>CM062820.1:519572557-520037725 GCA_031772625.1 Pinus tabuliformis | reverse complement strand
GCTGATATTATTTTTATTATAAGGAGGACTTAATGAAGTAGATTCAAAATATTTCCTTGAAATATAAATTAAGAAATGAAACTCTCATCGAAGAAATTGGCAATCTACATCCTCATCTAAATTCATAACAACTGAAGGAATCAATATAATCTTTAAGAATTCAGTCATTCCATTCTAATTTGATTGATTTCATGAAGAACATCTTGATAGTCAATTTGTGAAAACGTGATGAATTTCTTTAACCAATTGCTTGGAAGACGAAATAGAAGCAATGGGTAGAGAATAGAACCATTTCTTTGCATGACTCTCCAATTAATGGTAAACAACCGTGTGAGGTTTCTTCAAAACAAATTCCACTTGAAAAATAGAATTGAACGAGTTCAATTACGTAATAAATAATGGTTAGTTTACCCTTTCCATCGAATTTAATATGTGACAAGCTATTCCAAAAGTACGTAGGGATTGAAATATCTAACGTTCGGAAACACCTATGGATTATGATCTGGGTGAAGCCATTAAAGGTAAGAGATTCAAATAAAATTCACAAGCCCAGCTTGTAATCTAGCCCTCCTTCTAGTGCCAAATATTTTTGACGATGCCAGGATGCTACCAACATCGTAAGGGGATCTCCTTGATGTGAAGTCCCAATAGACCCTCACATGATTCAGTGTAGGTGTCCCATCTGGTCATACGGTCTGGCCACTATCGAAAGGTTTTTAAATATATTCCTTGGTTACAATCCAACAAATCCAACACAACACCACTTTAGGGAAGCAAGAATGTGAGCTTTGTGGTACACCCAACGTAAGGTGTATGTGGGAGACATCGACGACTGGTGAGGGAAATGAGCAATTAGTTATAAAATTAATAGTACTATTCTAATGGGTACCTAGGAGGTAAGAGAAACACTCGATGAATAGCTACAAATTATTCCACATAATAAACAACAATCGTTAAAAGTGTAACAAAGCTCATTCAATAATACTCATAGATAGGAAATGAATTAGTTCATTAACTTGGTATGTAATTAAAGTAAATATACCATAAACATAACCAGAATAGTTCAACTGCCTATATGATATATGTATGAAGAAGTGCCAGCTCATTGAGATTCTAATTAAAAGTGCAAGATCGCAAGTACATAGTCACATATATGAAACACTGTGTCCAATAGTGGAACACGAAACCACAACTTGATTCTCTAAAGAATGGTCTATCTCCTATGTCTCTCCAAGAGAAGATAAGGCAATACCTCTAGAATCCAAGCCCCTTTCTTGAGTATTGATGAGCTAATTATAATAGGTAATAATGGCCTTTGAGCTTCCTCATGACTCTTTGACATCTATGAATGTCCATATTCTATACATGGCTCATTACATTCCAATGTGTTGCTATTCACATTCCACATGTGTCCCATGGACTTCATTACATATCATTTATTACATCACACAAATTAAAAATGAGACAATGGCTATATAAGAAAAAAAATGATAATGGGACAAAGACTCATCAAATTGATAAGTCATTTTATTATACATGGAGCTCATTTATATAATTGTGCCATGCTATGAAATTCATTGAGATTTGTTTGACTTGAACTAGCAAGTCCCCAATGTAGCACATCTTTAACTCCCATGCCTCTGTGAATATGTTCTTAGCGGTTGACTGTAAATTATTCCATAGTGATAAAGTTTCGTATGATATTTAATGCATGAAATGGTGTACTACAAAATAATGTTTGTGGTTACCTCCAAGCCTCCCTATTTTTTGCATGCTTGATCTACTATATATACTCCCTGAGCTCCAGGAAGATGATCTCCCTACCTCTGATTTCTTTAAGTGTTCCTATCGATGACATCCCATACTTCTGTGTTACAGACTCAAAAGCATTGTGAAGTTGATTATATGCAACAATAGTAATAATTGATTGTTCTACAAGATGCATGTAGCTTTTGTGGTGGAGTCTCAACTGAAATATATCCATCTCTACAAAAATAATGTCTTTGTTCTCCATATGTTGCAGAGAATCAAGATACTTGGAAGTCCACTCCTAAAGATGATTGAATGATCTATTTTCTACATTCAAGAGTTTCATCACTTCCTTTGCCTTCTTCTATAGCAAACAAGAGAAAACAGCGCTTGTAGTAGAAGAATAATATTATCGTATAATCGCATCATGGTGTCCTCCATTGGCCCTAATTCTTCATGCATGGCTGATTTCCATAAGGAGGTGCTGCATATTTGTGATGGAAATAATTGATTATTTTCCACAAGATGTTCCTCCTATTTCTTCATCGCAACAAGTCCTGTTCTAAGCCTAACATTATCATTCAACAAGTACTCAAAATTATCTTGTGCCATTATAGAAAATGCAACATTTGCTACATTAATAGCTCTTGGATTCCTTCTAGTGTTGGAGTTTATCACCTTCTCTCTAGAAACTGAGATTATATTTTGAGGATCCTTGGGGAATTATTTATGTCTCTGCTATACGATCCTCTTCTTAAGTTGATCAAATGTTACACTACATACATCCATGACTCTGTCGACCAGTGGAGGTGTGATTCCCATTTCCCCATGTGGAAGGTGACCTCCTATAAGGGGAGGTTACTTTGGAGTGTTTAGCTCATCATCCATGGGTTTAATTGTGTATTCTTACTCTAATGATTCTACTTCTGAATGCCTCTACTATTCTTCTTCTATCATACTCCTCTCTTCTTCTTCTTCTTCTTCTTCTTATATCTTCTGGATAAACACATCTAACTTCCTCTTCTCCTTACTCTTATGTCCTCTCTTTATCTTCTTAAATATTTCATGTGTTTAAAGGATCATCTTTCCATTTCTTGTTACTCGCGCCTGTCAAGTCATGCCTGATTTTTTTCTTAGGATCTACTTTCCTTACCTTAGGGGTTATATCTTCCTCCTCTTGTAATTGCAATTATTGAGCTGGTGGATCATGGGTTGAACTAGTATCCATCCTTGAATGTGACTTCATGTTCGTGTTGTACCAATTATCTATTTTCTCATATTCTATTATGGACATTGATGAGTACCCTGTATTGTGACCAATCCTTTAACAACGTTGCATAACCAATCACCTCATTCGATATCCATGAAAGTATTTAGCGGCTAATTGTAGGCGGTCTAACTCCTTTATCTACGAATTTATCACCTTATGTCTCCTTAACTCATATAATCCGATCCTTGACAAGAAATGGGCCAAGGGAATTCTTCCTCCTATGAAGAATTCTTGATAATCCATTATCCAACTGATTTGATACTTCTTGCAGGACCACATTGTTGGTCGCATATGACAGTGTGAGATGAGGGGATATCTGACAACCAAAACATATGATGTATGTACCCTTGGGAGTTGTAAGCAAATCCATGATATCTCAGAATGACTCCACTAGAATGGTCATGCAAGGAGGATCGATCTTGAATATCATTTGAAAGATAATCGCAAAGAAGTGCTCATCCTATTTTTCATATACACCTTTAAAGCTTAATTTTGATAAAAATATGTAGTGGAATTAAATCATAAACTTCTCCTCAGGGATGCAATTCCAGTTCATTCCCGAGAACGCGTATTGTGCACAGATTCCATCTAAGAGAAATGTAGACACATAAAATTCTAGTGCCTAGTTCTCCCTCAAAGATGTCTTTTCTTGCCCCACTTGATGCTGCAACTCATAGGACAATATATATACCCAATTGAAATCTATATCTCTTGTCACCACCATAATGAGCATATATATGAAATTCTCCTTGAACACCTTAGTGTTCTTGTATGCATACAACCAAGAATACATGGATATCAAATGCTGATATACATCTCTAAGAATATTTGTCTAGTATACTATGGTTGGGTGATGACAAAACTTGGAAGGCTCTCGATACCATGATTTCATAACATAACTTGTGTTGAGGTGTTCCCATCCCATGTATAAGTTTTCAATTGCATATACAGTGGGCTTGAGCATCTTATAATTTGTTTGCATGTCTTCACCATAATAGGTGTGTTTGCATGTCTTCACCATAATAGGTGTGTTTGCATGTCTTCACCATAATAGGTGGTGAGATGAACGCCACTTTCACTGTGAAGAACAAGGTGAGAGTCATCCATATGTGTAATGATCCATTCAATCACCTTTCCACGTGGCATGATAAGGAAGCTACATGTGATCTTGTCAATTTTAGACTTCTAGATGTTGATGTATGCATGAACATCTTCTAAGTCCTCAAGAAATGTTTCCTCCATGAATGTGTTGTAGATATTGCTCCCTGTGACCTATGTAGTCTTATCAATAAAGCACTGTTTGTATGCGTACATTGATTTGTTTGGCTTTGTAAATTAGACAATTTCACAAGTGCTTGCTTCTAAGAGTTCTTTGGAGGCCACTTTAGGAGGTGGCTTGGCTCCAACAGATGACGAGAGGGTGACAATACTTCTAGCATGAACATCTGTTTGTGACAACACACTCATAATGAAAATATTATCTTAAATCAACCTACTTAAGTAACAATAATTGTAAATCAACAACACAAAATAACTTACTTGCAAGAGAAATAGGTATGAAAACTAGAAGGGCACACTTTCAAAGCACAAAGGAGTGTAATGGGTTAGCCACGTCTTTGAAGTGAGCTCGTGTGCTCAAGCAAGTGAAGAAAGCCATCAAGGGTGCATTGGTCGACTCCAAATGGTCAAAGGGGTGAATTTTTGGGTCTTTAGTCCTTCACCATGCTCTTCGACACTCAAGGAGAGAAAGAGGGTGCATTGTCGCACTCAGAAGGGATGAAGGAATGGATTTACTAGCCTCCAGGCCTTCACAATGCACTCATATTCTCAAAGGAAAGGAAGGCACACTAGCACATTTTGAAGGGTCAAGGGAAGATGTTTTTTGTCTTCATGATGCGCTCAAGGTAGGGCACAATTTTTTGTGGTGAAGAAGTGCACTTAAGAGAAAGCCTTGATAATTTTAGGTGCATTTTTTAAGGTTGATTGTCTTTGGGTTCCAGAAGTATGGTCTACCTATTGAAATATTAAGAACAAGTATTAACATGATTATTTGATGATAATATCGAGGAAAATAAATATCTACAAGGTTATATAGTTGTTGTCACATTGATGGTGGAAGAACGTGAAGAGTTTCTACATGCAAAAAATAGATTATCACTTGCAGCATGAAGCTTAAGCATAAACACAAACAAACTAACTAAAAAAAAAAAGAAGAAACAATAGTGATAAAAGTAATAATGACAATGAAATCTTGGAAGGAAATGAAAATATTCAACATGAAAAACTTACTGGTAGCATTTGCTGATGAAGAGTCTCTTGATTCCCAGTTGTGTACCCAAATCAGATGGAATGATTATGCAAATGAATGATTAACTGAGTTGATGTAAATAATTTTACATGCTAAACTAATTCATGCATGAGTGTCACTTTTCAATGAGTGAAAGGATTAGTTAAGGGAAGTTAAGTGGTCTCCTATTTTCTAGGAGTGTTCCCACATGCAACAAGATGGCTCATGCATGCACCGAGGAAGAGTGCATGTCTTCGCCATGAAGGAGTGTGCTCATGTAGGGTTCTCTTGCTCAGCATGAAGGAGTGTAAGTTAGGGAGGGTGAAATTCTTTATCTCGGAGGAGTGCGCTCAAGGAGGGTTCACTTCTTCAGCTTGAAGGAGTGTGCTCATGTTGGGTGCATGTCTTCACCAACTTGGAGTGCGATTTTTCTTTTCTAAGCCATTTTCTTGATTTTTTTTATTTTCTATGCCTTTGAGTGTTTCTTGAGTGTGTGCATGGTGAGAAGGAATGTTTCTAAGCCAAGGTGAGTGATGAGTTCACCTAACCATGGACTAGCTAACTCAAGCACTTCTAATGGTTAAGTGATGATTCTTAGGACATAGACTTTAAAGGATGTGACACTAGGAGAAAGCCAATGAATATCAAATGAAACAACATGATGACACAAAGGATCTTGAAACAAAATTTGATGTAGGATCCAAAATTTACATAGACAAAAATTTTGGAGGGTCGTTGTCGCAATGAAAACACCTCTTTAAAATATACCCAAACAGAAATATTAAATAGCAAAAATTGTTAACTCATCAAAACCTCCTTAATAAATCCACAATATCTCATAAATATTAATATATGAGTAATATGCTTTTCATAAATTATCCTATTTTATACATATTTCAATTAATAGAACCAACTCGCTTTCGTAAATTCGAAGACACCTTATATCTAGTCGACAAGGTTGATTTTGGGAGACTATGCTCCTACATTAGTCTCCCAAGGTAAAATTTTCCATGGCCTCTTGGTCATGTATCTCCTAAAATTTATCTCTTTTTGTCCACTTTATTATATTCTTTGTTGTTTTGTTGTTGTTTCTTGGCATCTTCATTAATCCCAAACTTTATGTGGCTATTTTTCTTCATTTTCCTTATTGGTTTTTTGATTTACTACTATCTTTAGTTTTATAGGATCCCATACCATTCTTACTTTCTATCAATCTGTCTCATTGAAATATTGCTTCATTTATGCATTCAAGTGTTATATGGCCATTTCTATTATCGATTTCCCCATCAATTTGATAATTTTTTTCTCAATTGCAATAAACTTATCGTTCAACTTGAAAACACACAACCCATAAGTAATGATTTTAATATCAGTCTTTAATTTATATGCTTGTTGATTTTTCTTCAAACTTGTGATCATATAATAATGACCATATAGTTGTTCATCTTGGTCTATATGTTTTATCCTTATGTTAATTTTAAGAAAACCTTCATTTCCCTTGTTTTCTTCTAAGATAACATTTAATCCTAATTTTTCCAGTATATAGATGTCAACTTCTATTTTTCATGACTTTTCCTTCATTCTCCATAATCATGTCCTTTAATCTAAATTTTTGTATCACCATATTTCCCATTATCCTCTCCTTCCAAAGGGTAATCCATATCTTCCATAACATACTTATTTTTGTCTCGTGACTATATTACAAAATTCCCTTAATTAAAATTCAACTCTCTTTCATGCCCATCCTTAAATTTCCATTATCTACAAGACAGCATTGCATCATTCTTACTTATTTGAAGATATTGTTCATTTACAAAAATATGGTTTTATACATGCATAATAAGTTTCTTTAATTCAACAATACTATGATGTGGTGGAGTTATAAGAATTATTCCTTCTTCTTCATACCTTTGCTCAGAACTTTGTGGATTACTGATCTTGCTGAAATATTCTTCTTTCTTTTCTATGAAAGCATGCCTACTTCCAATTATAAAGATTAACGTCTCTCTACATTTATTAATTTATCATAGAAATAAATTTGTTCATTAACGTTCATAACTTTTTTTATAACCTCAATGCTAACATCATGAAAATAATTACCACCAAAATTTTTGGTCCCTTTTATTTGTCTACTTTAAATGTGTAATTTACTACGTTCTTTAGACATTTATTCTTTGGATCTATTTGTCCCTTCACACTCTATTGAATACAATTTACCACCATCTCTCTCTTTATTTCTTGAACACACATCATTTTTTTCTTTGTCCTCCTACTGCACATGCTCTTTATCTATGGTTTCTTGGTTGTCACTTTGTTTTTATTTCAACATAGTTTCCTCTGGATCTGCTAAAATATTTTGTGATGAATTCTCCTTGTCATCTTCTTCTTCTTCATCCTCATTCATGCTAACGTCACTTATTTTTGGTTAGCTTTCTCCATAATCATGTCCTTTAATCTAAACTTTTGTATCACCATATTTCCCATTATCCTCTCCTTCCAAAAGGTAATCCCTATCTTCCATAACATACTTATTTTTGTCTCATGACTATCTTTCAAAATTCCCTTAATTAAAATTTCAATTGTCTTTCATGCCCATCCTTTTCCATTATATACAAGGAATAGTTGCATCATTCTACTTATTTGAAGATATTATTCATTTACAAAGATATGGTTTTATACATATATACCAAGTTTCTTTACTCCTACAATACTTTGATGTGGAGGAGTTATAAGAATTCTTCCTTCTTCTTCATACCTTTGTTTAGAATTTTGTGGATTACTGAGCTTCCTGAAATAGTCTTCTTTCTTTCTATGAAAGCACACCTACTTCCAATTATAAAGATTATACGTCTCTCTACATTTATGAATTTATCATAGAAATAAACTTGTCCATTAACTTTCATAACATTTTTTATAATCTCAATGCTAACATCATGAAAATAATTACCACTAGAATTTGTGGTCCCTTTCTTTTGTCTACTTTAAATGTGTAAATTACTACCTCCTTTATACATTTATTCTTTGGATCTATTTGTCCCTTTTCACTCTATTGATTACAATTTACACCATCTCTCTCTTTATTTCTTGAACAAACATATTTTTTTCTCTCTCTCCTCCTACTGCACATGCTCTTTATCTATGATTTCTTGGGTCTCTTTGTTCACATTTTAGCATAGTTTCCTCTAGATATGCTAAAATATTTTGTGATTAACTCTCTGTGTCATCTTTTTCTTCATCATCGTCATTCATGATAATGTCACTTATTTTTGGATAGCTTTCTCTTATCAATTATTTTTTATTTTCCAAAGAAATTACTCACTATCCCACTGTCATCACAAGTTCATGTTCATTAAATAAATTTACAACACTTAAATTTACATATTATCCATCATAGGTGACTAACAGATCCTAATAATGAGATACCAAATTGAATAAGGAGGTATTAGGGCCTACTACAAGTTTAACCAAACCTAGTATATGTCAGACCCACTATACATATTTTTAAACCTATGATATTGGATCAACTCTAATTTAATTTGCAAGTGTGGTGATTCGAGAGGATATCACTCTAAAAAGCACAACAACCTATAGTGAGTCATGGAACAGTCAACGAAAAGGGCTCTCAGATCCAGAGCTTGTACTCCATCTAAAATTGAGCATAACATGTACAACAATTCCACATTGAAGTACTAAAAAGAGCTTTCCTCAAGAAAACATAATGATAAAAGACAAACATGTTCTGCACCATAGAATTCAAAACTATTATAGACAACATATGAAGGCTAGAAAACCCCTACAAGGTCCTCTCCATGCTCAAAATCCTTCAAAAATTGCTTCAAACAATTAATTGTTCCATGCACCCATATACTCAATTTTGCAAAAATTCCTTCCATAGGTGCTCCAATTAGTAAATAGAGGCTTCCATTAGATTAAGAATTTCCAAAAAGCCCTATATGGCCTCTTCTTGAGCTCAAAAAGACCCAAAAATTATTAAGTTATGGCCTCTCCCAAGTTTCTTTTGCTATTCTTCCTCCAAATTAGCTGAACCTGCAAAGAGAGTGACATTTTAGCCCTTTAGTCTGCTCGGGTGGCGACAATTTCACCTGCATATGATGCAAATTGTTTCTTAGTTTAAATGCCTAATAACCCTGTAAGCATAAAAAATATGGCCACATGGTGCACCATAAGGCTAGGGGTTGGGCCAACCGTCTTCCCTCGTCGACCTAGGCACCTTCCCTATCAAGATGGTGGTTGCATGCAGTTGACGTCGCTGGGGGTCAAGGCTAACCGCATGCCCCCACCACACTAACTCCAAAATATTTAGCTAGTGGTTACGCACCAACACTGTGACCTAGAGCTAGGCCTCAACTCTACCCTTGTCAGATTAGCACTTACCTATTCTCTGCCTTCAGTCACATGGATGGAAATGGGACCTGAGCCTAGGGCCTACACCCTGCCCCCTCCAGCAAGCCCCTCTATTATTCAAACCAGTCTTGTGGGTTGTACCATGACCAGGGTCTAGGGGCTACTCCCCATTTCTTTGCTCCATCTGCCATGATTGTGTGAAACATAAATTACTGGGGGTTGGGGCTCACCACCTGACCCCTCCTCCCAATGCACCATTGCATAAAATTTAAATAGAAGTGGAAGAATATACCATTAAGAATCACCCATAGGTGAGTTGGTAAGGCGCTGGATTGTGTATTAGCAGGTCACAAGTTTGATTCCTACTGAGGTCGTCAAGCCCATAAACAATTTTTTATCCAATGTGGAGGCACCATGTGGTGGCCTCCAATTGGTCCAAAGAAATATAACTTTGACCAATTAAATTGTGACAACCTACGCATGTATGAACCCAAAACGTGGCGAGTTCTGGTTGGTCAATTGTATGCTCAGTAGACATGCTCAGATCGGTAGTATGAATTGCCTAGTCAATAGCCCAGTTAGTATACCTGCAATTTTTTTTTATTGAGCCAAATAATTGGATTGATAAAATTCAAATGTAGTTGGAATCAGAATGATGAACACTATGACTTGATGCCAGTTTTGAAAGATTCTGGGCACTTTCATTTTTGATCAAAATTGTGATCTCTGGGTCAATATTATACTTATGTTAGTTTAAATATTTCATAGTATGATTTATATGTGGCATGCTAATAGATTTAATAGGTAAAATTTATAGCAACATATGGTAGGGACTACGCTACCTTGCAACATTTGTTATACTCATAATTGATTAAGGAGATTTTCAACTATTATCACTTTTTATATACATGGAGTGATAATAAAGAAAATTATATAATAAATAAAAAATGAAAATAAAAGTAATTATGGACAAACTAAAAATATAGAATAGAGTGCTTTTCCTGTAATAATATCAGTTTAAATCTATAAAGGAGTAAACTATATACATCTCCATAAATTGTAATTATGTAAAAAAAAACTCTCTTGTCTAGAAAATAAGAAATTATACACCAATTTAATCTTAACTTGATAATAATCTCAAAATTAAATTATTATTTATTATTATTATTTGAAAACCACATTATACTAAAAGAAATAAAAAAATCCATATACAAACAATATGATTTTCAATCAGGTTTTAATTTAAATTTTATTTTCTTGGCTTGACTTATGGGGATTTGAAGTTTGAATCCCAAAATTCACATTATACTTCATAACAGAGTGATAGCAAATAGAGCTACCCCTATGGGAAAGTTTCAATTTTTAAATACTAAATTATAATGAAAATTATTTAATTTATATATAAATAAATAAAAAACAATAATATTGATAATTAACATGGTTTTGAATTAAATTTTCAATTTTCAATATTGTGACCATTTTCATAAGAGAAAACTCACAGTAACAATGAATGTGACCTTTAATCAACTTTTTAATATTAAAATGGCGATTAACATTTATTTTTATTTTTATGGAAATGAATAAAAAAGAAAAATAACACCACTAGTAATTGTTGGCATTGTTTTCATTCATGGAAAAGGGTGATGGAAAAGGAGGATGAAGTGTTGTTGATTAGAAGATGAAGGAGCTAGGTATGTTAGAGGTTGCCTGCATAGGTTGTGATGGTGTTTGCTGTTATATTGCTTGCATGTGTTTCTATGTTGTGATGGTATGGTTTTTATGCTTGTTTGATGTTGAGATATGTTGTAGAGATTGTTGTTGTATGTTTGAAAAAAACAAGAGGTATGTTTTAGAGAAGGGGTGGTATGAAAAACTTGTGATGCAAGGAAATGGAAAATTTATGTGTAAAGTTGATTAAAGGCTGATTAGAGGATCTTAAATTGTTTTGATGCAATAGGAATTTGGTTGTGTTATCATTACTTGAATATTTTGAAATTCATTTTATGTAATATTCAAATGTTAAAAGGGTTTGGAAGCAAAGAGACAACCTCAGAATGCAAAGAGGCAATTTTTTCACTTCTTATTCATGCATGGAATATGAATAGACATCAAAATATCTTTATAAAAATAAGCTCATTTGGAAAGGATAAATAGTTAGAGAGTGTGTGGAAGAGTTGATTTGATGTTCGTGAGTTACCTAGAACATGTGAAGAAAATTTCAGGAGGAGAATACGTTGGTTCTTGTTGAGATAGGAGCCTACTATGGGTTGTAGCATGTAGAAATTTATGTAAGTGGGAGTAGGAACTTCCTAGCAAGTTGTAACTTGTAGGATAGAGGAGAGGTTGTAGCCTCCAAAATATTATGTAATATGCTACAAGAGCATCCTTGACTTTGGGCAGTCCTCATCAACCAAAAACATGTTTCCATTGAGTTTTGAATAATTGTTGTTACTTCCATGTGTTTTAAGTTGCTTATACACCTTATGTTAGCCACTCATACACCCAACCAGTGGTTTTTTCTACTCCCATAGCTGCATTTTATCAAAGAAAAAACTACTCCAAAGTTTCTGACACTCCGAGAAGTGTGTGCTAATAATGATACTATGTGGAGTTGCTGACACACCAAAATCGACAATATTTTGGTTGCACTATTATAGGATAACCACTATTGGATGTATTATGATGATGACATGAAGGTTACAAAAATTCGTTTTTCCACATACTGACAGGAAACAAATTGGCTCAGTTTTGGAATGGGAGACGTAAATGGTACAGGAAGTGATTTGTTCCATTGGAATACAAAAAGGTTAACAACATGAGGATAAATTGCATGAACATGGAAGAAAAGGGACTTTTGGTTTTTGTTTTTGTTGTTGGTTTTTTTATAGTTCATTCAGGCTCCTAGCTCTTAGGTTGTTGGCATTGGTTTTGGTTTTTACACGAGTTTCAAAGAGTGTGACAGGATGATGTATATATTAGCGAGGGTACTTGGTTGTTGTGTGTGGTATTGCTATGTAATAGCATGGAAATTTCAATTAATCTGGGGGCTTCACTCTCATATTTGTATTCTTATTTATAATAACACATTTTGAATGAAATAAATAATTTTGAATCCCTTTCTATGTTCTCTTGAGAATATTTGAGTTTATCTTTGTTTGTGCTTTTTGTTTTAGTCCTTAAATTAATTAATATAGTAGCCAAATTCTAATGACCTGGGATGTGCACTCTGTAATAATGATCCAGATACAATAGGTGTTGTGAAAGCTACAAAACCTTGGTTGGGTCATAGTGGAGGAAGTAGGAGCTTGTCGTTGCTTCAAAACAATAATAAATTCATGGTTTTCTCCCTTTGTGGGTTTCCACTTATAGTTGGTGTCAACATGTGTTGAATTTATATGATGATTTTTACACTATGGTTTACATGTTACATGTTGTTTATGTTTTAAATTTCTTGTTCATAAGGTGTTATGTTTCTAATTTAATGGTTCATAATAATATTTAAAGGAAATGCAAATAGAAAATTTAATGTCCATGAAAGCACTAAATTGAGTCACCCCCCTCTCAATTTGTTCAGGTTTCCAACAATGGGTATCAAAGCATTTTCCTTCTATATTAGCTTGATTGTTGGATGCTAGACCTAGTTGAATTCAAGTCATGAACTATCAAAGTGTTTCCATGCTCAATACTACAAACTTTTAAGAATTAAAAGAGAAGGCAAAATTTGAATTGATGAGTTATGGACTTAATGTTTTAGAGCTAATGTTTGATGGATACAACAAAGACTCCGCCTCTATGTAAGAACAAGAGTGGAATTATTAGGAAAAATGTGCAATATACAACATTCTTCAAAATATGGATCTTGAGACATTGATAGACCTGAAATCTGCAAAAGAAATTTGCGATAAATCGTAGATAATGCATGAAGGAGATACTAGTAGTAGCAGTGTAGAAAAGGAAAAGAAAAAGAAGAAGAAGAAAAAGGCCTCTCAAAGAGAAATAATTGAGTTAAATGAGACCTCTATTAGTATTAATATATCTAATTATCGTGAGGAAGAGTTAACTAAAGAACAAGCCAAGCCTCACTCAGCCTTGGCTAAAATAGACAGACTTGCAAGTGAAAAAAAAGACCAAAAGAAACTATTGTAGATATGTGATGAAAGAGAGCACGTGTACAAGGAATAAAATTTTAGCCCGAGGACACAATTAAAAGAAGCTAGAATAATAAAATAAATGATGAATAGTCAACTGAAGGAGAAAGTGGAACAATGTGAAATATTAGAGGGTGAGATTATTTTATCTAGAAGTGAGGTAGATAGAAAGAAAACGAAATATTAAATACTAGAAGAGAAGAGTAGTAGCTCAAAGGAAACCACCAAAGAGGATACAACATCATTAAAATGAATAGTAGGAGAAGCTAGTAGTACCATAACAAAAAATAAATGCAAGCCCTTTGAAATAATATCATTTTATCTTGGAAATGATTTGAGAAATTTTGGAAGATCCTAAAATATATTCTTTCCCCCCTTTAAAGATGACAGTTCCTTCTCATTCCATAACCATGGATATATAGAAATTAACTATAAAAGAAAGAAAATTAAAACTAATAAGAAAAAGGTGCATCAAACAACAAGGTATCCTCAAGCAAGCAAATAGAAAAGACAATCAATAACTAGGTATGCAAACTCTTTCTATGGATATTGTTATTTGTGCAATGGTTTTAGACATAAATGTGTTCACAACAAATCCTTTATAAAAAAAAATAGGAATGCATATGTGAATAATAGCTCAAGGAGACACAAACCATTTCCTTTATTTAATGGTCACATTAAATGCCATAGATGTAAGAATCATGTAAATAAAGCCATAAATTTCAACATAGCATGTACCCTAAAGAAATCTAGACATAAGGAAGAATCCACTGAAAGTAGACTTAACAATGAGTCAAACGGAAATGCAAATAGTAGAAGGAAACTCACTAAAATGTGGAAGAGGAAGAAATAGAAACATGTGACTTCAATGAAAATTTGAATTTATCATGGTACTAGGGGGAGCTGCTCAAGGAAATGAATGCATCCATTCATTCAATAAAAAAGAAGCAACATCTCTGGGGGAGATAAAACCCATTATGTTCCTTGGAAACATGGAAATCAAGCAAATATTAGTGGAAAATATTTAAAGAAAATATGAGAAGAACCAAAGAAAACAAAGGAATATGTTACTAAAAGAAGAAAATAGAATCACCCTCTATGTAGAGAAAGGGTTTGAAGATCTAGTATGTTGTCACATCCGAAGAGAAATAAAGGAATAATGGTGAAGGCTATAACTATGACAATGACTATTGTATTTCCA
Organism: Pinus tabuliformis; assembly: GCA_031772625.1. Lineage (NCBI taxonomy): Eukaryota > Viridiplantae > Streptophyta > Pinopsida > Pinales > Pinaceae > Pinus > Pinus tabuliformis. The sequence goes on along the minus strand of CM062820.1, from coordinate 520,022,705 downwards.
AAGAGGTATATTAGTCACAAGGTGAGCCACAACATGATGAAGATGAGAATGAAGAATCTAACCTTGACCTCAATTGTAATAATGGATCAAGCAAGAAAAAACATAATATTCAATGCCTATAAAAATCCTTGTATGCCAGTGTCAATTGCTAATGGTTCAGAGGAGATGGAAATTGTAACAAACATTGATATTTTGAGGAGAGATAATGTAGGTGTAGTTTTTTCTTCAGTATAAGAGACTTTAAAAATAATTACCTTCAAAAAAGTGAAAATTGTTGCAGATAAGATTATTGAAGAGATTTCATCATCAACATATGACTTGATTGTCCTACTAGGTGGCAAACAAACAATGAACATAGTGGTAACAGGCTCTATTGTTGACAACTCAGTCTTCTGAACTTATGCAAACTACAAGGCTAGCTAGACAAGTAGCAAGGACAACCACCATATTAAGAATTAATGGGGAATATTGTCTTGAGTAGAAATTCTAGCTGCAACTATAGAGGTGATTTTCCTTCCTCTGAAATGCAAGGTTGTGGTCTATGAGTCAAGGATGAAAAAAGGAACAAGAAAGAAACAATAAATGAGTAAAAATAAAGAAATAATGAAACTCCCCATTACTCATGAATAAGCTCGAATAAGGAGTATTACATATGGCATATTGAGTTGAGAGTATTTCAAATTTGATGCAATTCAAGCCAAGGATGATTTGATTCTATTATGAAAATTGTCTTCTAATCGTCTATTTACAATCATTGCCATTTTTTCTTTAGTACATCACATATGAGATTACACTGTATAATTTATAAATTTACAATATTAAAAGCAACTAAATGTCTCATATACCCTTACATTTAACATCTTCATATACCCTTACATGGTAACAATTACCACCATTTCCCTAAAAGTAATATGTTATTCAAGATCTTCTTATACCCTTACATGGTAACAACTACCACCACTAGCCTTAAATGCATAAACATAAGTAGACTTAAACAATAAACATGTGGATGCATTAATTGTAGTTCACTATCCCTCTCCCTTCTTTTCCCACTTTCTTAATTAGAATTAAATGGTGAGTTTGAACTGGTCATACTAAAAACTTTTCTTAATTACAAATTGATAACACAAAACTAATTGTACCTTTCTGTCTCTCCCCAACATTTAGAAACTGGTTATTTCATTAAATCATTAGAAGAAATGTAGTACCCAGTATGGAACCATCTTTTTGGATGCTATATTAATTTATTTTTTGACAAATATTGTAGACGTGGAAAATAGAGACAAGAATGAGCTCGAAATTAGAGGTACAACGAACTCTATAGAAAAAGATCTCTTCAAATTAGTCAATAATAGATAAATAGATTATATAAAACTCAAGGAGTAATAAATGACTAAGCTTAACTAAACTAGAACTCAAGTAGAACTCAACTAAGTTGAACTGGAACTGACTATGACAGCGAGCAAACAATGGATGGTGTTTGGAATTATTTTCTTGAAAAGTCCCCCTTAATTGCAACCACAAAAATTTAAACTAAAATTCTTGTTAGTATCAATATCAACTAGGCTTACAATGACTAAAAAAAAATTGACATTAATACTTTAGATACATTTTTTTTTTTTTTTCTTCTAGATCATGTATCCTATGAATTACTTCAACTTTGTCCTTTTGTTGTAGGCTTCAAATTTTAGTTTCTTTATTTTCTATTGCAACTCTTCCATCTATCCATGCATGTCCTCTACTTTTCAAAAATATACTTGTATGTGGACTTCTTCTGCATGTCATCTTATATAGTATGCTCTTTAGCATCTATCTTTTGATCATCAATTTGTTGCAACATGATTCCATAGTAAATTTTATCTTTTCATGACTCCAAAACATGAAAATTTCATTAACTTTTTCATTTCTACAGTGTCCATGTTGTCCTCAACAGCCATTTTGAAACTTCTAGGAAGACTTCATCAAAAAATGGTGTTTCAAGCCATGCTTCAGGAAACTTTAATTCAAATTTCATTAAATTTTTCATTTTCTATATTGTCCATGTTGTCCTCAACATTTATTGCTGCAACTTGTAGGCTGAATTCATCAAAACATGGTGTTTCAAGCCATGTTTCAAGGAAATTTAATTCTTCTTTAAGTTTAGTTTCTTCTCGGTTGTTGTTAACATATGAAAACTCAAAATAAATGTTAAATTTAAGAATATCTAGAGAACCATGTTGATTCTATTATTTTTGCTAAGCAATGAGAGCTTTCTCCTCTTTGTATTCCTTCTTTACCTCTATCATTACATTGGTTATCACTTCTTTACTAACATATGATGTTGCAAATAGGTTGTCTTACACTTGGATTCTAGAGACAAGTGGGATCCTCTCACAAAATAACAACATATCAATGAGATGTTTTTTTTGCATCATGTGCAACCACTCATAACTAGCCAATTGTTCTTCATCAAAGTTAATATTCACAATTTTGATTGTTGGATCCACCATATCAATAACAACCTTAATGTCATCAATAATGTTTGTTGTTGGACTCACTAAATCATCATCCAATTGTGGTTGAGCACATAAATATTTACGAGCATTTGTGTGCTCTTTCTCTGCTGCTTAAGAAAATTCTTCACTGTCATCGCCCACTCGTGGTGAAGCACAGTGGGATTCATGACCATTTATGTGCTCTTATTTTGCTACTGGTAACACACCATCATCATAATTGTCATCCACTTTCAAGTGGGAATCATAAAACTCTTCATCTTTCACTAGATCTTCTATAGATCCACGTTCCTTTTCATCTTCTGCTTGATTACTCCCCCTTACACCAAAAAATTCTCAAAGATATGCCAAGATTCTTTTGTTGTATTTGCATCTACAATAAGGGGAATAATGTTGGAATCTATGCATTTTAATGTGAATACATTCTTTTTCCTTTTGGCTTCCAATTCTTTCAAATATACCTCAAACAACTCTCATTGTTGCTTTGAATTTCTAAATATCATGGCATTTTCCATTTCTCTCTGGTATTTGCTTCACATAAGGGTTGAACACTATAGGTTCAACGTTGTTTACACATGTATAGAAGATTTAAAACAAATAAAAAGAATCCAAGAATCCAAAATGAATTCACCTTTACCACTCAAAGTCCCACTAATAAATTTGATCATGCAAAACATAATAAATTAAAAATAATAATAATAATCAATTTTTCTATGCATGAAACAGTTTACTTAGCTTGTAGAGAAACGAAAGGATTCTATTTATCACATTTCATTCTCTCATAATATCTTATAGAAATTTAGAAAAACCTTTGGATGTACTCTTATTTTTAAAAGAATTTTATTCATGAATAAAGAAAAAAAATACTTTCAAACGAAACTTTGAAAAGGAAACTTTCTTTGTGCTCGAAAACTAAACTTTCTTAGGAAGACTTGCCTACTTTCAAACTTGTGCTCATGCTTACTTTTAAATATTCATGGTCGCCTAATACATGGTGGATCTATTGCCTTCAATAATGATTGAGATGCCTCTCTTCAAACATCAACAATCAAATATTAGGTCTAATCCCTTGTGTGATAATGTTGGAATGAGCCTTTTTTTATTTATGTCTATAACAAACATTTCTATATAGAGGGTGTGGATTCAAAACTTTTGGGGTGTTTTATTTTTTTTTCTCTTTGTTGATGGTGTTGGACCCACCAACATTCAATAGGTCTCCTCGATATGTGGTCCAAATTAGACCTCACACCATTTGCGATAGGACCCTCATCTGTAATATGGCTCAGTTGTTGGTTTCTTAAAGGTTTTTCTTAGATCTAACTATTAGCAAGATAGAGGAATGCAAATGTACCTTCGAAATACAAGTGTGCCTAGTGAGTGTTTGGTTGTAAGTGTGTCAATGTTCTTCTACTATGGAGGAAGAAAAGAAAGTGAGCCTCTAAGAGAGAGGTAATAGTACCACCCTAGTAGAGACACACTGAACCAAAAAGCATCTATCTAGAATCCACCGGAATAGTCCACAAAGATGCGATGGTTGTTACAACCAATTAACAAGAGAGCTTAGTCTAGTATCCGGTGAATTAGTCCACAACGATGTGATAGCAATAACAACTAGTCCAGCGCATTCTCAATATGATAAGTACTAAAATAACCATAATGGTTTAACTACATTAGCACAGATGAAAGAAAACATGAACTACAAACATCCACATAATAGTCTTACAAATATTCATACTCCATGCATGAATAACATTCTAGCCATGAGGCTTCTAATATTCAATAAAATTTCCAAGCCACATGTATACAATGAAGACCACTAGCTCCGATGGTCGAGCACTGGAGCCACTCCTTTCTCCCCAACAAAACAATATTTTCTCTCTAATGTGTTGAAAGAGGAGCCAAGGTGAAAAAGTCCTTTTCTCATGAGGGTGTATATATAACCAATGGAGTGATGCTTCACCTCTTTTGTGACTCTTTGACTATCCTCGTGACTATTTGACTTCCTATGACTTTTTGATTTTACTTGACTCTTCATCTTTTGTACATGTCCTTTAGGCTTCCACTTTACAATACAATTTTGAATAAGAAATTACATCATCCACAATAATGGTGTGGCATATGATAACTCATGACATGACATGACATGACATTGTTGACATGGACCCATTGATGATGTGGCAATTTCAAGCCACTTCTGGTTCTCTTTGCTACATGTATTCTTAAGGATGCTCTTCTATCCACCTCCATATGGATTAGATGTAAGGAGTCTTAAATGATATCATGTCTTGAGATGTGGTCACAAATTAGTGTCCCTTTGTCTTCTATTGATTGATTAACTTTCATAATCAACTACAAAGATGTCTTCCAACATGTTTTCCTTCTCCATATCCTTCACCATGTTGTCATGGTGTAATAGAATACATGCATATGCAATTCACTCATGATGAGACATCATCACTCTGATAAACCCCTAGTTTAAGATGGTGCATGTTGATCCACTAACTAAGATAGAACTAGGTGACAGGCTGAGGGAGAGGCTTAGTGAATATGTAATGGTGTAGCTAAGGAAATCAGGGGTGAAACTTGAGCCTTGAGACTGTGCAATGTGTAGTTCAGGTTGGAATGGGAAGGCATATTGTGTATTTATGGGGCTTAGTGACCTGGGTTGAGGGGTTTTACACTGTTTTAGCCAAATGTGTAGTTTTAGGGGGCATATAAGACTTGGTGATTGCACAATTGCACAACTGAGGAGCTCAAGGAATTGGATTGAGCTCAGAGACTACACAATGTGTAGTTGAGGCCAGGCTGGAGGGTTGGATTACACAATTTTGGGGCCAATGTCCAAGATTGACGACTAGAACTATGTAGTGCACAATATTGGGAAGCAGGAACTCCACATTGGGAAGTGTTAAGGGGTTTGTTTGAAACTTGAGTGTTGAAACTACGCAACACAGAGTTGAGGAAGGTTAGATGAGGTTAAGTTGTTGGGAAATTTATGAAATTTGGCTAAGTGTGTGATCATTGAGCTGATGTGAACAATGATATGAATTGAATGTCATCACACACCTAGAAAACTTGAAGACCCAAAAACATAGGTCATCCAAGACATATGAACACTAATTTTCCCTCAGTGCGATGACTTTATGATGACTTGCGATAAATGTGACACCAAAGATACACTTTGTGATGATCGTGAAGACACTTGTGCAACAACGCTTAAAATTTTGGGAATGATTGAGACAAATGTTTACATGCTTAAATTAAATTATTTTCATAAATATAACCCCTCGAAACCACCAAAACAAGCCGATACACATTGTGCAACAACTAACATGCGAAAAGACGATGTTTTTCCTTTCTCGCTAAAGGGACCAAAACACTTAAAGAAAAAAACTGAAATGGATTTCAAATGTTTGCGACAATGATACACAAGAACAAGGTAGGCTTCGAAATTTGATGGAGGCCAAATCTTTTGAGGGTGTTGTAGCAATGACAACACTTAGCGACACACTGGTAGAATTCCATCTTCTTTGTCTTAGTTAACTCTTTTGTGTAGATTCTTATTTCTTTAGGGATTATTGATTCATCATCCATATCACTTTAGCTTCTCCACCACCTTATGAATAAAAATGGTCCCCTTTGTTCCTCTCTCGGTTGAGCATAAGCATAAGGTTCAACAATATCACAATGTGTCGAATCAGAAAGGGTAGTGAAGTTCGCGAGCTTTATATTTTTAGAGTATATTTTTTCATCTCTAATCTTTCTACACTTCTAGGAAGCATGGACAACACCCTGATCGAGTCACTATAAGAACACAAGCATTGCTCTGTTGCTATTGAGCATAGGTAGTACCCTGGTGGAGTTTATTTCTTCACCTCTCGCCACAGGAAGGCTTTTCCTTCTTTCACCTTTATTTATATATTTAAAGATGATTGTGCATTGGAACTTATTCATTTTATGGGTTGAAAAGGGATCTCAACTTATTTAGAGCAAGAGAGATTGTTCCTTCATACAAGCATATACAAAACTCTGATTTAGGTTTGCTCATTTAGATTTTCTTTTTGTTTTCCTCCTCTACGGATTGGATAAGCGTGAAAGCAACAAAACATAAGAACCAAGTGTGGCATAAGGTATCGAGAATAGACACAGGGATCATGGTTTGACCAAAACTCTCCTTACGGATGGATTGTATTTTCGTTGGAACTTCATTGATCAAAAGATGTAACCGAGACAAGGAAGGAGGACTGAAATTTAGCCAAATGTTGTGGTGTCACAAAAATCTTTTCAATTCAGCCACAGGAAAGGAAGATAGAAAACACGTTGACACATGATGCTTATTTACATAAATAAAAACAAAACAAGACCACCTAAAAAAAAATAGAGAAAAGAAAATATGTACATAAGGGAGGGCACAACCCATATCATCATTTAAAATAATGTTTTAAGTCTTGGACATTGAGAGGAAGAGAGCCAATCCTCCCATCTAGTGATTACAGATGATATGTGTGCTTGCCAATCTTTTCGTGTATGGTGGATGGTATGATCCACAGGGATTGGAACTTAGTGCATTTTCCTTTCTCCTTGTGGGATTTGTCCCACTTCAAGACTAAGTCACCCACATCGAATTCATTCTTCCCTGTAGACTTCTTATCTAACCACCTCTTCATACGACTCTAGTGAAGTGAGAATTTGTCTTTTCTTTTTGCATTTCTTCTCGTAGCTTGTGAAGCGTGTCTATCGTACACTGAACCAATAAGAAAAGCTTGCCCTAGGATTCCTATGAATGTTGAAGGGCAAGCAGGGAGATGTTCGGGGGTAGGATGGCTTCTTTTTTGTACACCAGGAAGTAACTAGATGTATTTAGAGAGGTTTTTGGTGTGACTTAGTCAGGCCATAAGGAATTCACCAAAGCAGAGTGCCAGCTCCTATGTTAAGAGAAAATGGTATTTTTTTATAATGTGAATGAGGTTCTTATTTATAAACTCAATAAGACCATTTCCTTGTGGATAATAATTAGCTGAATATTTCAATACGATTCCATTTTCCAATGCAAAATCATTTAATTTTAACAATGAGAAATACATTGCATTGTAAAAAACAAGTGAAGTCAGAATGTCAAACCTGGAAATGGTATTATGTTTAAGGAAGTTGATGACTTGTTGATCATTCACCTATTTGAGTGGAACTTCTTCTACCCACCGTGTGAAATAGTTTGTAGCAGTAAGGATATAGTGATGCTTCTTTGACGAGTGCAAAGAAATTTCACCAATCACATCTAAGCCCCATTGTTAAAATGGTTTTTCCACTGTAATAAGTTGCAATGGGGTATATGACTCATTTCCTCTATTGAAACACCTTTGATAGAACATACACTTGCGCACATAGGCATGAGAATATTTGAATAATGTCAGCCAATAGAAACTAGGCTGCATAACCTTGTGTGAAGTTATGTGATCCGCAAAGTGTCCCTGGCTGGTCCATCATGGAGATCATGCAACACTCTCTCTAAATTTTGTACTTGAAAGAACCCGAGCATAACTCCATTATGGTGTTTTCTGAAAAGAAATACATTTACCAACTGTTAAGATAATGTTTGAGCCTGAGTGCTCTATTTTTTTTTGCAAATAAATGAGAGGGAAAGGTGTCATTCTCAAGATACTAGCACATATCGACATACCAAGATTTTGTGATGGTAGTGGGGGAAGCTCATTCAACATTATACTTTCTATTTCACGCTCCCATCTAGATGGATCTTATTCTTTTTCATCTACTACATTTGCTGCTAGTCGACAAAGACAATGGCCCTTGATCATGTGAACGGACTTGAACTCTAAGTCATACTCTTGCAAACTAGTCAACTAGATCGCTCTTCTTTCACCCATCTCTTGTTGACCAAATAATGATCTCAGTGTGACACACATATGATAAAATGATTTTTCAAGAGATAGGGTCAGAAGTGCTTCACCACATTGTAAATTACATAAGCATATTTATCAATGGCTGGGTAGTTGAGTTTAGTTCCTTGAAGGCGATCACTCATGAAAGTTACTTGTTGCTCATTATTCTAATCATCCTTTTCTGTAATAACGATGGTGAGAGACGTATCAGAAGCCAAAGTGTAGAGCATAAACTATTTGTTAAAATATGGGTTGTACAAAGCAGGTGCATCTACGATAACTTGCCTGATATAGGAAAAACATCCTTTTCCTTCTTATCCCACTTATATATTGCATCCTTCCATACATCTCTTGCATGGGCTTCATGATCTAAGTGTAATCAGAGATGAATTTGTAGAGAAAATTTATCTTTCCCATGAAGACTGCATAGATTTTTTGTTTACCAGGAAGGGAATTTGTGTTATAGATTTTAACCTTTTTGGGTCTACCTTAATTCCACTCTTTGTGATAAGATGGCCCAAGAGATTACCCTTGGATAGTGTAAAATTACTCTTCATGGGATTAAGGGATATGTCGTATTTCCAAGATTGCTCGAAATGTTTCTTCAAATGGCATAGGTGGTCATATATTTTCTTTGAAAACACCATAACATCATCTAGATAGAACACTATGCTCTACCTGATCAATCTGCTAAATGCGATGTCCATTGTGTGTTAGAATGTCACACCAACATTTACTAGCCCAAATGGCATTCTTCTGAATGCGAACATACCCCACTTCATGCAAAATGTTTTCTTGAGTTTGTGAGGCTCTGAGACCAAAACCTGGTTGTAACGAGAATAGCCATCTAGCAAAGAAAACATTTCTGACCTTGATACTATTTGCAGTATCTTCTCCATAGATGGCATAGGGTACTTATCTTTATTCAAGGCATAATTTAAGTTGTGGAAATCAATGCACACGCGTATTTTCCTGGACTTCTTTCTTATGTAGGACTAGATTTGATACTGAGGTTGAATGTCGTAATTTATATATGATCCGAGTATCCAAAATTTTCCTAAACTCCTTTTGAATCAGAGGCTAGAGTGTGAGATGTACCTTTTGTAGCTTCTATTGGAAGGCTTGGCCCCTCCTTGAATCATAATTATGTGCTAGATTATTCGTCTGTCATAAGTTTTTAGCTTGTCATACGTCCATGTGAAAACATCTCGATACTGCTTGAATAAGAAGATCAATTCTTGCCACTCCTGTGGTGTGCAGAAAGTGCCCTTATTAACAAACTTCAAATCTTTTTCTGTTCCAAGATTTATTTTCTCGTGAAAATGTTGAACTATGGGTTTCTGCGTTAAGTGGTCCTCTAAAGTGGTTTTCGTAGTCATACATATTTTCCAATGATCAACGTTCATCATAAAGTACAGTATCTGCTGGTCATAATTGAAAATATGTAAATTAATAATATTTTCAATGACTAAAGGATTATAAATAAGTTCTATAGAAAAATTGTCCCTAATCAGTGATAACCTAGCAGCAACATTTGCTAATGCATCTATAGCTGCATTACACATCCTGAGAACAGAAAAAATATTGAAATCTTGGATCTAAGAAATCAAACACCATACCTCTTCTTGATAACCTTTTATATGGGGTGACACACAATGTATAGTATCATGTACCTTTTGTATGACTAATTCTGTGTCACCTAATGCTTAGAGAAATCCAATGTTGAGGTCAATGGCCCTTTGTAAGCCCAAGATGAGTGCCTTGTATTCTACGATGTTATTTGTGCACTTGAATTCTAAGCGACTTGAGATGAAATGTTTTATTTTTCACGATTCTACTAGAACACAACCATCTCCATCTCTGTCATGTGTCTTTGAACCATCAAAATACAATGTCTAAACATCATATGTACAAGGACTATGTACTACAATTACTACTTACTCTACAAATTTCATTTTCACGAGTTGGACTAGGAAGGATTTCCATGTGTGTGTCAGGTGGGACTGGGGATGGATGAGAAAGATAGCACTTGAGATCAGTTTCTGAGAAGCAATTTCCAAAGATAAGATCTGCAAAATCCACAGCTTCATTTTTAACTTCAAATGGAGTGACATTATGTTTCATGTAAGGCCGTGAGTTTCTCTGAATTTTATTGTTCCTTCCCTTATATGAAAGCCATAAGTGTGACGAGTTCATAAAAAAATACCCTTGTAATTTTATGGAATAAACTCTACTCAATAATACACCGTATTCTTCTTGAATGTCTACAATTACTATATTTATACATTGGTGAACTCGTTGGTGAGATGATAAGCGTATAAGAACATTTATGAGTTCCCTAATAACATGGACAAGAGTCCTATCCAACTCATTGATCTGTGCATCTATTTGATCCCATTTTGCATTGATTTTCTTTTCTATTGATAAAGGCATTATGTTTACAGATGCAACAAAATCAACTAAGCAATTGTGCACATTATAATTGAAAATTTCAAACATTAAAAAAATGGATGGAAGAGAGTATTTTCATCCAATGTTAAAGTGTGAAGTACATATTCCATGGAACCAAAGGAGTTATCATATCCCTTCTGTGAAGAAGCATTGTTACCTAAGGCAAATTTTTCAAGTGCGCAGACAAACAGTTCTCACTAGCTCATGATAAAAGATTGAGATATTCACATGAGATTTCTTCATATATTCAACTATGTTGTAATCTAGTGTGGGAGACATTTCCAATGTGTCTAGCAGAGTTGATTTATCTACTACTTCTGTAATGATGGGATTACCTTTTTTATTCACTGAAGTACTTTTCATTGTAGCCACATTGCCAAAATTGCTCTCAGTGTTTTGGGATGAGTTGACGGGCAATTTGGTCTTCCTTAATAAATTCTCTTTCAATTTTTGTTTCATCAACTCTTGTGCAGAGGCTAGTTCTTGGCTTCTCAAGTTGTATCAAGTGTTATGTTGTTGAGTCGCGACCTCATTAAGTGGTTGTTCTTCAACACTCTTCTTCTCAACTACGAAAAACAACTAAGTATATTTAATACTTATATGGCATTCATAGTTTCATTAGCAACAACATTCTCTTCCTTCTCTTCATCTGACTTAGTCAGGTTATTTGAAAGTACTTTATTAATAAAATGCACAGCAAGAGCATTCATGTGGTGTTTCCATTATGAGCATGTTTTCTTTCCTAATGATAGTCTTGATGAAATGAACAATATTGGTTCATGCCCATACTCCCAACATTCAGCACAACATTTCAACTCTATGAAAAATTGACTGGCTCGTTGCTACTTCTACTGAAGTTGGCATCCCTTCTCAGAAAGCTGAATTTAAGAGGTTTGCTATTCATGATGGTCTCACTTGACCTTTTTTTTTAACTATGCCAGTTCATTGGAAAAAGACTTGATGGTGTGGTTCAAGCTCTCAGGATCAGTTACTTCTTTCTCCTTTTCCTTACTTATGGAGGTCTAAGACCTTTTACCTGTCCCTTTGGATTCCTTTATTGGTTCGTCATTTGTGATGACTCCAATTGCACGCAAGTCCTTTTCAATTGTGATCGCTTCTTCATAATTGTCAAACCAGGAGGTAGCTCCTCAAATCAATTCATTGATATTCATTCAGGTTGGTATTTATTATATGCATGAGGGAGAGACTGTTCATTTCATCTCCCGGTGACTATTCATATTTTATATTATTTATTTACATCAATTTCAGTTATTCACCCAATCCCGATGTTTAGGTGTCAACATTCCCCCCATTAATCTAAAGGGATGTTGGTGAGTCCAAGCATCGTTCTTAATCTTTCAAGCTTTTCTCTTCCAAGCACTTTGGTGAAGATGTCTGCAATTTTCTCATTAGTGGAACAATGGTGGGGATGGATTTTTTTGGCCTCAACATGATGTCAAATCAGATGATATTTAGTATTGATGTGCTTTGTTTGATCATGGATCTTTGGGTTCTTTGCCAACTTTATTGCCGAGGTATTGTCAATCATGAGTGGAGTCGATTGTACTTGTTTTACCTGCAAATATTCAAGAATTTTCCTGAGCCACACAATTTCTTTTGTTGCCTCAGCTGCTGCCACATATTCTACCTCTGTTGTGGAATCCGTTGGAACTGATTATTTGCATGATCTCTAGGAGACGGCTCCTGATCCAAGACTCATAGCATAACCTAAAGTAGATACCCCAATTTCTTTGTCTCCATCGAAGTCTAAATCAGAGTATCCAATCAAGCTAAATTCATCCACTTGTGTATACTTGATTCCAAAGTCTTGAGTTCCATTCAAGTACCTTAGAACTCCTTTTGTAGCAGACCAATGTCCCTCACAAGGCTTTTGCATAAACCTGGAGAGGATTCCAACAACAAATGAAATGTCTGGTCTGGTAGTAGTCAGGTAGTTGAGACTTCCTACAAGATGTCTATATTTTGTTGCATCCTCAAATTCCTTTCCTTCAATGGATGTGAGCTTTATGTTTTTTTCCATTGGAGTAGTAAGAGGATTGCATTCTTTCATGCCAAGCCTATTCAATAGATCTCCAATGTACTTCTTTTGAGAAAGGAATATGGATTTCGGATGTTGAGTTACTTCAATACCAAGATAGTAATGAACATAGCCCAAATCAGTCATTTCAAAACCTTTCTTCAATTCCTTTTTTATGAATGCAATGTAGCTTTCATTGTTCCCTATCATCAAAAGATCATCTACATATACCACAAGATATACAACTATTTTTCCAACTTTCTTGACAAATAAAGTTGCATCATCAATATCATAATGTTTGAAATTGAGTTTTAGAAGATTCTCAGTTAGTTTTTCATACCAGGATCGCGGTGCTTGTTTGAGGCCATACAAGGATTTCACAAGTTTACATACTTTATGTTCATGTCCTTTCACAGCAAATCCTTCAGGCTGCGAGATAAAAACATTCTCTTTTAGATATCCATTCAAGAAAGCAGTTTTTACATCCATTTGATGGACTTTCCAACCATTCTGAGCTGCTAGGGCAAAGAGTGTCCGGATGGTAGCCCATTTTTTTCTTGGGGAAAAATTCTCCTCATAATCAACCCCTTCATTTTGTGCAAAACCTTTTGCCACAAGCCTGGCTTTGTGCTTGTCAAGTGAGCCATTAGCTTTATACTTATTCTTATAGACCCACTTGTAGCCAATTGGTTTGGTTCCTAATGGAGGATCAACCAACTTCCAAGTGCCATTCTTTATCAGGGCATCATACTCCTTTTGCATCACTTCTTTCCATTCATCATGAGAAGCAGCTTCTTTGAAGGAAGTTGGTTAGAAATCTGTAGACAAATTCAACTCACAATCATAAGAAACATCCATATTAATAGGTGAATCAGAGTCATCTACATCACCTTCATTTTGCCAGTTTGAATTTCTAGTTCCAATCTTTCTAACCTCATCAGGATGAACACTTTCAAGTGTCTTTATCAACCACTTTGGGGGACCTTTCTCAGATGGTCTAGGCTGCTCCGTTGATTGAGTTGGGACTGAATCAACATTGAGTCTCCCAATTCTATCAATCACATCACTTAAAGTATCATTCGTTGTTGGAGTTTCATGTGGGGGAGAGAGTGCTTCAGAAGAAGATTCCACAGGTTGATCTAGTATAGGAATCCCCCCTTCAAGATGTGGAATCTGATTATCAAATTCTTGAAATGATTTTGCATTTGTGAATCTATCCAAGCGATCAAGTTGCCGCTCAACAACATTGTCAGCTTTGGATGTTTCAAGAAATATTACATCTCTAGATACAACAAACTTTTTATTAACTTCATCATAGAGATGGTATGCTTTGGAGGTGTTTGAATACCCCAGGAAGATACACTTACGACTTCTCGCACCAAGTTTCTTTCTATGTAGCTTTGGTATCAAGGCATAACAGGTGGAACCAAAGAACCTAAGATGTTTTACCAAAGGAATGTGCCCATACCACATTTCATAGGGAGTCTTGTTTCTGATAGCATTAGATTGACGTCTATTGTTTATATATACAACACATAGAACTGCATCAGCCCAAAACATCAATTTTACATTTTTGAAAAACATCATGGAGCGCACCATATTTAAGATTGTCCTATTCATTCTTTTAGCTACACCATTCTGTTGGGGATTATAAGGCATAGTTGTTTGATGTTTGATCTCATGTTGGTGAAGATAGTTTTCAAATTCATTTGGAGTATATTCTTTTCCATTATCAGTGCGAATAGAGCCAATATGAGATTGTGCATCATTTTCAATCCATGTATGAAAGTTCTTGAATGTTTGAAAAGCATCAGATTTGTTCTTCAATAAATAAACCCAACAAATTCTAGTGTAGTCATCAATAAATGTCATCATATATTTATTTCCATTTGAAAAAGGAATAGGCATTGGACCACATAAATCTGAATGAATGAGTTCAATTTTTCTATGTACTCTTGAATGTGAATCATGAAAAGACTGTTTGTTATGCTTTCCTAGAATACAAGCATCACATTGCTTAAGGTTCCTAGGAATTGTAGGCAAACCAGCAATACCATTTTTCTTCAACAAGTGGAGGCTATCATAGTTCAAATGTCCAAATCTAGCATGCCATAATAAACTTAATGGAAGTGTACCTTCTTCATAATGAGAGTTTTATGAGGAATGTTGTGCACGAGCAGAGGTACCCTGCAACTTGAGAAGCCTTTCTTCTTCTATCCCCCTCATGACAAGTGAGTGGTCATATGCTTTTCTCACCTCAAGCTTTCCATCAAACATATGAATGGAGTGACCTTGCTGGTAGATGTGGAATAAGGACAACAAGTTTCTCTTCAGATGTGGGAGATATAGAACATGATGCAGAAGAAAGTCTGGAAGA
The DNA here is from genome assembly GCA_031772625.1 of Pinus tabuliformis. Lineage (NCBI taxonomy): Eukaryota > Viridiplantae > Streptophyta > Pinopsida > Pinales > Pinaceae > Pinus > Pinus tabuliformis. Next base: position 520,007,450 of record CM062820.1, on the reverse strand, counting down.
CCAGGCAGTTTGAGCCTGATTGTGCCAAGCCCCAATGGCTTCAATTTTGATTGGTCTGCAAAGTATACTACTCCATAAACATTGTCTGTAAATTCTTCAAAAAAATCTTTTCTATGAGTCATGTGGCAAGTTGCTCCTGAATCAAGAAACCAATCATTTTTCCAAGAAGCAAGTGAAGCATTAAATAAGTCTTCATTCACTCCAATATTACATTGTGCCACAACATAATGAGTGGATTTAGGTGCTTTACCTTTGTCTGTGTCATTAGTTTTACCTTTGGGTTGGCTTCTTTACTGCTCAATTTTGTCCCAAGGTAACTTGCATGTGGAGGCAGCATGTGATCCATTTCTTTTGTAGCATATGCAGTGCGAATCTACCTTTTCTCCTTGAGAGTGTCTACCTCCCTGCCTCTGAAATATCTTCCTCTTTGAGCACCTCTTCCTCTGGAAGAATCTTGGGCAAGATTCCTTTCTTTATGAGCAATGCACACAACCTCTTCATAAGATTCAGGGGTTTTCTTCTTTCCAAAAGTTTTCTCTCTTTCAGCAAATTTTTTCACAAGAGAGTCAAAGGTAATATCTTTGAGATTTCCATTTGCTTGCAATCAAGATAATTGGAGTAAGTAGGATAAAGTGCCTTGAGAAAAGCGATAAGAGGAATATCCAATTCAACCTTAGTGGCTTTGATATCATGCATTATAGATTTTACTTCAGATGCAAGAGTAAGAGGTTCATTATTTTGTAATTAGTGAAGAGTTTAATCATGAGTTGAACAACTTCAAGTGTAGAATGTGAGTCATAGAGTTCCTTCAACTTTTGTAAGGCTTCGAAAGCAGTTGAAAATGGAAAAATATGGCGAATGACCACTTCACTTACAGATGCTGCAATTAATGCATAGGCTTTGTTGTTCTTATTGTCCGAAATGGCAAACTCTTTGTCTAAGGTAGGTTGTTCTAGCTCTTTGTCTTCGTCTCCAACACATACTCCTTTCCACAACTCATTGAAAATGAGGGTGTGTTTTATCATCCAGGACCACTTAGGATAGTTCTCCTTGCTAGTGAGAACTATTCCCACAATAGATATGATCGAATGCATTGCAAATCTGTGTACTGTAAAAAAAATACTTCTGGAAATATACTGTAAAAAATTGTACTTCTCGTGGCAAACTCTGTTTAACTTTGAAAAGAAATAATGAGGGATAATATATGAGAGTTATTAACTGGGGAGGGGTTATGTGGTGGAGGGATTATTCAATGTATGGGGGAGGTATATATGGAGGAGGGGTGATATGGAGGCCAACGCATGTATTAAAAATGATGTATTAAAAAAAGACTGTTATGTAGCAGATTTAAAACTGGAAGGACTACATACACTATTCAAACACTGATCCATACGACATAAAAAAATGGAATTGAATACCATTCCACTATGCAATTCAAATACCTCCTGCACATCATACATCATGGTTGCTAGTCATCAAAACTAGTCCCATGCTAATAACCCCAACCTGCACTGCGTGTGGGCTGGCTTTGACCACCAGTTGCAATAAATGCTTGAAGCAAGCTCTTTGCTACGTGTGTCTGTTCTGGTGTCCCAGATATTTCAATAACACGATCTGAGGAACCAGACTCAGAATCATGCAACTTTACTTTTGCTCCAGATATCTCTCGAATGTTTTGAATGTTACTTCCTCTCTTCCGCTGTGCATCATACACCAGAACGAGGTCTCGGTTCTGGCCAACAGCTTTTGGCTCTCTCCCTTTACGGAATCTGTTGTGGTATGGCGCACAGAGATACGACCGAGCGGGAGGACTGTTGGTTGACCAACGTATGGTACCAACAACGTCTAATGTAATAAAACTGGGAGCAGAGGTGTATTGGGTATATCAGAGTATGGTATATCATTCAACGTAAGTGTCCACAACATTATACTATTGAACGGAGTCCACAGAGTTATATATTAAAAACAATGATATATGGTATGCGGGCATATGACAGGCTTCGCTATATATGGAGTTCAAATAACAGTGGTATATGAGGAGTCGGGAATATATGCAACAATAATATGGTATGGCGTTACAGTATACCAACAGAGCCGTGACAACAGAGCCGTGGGTGGAGGCACAATGATGGGGAGGTATGCGGATTCAAAACAATGTATACCACAACAGATTCAAAACAATGTAAAACCACATCGTATACCACAACTTCAAAACAACTGGGTGCGGTGAGCGTGGAAATGGAAGCAGAGTTCAATGTATGAAACGGATATGGAAGAGCATTAACTGGAATATGGTGAGGAGTGATCAGTGTACCAATGGAGCAACGATCCCACGCAACAGCGATCAGTTACCATTCCTTCGCCTGTGGCAAGAGCCACACCAAGGTCGCCCGAGTCTCAGCCTTCCTTCCTCCTACGTGGAGGCACTAGCAGCACCAAGAGTTTCGACCCCAACTCACTCCATAGCACCTCCAGGCAGCAACTAGCTCCAATCGACTCCTTCAATGCAGTAACGCACTTCAACAATGAATGAGATTTCGCAAGGATTTGACAGAGATGTCAGCCTGTAAAAAATGCAGAACATAGGCAGAATAGGGAGTTACAAAGCAGAGGGAAGCCAAAAATGGCACTCGCTATCATACCATGTCAGACGAGGAGGTAACTCCTCAAATCAATTCATTGATATTCATTCAGGTTGGTCTTTACTATATACATGAGGGAGAGACTGTTCATTTCATTACTTGATGACTATTCATATTTTCTATTATTTATTTACATCAATTTCAGTTATTCACCCAATCTTGATGATTAGGTGTCAACAATAATTTTCAGCTAATCTTAGCTTCACAATTATTTTGATTAACTACATAATGCTTGTTGGTAAGGCATATGTGTAATAATCAATAGTGATGGAGTCATGGGTTTTTGTGTCTACAAGAAATCTATTCAATATAAGATTAAACCTATGATTGAAATCCTTCACTTTCTATTTCTGCTCCATCTTAAGACCACCCATCTCTCTTAACAACGTGGCACGGGGTTTACCATCAACAAACTTCTCAAGAAGTAGTTTCTTGAAACCCATCAAATTCTAGATTGAGTTTGGAGTAAGGTTACAATACCATACAACTACTTTGTCATCTATGGTACATGGAAAAGCGTACATACAACATCATCGTAGCGTACCTCAAGCATTTGGAGATGTAGGTAAAACTTGTCCAAGTGATCCTCCACCTTCAATACTTTCTCAGGGTCATACTTTGTTAACAACTTCTTCAGGTGCCTCGATGTCTTGCATAACACACTTGGTAATGCAAGTGGGCCCTGAGTCATCTAGCCCAGATCTTGGTCTTCCATATCTTCTTCATTGTTTTCCTCCTCTTCGTGAGAATCTCATGCATCTTATTCTTCTTCTTCGCTACTTAATTCATAGAAAGTATCATCTGAGAGTCCAATGGTGTTTTTGTCACCACCGTCAAAAGATGGAGGCTTCTCTGGTTTCCCTTTTTCTCTGCACTCTTCGCTAACTCTTCAAGCGAGGCAAGAACGAGATCTTCAATTGTTAAAACCACTATCCAAGTAGGGGTGGTCACATTCCTCTTTGGAAAATATAAAAGATTATGTACTCCAAGTATCAATCTAGTAGCTCTTGCAAAGTTACAGGTGATAGGATGGATGGCTGAAATGTGTTCGTAAGAGATTTTGTAAGTTTGTCCAATACTGAGTTGAGAAGAATGACCAACTTCACAACTATGAACAAGGGGCGGGGCAAGAACGAGATCTTCAATTGTTAAAACCACTATCCAAGTAGGGGTGGTCACATTCCTCTTTGGAAAATACAAAAGATTATGTAATCCAAGTATCAATCTAGTAGCTCTTGCAAAGTTACAGGTGATAGGATAGATGGCTGAAATGTGTTCGTAAGAGATTTTGTAAGTTTGTCCGATACTGAGTTGAGAAGAATGACCAACTTCACAACTATGAACAAGGGAGGTGCGAGGAATATTGCTGCCTTGACTAAAAGAAGTAGGATTTGGGTGGGTGAGGTTATCATCCATAAAAATTTGGCTTCTCTCCTTTTAGCGCCATAAATTTTGACGTTGTTGGACCTGCCAACGTTCAAAGAGTATCCCTATATTTTGTCCCAATTAGACCTCACACTGTTTTGGATAGGAGTCTCATCTAAAATATGGCTCAGTTGTCTGTTTCTTTCAAAACATCCTATATAATATCTTACATTTATTGTAATGATTTCACATTTAATTATTATTCTTTTGTTTTTCTTATGTTTTAATTTTCTCTTATTTGCCATTTAATAGAAATACTTTGCAATAACCAAGTGTACATGACTGGATTAGAAATAGATAATGTACTTTCTAATTAGTCTCGAAACTTGTATTTTATTTTCTATAAATCACTCACATATCTTGTATGTTATTTTATGGTAAATCACTAACATATTAAAGTGAGGTTGAAAATATTAATTTCGAAACAAAATTCAACATTGAGATAATGGTGGATGGAGTTATGTGAGAAAACCACTAAATTGTAACTAAAATACAATAGCTATTTTTTAAAAGAAAGTTCAGCATTGACATAATGGTAAATAGAAATCTGTAGGAAAACCCGTAGATTATATATTAATTCTATTTTACCATGCAAAGAAGTAACTTATCTGTTTAAAAAAACAAATAATTTACTTTTACAACTATTCCAACCAAACATAAAAAGGTAATATGATAGTAACAACTACCACCAGCGACCTTAAATACATAAACATAAGTACAGTTAAAGCACTAAACATATGGATGCATTGACTTTGGTAATCATTCTCCCTGATTTTGTGGCGCTTAACACTTTTCTTAATTACAAAATTGGTGACACCGGACTGTCGTACTCAACACTTGTCCTAATTACAAAATTGCAGACGCTAAACTGGTCATACTGAACATTCACCTATTAATTACAATACTTTCCACTAAACTTTAATCACCTATTAATTACAATCCTTACCACTAAATCTTAATAGCCTATTGATTACAATTCATTCAACTAAATTTTTGCAACTGCAACTGTGACTTCTTCTTGTTCTATACTATTGATTACAATTCATTCAACTAAATTTGTGCAACTGCAACTGCGACTTCTGCTTGTTCTATACTAGTGCTGCAAGACTGTTGCTTCAAAGCCATTAACAGCTTCATAGAACAAGATGTAGGCATTCATTGCATCTTTTGGATCCGAAGTTACTGTTTTGGATGACCCAAAAAAACTATGCAAAGCACTTTCCTCTATGGTTTCCACCTTCTCATCATCACACCTGAGCCATTGGTCACCGCTCTTCACTAAAGCAATGTAATGTCCAAAATTCATCCTCCATCCCATATGCACCACTACAGCAAATAAAGAGTACAAAGAATCAGCCGCATCTTGATCTCCACAACTGTTAATGGGCAGTCTAAACTCCTTGGAGAACGCCACTCGATACAACAACTTCCCACTGAGTTTTTCCAGCAGCGCTGAATGCATTTACACAGCTTGACAGCGAATAATTGTGTTGTATCTCCACGCTCAGATCTACAAACGGTTCTTCTCTGCGGGTTACACTCTCACAACATAAACACCGAATTTCGTTTGTAAATGTACCTCCAAATATCTGGCGAATAATACTATTTTTACTATTATTCTTTTGGTCTCCTTGCGCCCCACAGTGATCTTCAGCCTCCTTATTCTCCAGGAGAGGACTTTGCGTGTTATTAGATCCTGTGATTTCTTCGTCGAGATTAGTCAAAAGAAATATCAAAAACTCATGTGCATCGTGATGGGTTTCACTGCAATGGAAAATCTCGTTCCCTTTCATTACCAGCTGTCCGAACTGTAGGGGACAGAGTTGAGGCATATTTTTGGAGTGCATGAGATAGAACAAATCTGCCAGGCGTTTTAGTAGATTATCGTTGTCATTCTTACTTCCCCCGTTACCACAATATTGGAGTAACTTATCTCTGAAAGGAGCGCAGAAATAAAGAGTCTGAACAACACTGTCGAGGTAGCAAGTATTGCCCAGATTTTCAAGACCTACATAGCCCTTATGATCTTCATCGTTTGTTGGAAAGATCTCTGACACAATATCTGAAACCCTATGACGATTTCTCCTCAAAGCTTTCAATCCAGAATTTAGAATATCCATGATTACTAATCCTACTTCACGAGCAGAATATTTCAAGACTTCACGAGCAGAATATTTCAAGTATTCTTATTATATATCGCGTATCAATTCCTTTCAAATGGTAAAATGGAAACAGATATGGTGATTTTATAGCGAAATGACCATGGGAAATACGTAGCGGTCCATTGCATTACTTTTGGGCCGACTTTTCCATGTGCCCAACTCATTTTTATTGTGGCCTCCCAACTTTTCCAACTTTATTGGTAGTGTGGTATTATACATTTCCAGGATATCTTGAAATTTGTCGATACTTTCAACTTTATTAGTATTGCAACGAAGTTGTCTACGGATGGGACAAATTTGCTTAGAGAGATAAAATGGTTGGAAGTATGGCAAAGTTGCACATAGACAACTTTGCTTAGAGAGACAAAATGGTTGGAAGTATTGCAAAGAAGTTGCACGGGACAAATTTGTTGGGAGAGACAAAATGGTCCGAGTCTGGTTATTTTTTTTCCAAAAAAATTGATCTTCCAAATAGATTCAGCACTATCAAAAATCCTAAGGGCACTCCAAATCTCCAAAAAATTTAGCCAGAATTTCCATTATTTTATGGGCAAATTTACATCTTTAGACTAAGCATATTGATATTGTCCATTTGAAAAATATATTGAGATTCAATAGTCACTAAGAAACCGACAAACAATTAACCATTCGATTTCAAAAATATATCTACATATTTTGAAATTAGATGATCACTAGGAGAAGGTCAAACAATTGTTAAGATTTAGAAAATACATCTACATAAGTTCAACAAAATTTATTTCCTTCAATGGGATTTATCTTTTCCTCTTCCTAACATTTATAGGATCATTAGTTTTGAATAGAAACGCTGCCATCTAGCCAAATGGAAATAGAAGGTGATATCAAAACCCAAAGGACAAAGGGCTCTAATCTAGCCACATGGAAAAGGAAGGTGATAGCAACACCTAAAGGACAAGTTAAATGGAAAAGGAAGGTGATAGAAACACCCAAATGACAAGTGGGGTGGGTATTATTCACATATGCTTTTTTAACATTTTTGTGTAGCAAAATTTATGTGGCAATTGATTTCTTGAGATAGTCACAGGAGAACAATTTCAAGGCCCCAAACATTTTAATGGATTGGGTAAGCATTGCATAAGGGAACGTTGAAAACGTCTTTAATCATTAGAAAGTATTGAGATAAGTGAGGGTTCACATTGTCACAATAAGTTGTGGTTAGAAATTTTGTTTAGCAATGTTAATAAGTTATCTTCAAGAAATATGGAGATGTTCTTTCAATAAAATGGGAAAGCCTCATTTTACAACTTTTTGGTATCATGGTTGGTGCTCAACATAAGAACTAGGGATGAATAATGAGATTAGATGTTTGTGGGAGGAATTTTCAATGGAATATATTGAAAATATCACATCTATTTGGAGGGAGAGTTTTTTAACAAAATACTTTGAAAATATCACATCTATTTGAAGGATGTTCTAGGTGAACTCAAATGGGTAATGAATTTAGTTGGAGGTGAGTATATGGTTAGAAATAACTGAGAGTCCTTATTCTCTCATGCTAGGGTCTAAGGGCACTATGTGGACTAAGTTGTAATAGGTGAGAATACCTTCTAAATGCATTGTTGGTATTTTTTGTATTATTTGCACTATTGGCCTCATGTATTGCACATTGATGTGACTTGAAAGACGTGTCTGATCCTCTCAATTATATTTTATGTGTAATTTGCATCCTTTTTTTCTCTTATTTACGACACAATTTTTTCTTTTGGTGTTTTTATGCACATGTTTTTCAACCTATGATCTTCTAATTCTTATTAGGCAATAAAGGTTGTAATACAATCCAAGTCAACAAATTAGGGTTTTGGATGCCAAAGGATCATACATATTGTATTGTAAATGATGGATTTGATTGATGATGAAAGTTAAATGTGCAACTCTAAATATTTTGTTAGTTGTTTTAGTTAAGGATTTTCTAAGTAAAACTCTAAGTCTTATGTGTGATTTCTATCGTTTACTTTTTTATTTATAAAAAGTTTGTGCATTACTTACAATACAATTTTTAAACTTACTTGTATCCTCTTCATATGGCTTGTTTTTCCCAATAGAGTGCTAACATGGAAGCTAATCCAAACTAGAAACTTCCTTGATCTCTGTTAGGTTTCACTATGTAAGAAACATAATAAAAGTACCTCTCATTTATTTATGGGTTCCCCCTTTACATTGCTAGTATGGAGGGAGGTAGAAGGGCATTCATGACTTCCTAATTTATGGAAAAAGAGGACAGAGGATGGAAATTTCAAGGGTCGGTTTATATGAATGGACCTAAAAGTTTATAAGACACTTTCATATATAGTAGTATGGGGGATATAGAAACTTAGAATGCTAGCATCTTAGAATATCATTACCCTCCATCCCTCCATCCTTCCAAGTTAAATCTTAGGTTGTAGCCTATATTGTTCCTTTACTTTCACTAACCTTCCCAAGTCCCATGAATCATTGTTGACTTTTGGTTAAATAATAATCTTACTCGGAGCTTTTTTTATGGTGTCTAGGATGAATTGTGTAAGTATATAGATTGGGTTTCTTTTATATTGATGGATTCTCACTTTTTTTATGCTAAGGAAAACATAGGGGTAGAAATAAATAACTCCAGTGAACTTAAGACCATTTACTATTGCCTAAAAGTTTCCCCAAATAATGGTATTAGGTCTCTTTAGTTACAGGGAATTAGCTTTAGTTAATAGAACGGTTAATGAAGAGCCATAAATTTATAACAAAAGTCTACTCTCTTTAACACAAAACTTGAAGGAAATTTCCATTTAGTTTTTTCACATATCTTTCTCTCATATGTATCGGAAACATGATCCTCTAGTCAATTTTTTTCTCTAAATAAGCATTACATCAGCTGCAAAATTTTATATTAGAAGAACAACATTATGTTGTGGTGGTAGGGGAGAAAGGGATATAACCTCTATCAAAATTTTAATTCTTGATATGTATTAAACACTAGTGGGTGGGATATCATGTAGTTATGTTATTTTTATTGTTACATCTCTTTAACATATAATTAATTGTGGTGACTTGAAATGAAGCCTGATTTTTCTCTTTTTGTGAAGATGTATAGTGAACACTTTCTTAGTGACTCAATATGAAAGATGATACTGGAAGCTCTTTACTAGAGTTCTAATCCATGTAACAAACTTAAGGGACAATAGTTGAATAAGTAGAGTACCACTTTTAATACTAATATCAAATATTTCCATGAAAATTGTATTTCAAATTTTGATTGAAGTAAGAATATGTTTTTATTTAAAGAAACCAAAAAATATTAATGAATTATACAAATGGAAAATGAAAATACCCTATATGGAACTTTTTTCTAGAACACCATATTAATCTCTTCATTAAATTTTCATATACATTGTTAATTCATAATTTCAATTAGATTTTTTTTATGGTTTGCAACCATTTTTTGATATGCTTGTAATTTATCGACAAACAACATTAACCAATATTTTCTAATACATATAAATAAATAAATGATAATAAAATAAACCATGAAACAAACTTAAAAAACTCAAAGATAGAGATAGAGTGTATGTATAAATCACATTATACCCAAAAAGTACATCCATAGAATGAAAACATAAAGTGAATGCATAAATCATATGGTCCTATTTAAACTATTAAGTCATATTGGAAAATATATTTATCGAAACATGTTTTCATCATGAATGTGACACCAAAATGATTACTGGGAAACTTATGAGAACTTACACGCAGGAGGATATGTTTACATGTCTCTTGTCATGTATGTAAATTCATTATTATTTATCATAATACTCATATTATTCAGTAGAAATGAAGGTATTTTAACGGAAAGTATTTTATTATTATTAATAGCATATCATGTTTAATTTAGTTCCATTTTGTTTTAATTTGGGATGGTGCACCTCAAGGATTTTATACCTCTTGTATTAACAGCTCTCATTTATTTTTGTGTTATGGGATTTTATGCTAGTAGAAGAATATAAAATTAAGGTATTTCATATGGTAACTTGGATGTTATTTAATTTTTTTCATAGTATTTTTAAAATTCAATGCTAAATTGTGATTTCAATTGTCACTTCAAGTTTTAAAGTGAAATATTGTGTATGTATTTATATTTACAATGGATAAGAAGATGTTTGTTATTATAAAATTTTACCATATTTTTTTAAGAGAAAGGGAAATAAGCTTCATGACAGTATCTTTTTTTTCTATCTCTTTCACTTGCATGCACTATACAATACATGAAAAATATGTATTATAGTTAGAAAAATAGGGGACATACACCTTTATTCCTTTCATTAGTGGTAAATAATTTTGTTTTTCACTTGACTCTAGATCATATATCAACATAATTCCATTGATAATCATGAATCAAATTGAGTTACAAAACACAAGACCATATAGGATTGTGTGGATTTGACTTTAAACCTATCCATGTCTATGGTTTAATTAAATATGTCAAGGTTGCTTTAATTGATAAATCTTATCAGGAATTTCTCATGGCATCGTAATTTCAGTCCACATTTTATTTTTATTTTCTTTTAAACATAGGGTATTAGGAGTTTCCTTTTTAGGTTACCCTCTACTTTTCCTAGGGAAAAATATTTAGTAACATTTTTCTCTAATTATGGACACCTCTCCTCCTTATGGGCACTTGGGAATCCTAAAATGTCATCACCAATGTATTTAAAGGGAAGAATTTTACAAGGTGAAACCATCTCATCATCTCATTTGTGCAGTGGATCTTTTAAGAAATTTTACGATTCAAAAGTGCCCTTTAGGAGGAAAGGTTCCCCTAATTAGAGCCATATGTTACCCATTATTATTCCTTGGGTCAAATATTGGATTACACAATTAAGAAACTGAGAACATTCCTTAATTATATAAAAAAAGTTGATAGAAAATATGATGCATGAACAAGTTATCACAAAGTTTAGTAGCTACAACCAACTTGACATATTTAATTAAAACATAGACCTAGATAGATTTAGAGTAAGATCCACACACATTCTTGTATGGTCTTGTGATTTGCAAGTCAAGTTGATTCATGACCTTTAATGCCAATACATTGGTAGAGGCTCCAGTGTCAAGAATAAAATTGTGCAAAAATCAAATAATTTATGATTGATGAAATGAAGAAAGGTGCATCTCCTCTATTTTTCTAAGAATAATACACATTTTTCATGTATTTTACTTAGCGTGCGGGTGGAAGAGATATAGCGGAAGAGGATGTAGTCCTTAGACACTTTCCCTTTTCCATTGAAGACAATGTTAAATTTGGAGGTAACATTTTTGGTGTGTTTTGTTAGGTCCCTATAATACTAGTGATTCCCCCATTACTATAGTCATTGTATACCTTATTGTTATTGTTGTGCCCCTATTTTCCCCGTATTGTTATTATTGTGCCCCATAGAATCCCTATATTGTTATTTTTGTACCTTTATATTATTATTGTTAGATTGGCTTTGGTTATATTGTGACCCCTTAGACTCCTATATATAGAAAGGAGGTTTTTTCATTTGAATCATTTAAGAATCGTTCATTTGTGTAATGTAAAGGAGGTTTCCCCCTATAGAGGCTTATTTATAAGGCATTGATATATCTTTTCTATCTTTTTGTGAGCTGGTTTCATAACATTTGGTATCACAACTTTGGATTCTAGGGTTTCGTTGCTCCAAATAGGTCATAGTGGAATTTTAGCTATAACTTTTTCCCTAAAAAGTTTCAGAAGCTAAAAAACAAACCCATTTGAGATGGAATCGATCTAAACCTTGTGCCCAAATTTCATATCTTGTCTCGCTATATTTTCTGAGATATAATATGATGAATTTAGGGCTTTTGCAGACCCCCGAATTTCATTCCAAACAGGTGACCTTGGGAAAACAATCATAGCTTTCTCTCTAAGCATCACATTGAATTTTCGTAAGAAGTTACAAGAGGATGGACTGTAGTTTTTTGGGTATCATTTTTAGAACCTAAGGTTGAAACAGGGACCCATGACATGTCATACAAGTTCGCTCTACTGAACCAGTCTATACTCAGGACATCATGGGAGATTTGGCATAACTCTTCATTGGAGAATCCAATCTTGATCAGACTTGCGGGGTTAGAAATATTGCTCAAAGGGTTACCGTAGGAAGAAATTTCAAACCATGTAGATCCAAAATTATAGATATACATCAGATTCAATATCGAGCTCCTACAAAGTAAAAAAATGTGTGTAGTCTTTTTTAAATTTTTGCATAAGCTTGGTTTGAAAAATTAGTTTGAAGGAATTGAAAGGGCATAGTGAAGCATTATTATCAGTAATTGATGCCCTAAAGAAATAAAATGGAAACATCTAGTAAGAAACCTGAAAGCTCTAGCATGACTCATGAAGAAGAGGAAGAAATGCAACATGATGCATCAAAATTACAAGACCAAGTGCAACAAATTTCACTCGCACAAAAAGTAACAAAAGGTAAGATGGATGGCTTAAAGAAAGGCATAGAAGCTAAGATGAATGATGTGGAAGCTACGATGGATGGCATGGAAGCTAAGATGGAAGGTGTGGAAGCTAAGATGGATTATTTAAAGAAAGACATGGAAGGTTTGGAGATAGATTTGAAGACAAATTTTACAAAGTTTCTACAAGAAATGATTAATAATGGCGAAAGGGTAGTAAAGGAAACTAATCATGAGAACAAAATAAATGTTAATAATGATTTCATAGACTCTAACATTGGATCAAGGAACCACCATGTTCCGAAGATTGATATGAGGAAGTTTGATGGCAAGGATCTCGGAACATGGATACTATAGATGGAGCAATTTTTCAAGCTCCATAATGTGCAAAACACATGAAAGGTACGCATTGCAACTTTATATTTGGAACCAAATTAGTTTGTATGGTATCGATGGTTTTGCTCTCATAAACAAATTGTCGCTTGGGAAATTTTTATGGAAGAAATGATAGCACATTATGAGGATACAAAAAGAAACACCTTTTTTTAGTCAATTGATAAATGTCAAACAAAAGGGTTCAATGATGGAGCACATTAAGGACTTCCAAAAATGGAACATAAGCGTAAAAGAAATTCCAGAGGAGATAGGATTGATGTGTTCATAGGGACTTTAAAGGATAACATCCAACATGAGGTTCACCTTTGGGAACTTGATTCATTCGAGAAGGCATTTAAGTTGGCAAGAAAAATGGAAAGCAAAATTATGGCAACAATGAAGCCTACCACTCACAATCATAAAGATGGAAGTGCTACTACCCTTAGCCATCCACAACCTACAAGGTTGACACCACAACAATTAGAAGAAAAAAGAGAAAGAGGGTTTTGTTACAGTTGTGATAACAAATATACTAAAGGTCATAAGTGTGCCAAGAAGAAATATTTTTACATAAATTGTGAAGAGGGGGAATAAAAGGAACAAGAAATGTCAAAAGTAAAGGATATACACTAGGAATAAACCCTAGAAAAAGAAAAAATGAATCTGACCATATCTTGTAATTCATTGGCTGGAATTACCACTCCTCAAACTATTAAGATAGAAGGGTATATCAAGAAGAAAAAGGTAATAGTGTTGATTGATTCGGGAACTACCCATAATTTTATTCATTGTAAGATAGCCAAGGAATTGAATTTCTTCCTATATCCAGCACTAGAGTGTCAAGTGATGGTTGCAAGTGGAGGAACCATAAATTTCTCAGGAAAGTGCCATAATATCAAGCTATCCATGGGAGAATATGTATTGAATAGCCCAATGGTTTCCATTTCAATGGGTGGTGCTAATATTGTACTAGGATTCCAATGGCTACAATCCTTGGGTACAATAACTTTAACTTTCAAGAAATTTTCATGAAATTCTCTTCAGAAGGAAAGGAAGTTGAATTAATGGGTATCGTAGGGAAACCAAGAAAGATAATAAGCTCTAACGGAATGACAAAGATTCTAAAGAAAGAATGATGAGGCATAATTGCACAATTATGTTCACTAGAGGTTTCCACATCCAAATCATCCATTTGTCCAGATCTCCAAAAAGTCTTGGACAATCATTCCAAGGTATTTGAGACTCCCAAAGTCCTCCCACCTATTTGTGATCATGGTCATGCTATTAATTTGATTCCAGGAAGTGTTCCTCCAAACATCAGGCCTTATAAATATCCCTATGTCCAAAAGAGTGAAATTGAACGTATCATTGCAGAAATGCTAGAGGTTGGTATAATTTAACCTAGTCAAAGTTCTTTCTCTGCTCCAATAGTATTGGTTCACAAGAAGGATGGATCATGGCACATGTGTCCATATTATAGGGAGCTCAACAAGCTCACTATTAAAGATAAATTTCCCATTCCTGTCATTGATGAATTATTGGATGAATTGCATGGATCATTTTACTTCACCAAGTTGGATCTTTGTTCAGGATATCATCAAATCAGAATGAAGAGTGAAGACATTCCAAAAACATCATTTAGAACCCATGAGGGTCATTATGAATTGGTCATGCATTTTTGCCTTACTAATGCACCTTCTACGTTTGAAGGTTTGATGAATTCCATTTTCAAACCCTTCCTTAGAAAATTTGTGTTAGTATTTTTGATGATATAGTAATCTCCAGCAAGTCTTGGAAGGATCATGTCCAACATGTTGACATGGTGCTCAAACTATTGGATGAGAAACAATTATATGAAAAAATCTCCAAATGTTTCTTTGGAGTATAAGAGGTGGAATATCTGGGTCATATTGTATCTCATGAAGGTGTTAAGGTAGACCCTAGCAAAATTAAAACCATTAAGGAATGGAAAATCCCCACATCCATAAAGCATCTACAAGTATTTCTTGGGTTGACGGGGCATTATCAAAAGTTTGTTATGAATTATGGGAGAATAGTAGCACCTCTAACAACATTATTGAAGAAAGATGCATTTTCATGGACTCCAAAACCAACGAAGGCCTTTGAATATCTTAAAAAGGAAATGTGCCAAGCACTAGTCTTAGCTACACCGAACTTCACAAAAACATTTATTGTGGAATGTGATGCCTCAAGAAATGGAATTGGTGTTGTTTTAATGCAAGAAGAAAGGACCATTGCTTTCAAAATTCGTCCAATCAAGGGAAAGTATTTACACAAAGCTATTTATGAGAAGGAAATGTTGGTAGTGATACATGCACTTAAGAAATGGAGACCCTACCTAATGGGAAGACATTTGAAGGTAAAAACAGATCATGATAGTCTTAAATACTTTTTAGAACAAAGATAATATTGAGAAGAGCATCAAAAATGGGTCACAAATATGTTGGGTTATGACTTTGAAATCATCTACAAAAAGGGGAAGAAAAATGTTGTGGCAGATGCACTCTCAAGAAATGATGATGATGTGGAAGCATTTCTTTGCGCCATTTCTATTATCCAACCAGATTGGATAAACGAAGCAAGGGATGAATGGAAGAATGATGAGGAAGTGTGTGAACTCATTTAAAAGATACAACAAGATCCCAGTACATTTGATACATTTAGCTGGAAAAATTATTCGTTATGGTACAAGGATCAGTTATACCTATGTAAGGATTCCCAAGTCAAACAAAATATTCTTGGGGAATTGTACACCTCTCCCTTAGGTGGGCACTCAAGATTTCTAAAAACCTACCATAGGGTTAAGAAGGATTTTTTTGGGGATGGCCTTAAATCAAATATTCTAAAGTTTGTGGCGGAATTTTTGGTTTGCCAAGAAAATAAAGTTGAAACAATTAAGACCCCATGAATATTACAATGTTTATCCATTCCAAGCCAACGTTGGGAGGAGGTTTAAATGGATTTTATCATACGTTTACCCATGTCTGAAGGAAAGAGTGTTATCATGGTGTAGTTGACAGACTTACCAACCATGCACACTTTTGTGCATTATCTCATCCATTTAAAGTGAGTACAATTTCTACTACTTTTATGGAAACAATTCAAAAGCTACAAGGAAACCCAAAGATTATTGTAAGCGATAGAGATCCCATTTTCCCTGCAAATTTTTGGACATAATTATTTTCTTGTCTGGGTACTTAGTTAGCTCATAGCTCATCTTATCATGCTCAATCTGATGGGCAAACTGAGAGAGTAAACAAATGTTTGGAAGGATAACTCTGTTTCTTTGTATCTGATAAATAGACACAAGGGGTCAAATGGTTGCATTTGGATAAATGGTGGTATAATACTTCCTTCCATAATGCAACAAAAATGACTCCATTTATGGCACTTTATGGATATAATCCACCATCCATCACATCATATTTAAGAGAAAATTCTAAGGTTCAAGCAGTGCAAGATCACATCGAGCATCAACAAAAAGTTCTCCAACTCTTAAAGGATAACCTTGGTGGGCTCCAGTATTGTATCAATAATGCTACAACTCCTGGAACTCCCTTCTTTAATTTTATCAACCCGGTAGTTCGTAACAAACTTGGAAGCGACGGTGCTGTATGCACAAGTACTAGCTCTTGCCGCAGCTGTCACTTGGTCAGCTGGCACAAGTCCGCTAGGGGCTTAAGACAACTTCTATGAGCTCTTAGAAGAAGCTTTTTAACTGATGGATGAAAGCTAACTCAAAGGAAGCTAATCTACTTGCGGAAAGAAACTGAAAGTCAGAAAGAAATGCAAACCCTAACAAACCCTAATTCTACCAACTAGTCCTACTGATGCAAAGATGAGAATGCAAACTACTGAAAGAGATGCCATTACTTCTATGAAGGTAAGATACATGTGTCTAGACTGCCTCTACCTGAAGAAAACATCTTTTTGTATTTTTGAATAAGTTATTAGAATTATCATGCATGTGCTTTTAACTGGCTTTTTACTGTGCAGAGGTGGATCAAGGAGGAGAAATGCTTGGAAGAGGTCGGGAAGGTTCAGAGAGGGTCTAAGGAGTCCCTAACACCCTTCTAGAGAGTTTCACACAGTTTGGTTGCCAAGAAACCGCGTTTATGAGCTTCTACAGGAAGTCTGCAGGGGTTCTACAGGATGTTTAGGATTTCTACAAGATGTTCTGTAATTTTTCTACAGGATGTTCAGAAATGGGGTTTTGAAGCATGGATGGAGGAAAAAGGGTGGGGGAATGAGTATAGAGGTGAAATAGGGGTGTAGGGGAGTTCAAGACTTGGAGGATGGAGTTGAGGAGTGGCGTAGATGGTGAGATCTGTTCAAGGAGGGATGAAACGATGTTGCACAAGAATATGAGAATCATGGCAAAGTAAGCGGATGAGGAAAATGTAAGGTAAGGGTTCTAAGTGAAGGGTGAAGCAGGTAGGTTGGATGGAGTATGGGCAGGTAAGGAAGGATAATAGGTACTCTGCAAGTGGTTTTTCAAACTAAACAAACAAACACTTATAAAACCTATGACCTAGTTTCTTCACTCTAATCTGACCTAACAACAAAAGGAAATGAACAGAAGTTTATTCGAAATGAAATACGCGAAATAACTATGCAACTAAACAATCATAAACTGAAGCATGAAATCAAAACTGATATCAAGTTCGACAACTAAAAATCCAACACTACTAATTGCATGGTGAAGCAAAAAGACAGTGTTTTTGTTGGCAGCAAAGTCACATTGGTCCGAGCTCATGATTCCACTGAGGGGGAGGTGAGATCCAAGGTACTTGGTAGCCTTTTTCTGAATATATTCTGTGTGATTAACCAATCAAGTAAATCTGAACATGAAGAACCTTTTTAATCATCAAGAGCAACTTAAATAACAACACAACATTTAAATCTAAATAGAAAATTTTATTCTAAGAATGCAGCAAAAACACATAAAGATAATAAAAGGAGGTATTGGGCGCTTGAGATGGGCCCAAACCCAAGAGCTATAGCCTCCTAAGAGATATTTAGAGCTAGTGCAAAGCTGGATTCATCTTTATTGAGCAAGAAAAGAAGAGTTACATTAAAACTGTCCACAAGGAGAACTTGAAAAATGTGCTGAAAGCAAAGCTAATCTACTGCCTAAAAATCGAACTACAAACTGACTACAAAATGAATACAAAAATGACTACAAAGTGACTAACTGAAATGAGGCCCTAAGCCCTCTTATTTATACAAATTGAGGACCCCAATAGTCCTCCTAAACTTTAGGGACTCGGCTGCCCAAAACTTGTAGTTAACAGCAGTCCTACTTGACTTGCTTGGCTGGCCTTGTGCTAATTGATTTGGTGGCCCTTGAACTCCGAGCTGATGGTGGAGAATTCGAGGTAAGGGCCCATAAATGAAGGGAACACCTTCCTAAAAATACTCTCCACGAATTTGGCTGCCAAGTGCTCATTTCAACCATTGACTTTGTCTCCAAATTGACCAAAAAGACTACACAAAGCACACATTAGACTTGTTGGCATAATGACTAACCCAATTCACTCTATTAGCATAAATATAATAAAAAACATGCAATAAACTAATGAGAATGGTGGATTAAGTCGAATTAGGAGGTTGAATGAGCCCAAATAATTATCCATTTTTGGGGCTCATCATCACCCCCCTACTGAAAGTGTTGCTCATCCTCTGAGCAACCAATTTATCTCCTCATCTTTGATGGCCTTGGTGGCCTCCCTGTCATGCCAAGCTTCTGAAGTGATGTCCTCTTCTCTGTCATGAAACCATGCTTCTTTGCTTCTTCCCACTGCCTGTGCTCCTTTTCCTAGAGAAGTTTCAGCTTTGGTATGATTATGCAAGTATATTCAATCTGATGGTGGCAATGGTGGTGAAAGGAGATGAAACCAGTGGAGGATGGAAGAAAAGAGTGGTTGCATGCCTCCTCAACAGACTTCTAGCTTCAAATCCCTCTCCATAATTGATTCTGGCCTGCCCAAAGGCTTCTACAGGATGTTTCTGGTAAAAATACAGAACTTCATGTAGAAAGTCCTGTAGCTTCTTGTAGAAGGTTGAACCATGACTAAATTTTGTCCGAACCCTGAAAAAAATGAGTGTTCATGGAGGGGATGGATGTGCTTAGGGTGGCCAGCACAGGTGCTGCCTCCTCCCTAGCTAAAATCTCGGCCAATTTTCTCCTTCTGCTGCCCTTTCCCCAAACTTCCTGTAGAAACAGTTCTCTGTCATCTTGTCCAAACAGTCTGCTGGCTTCCTGTAGAACCAATTTTCTCTAATTTGGCTTGCTTGGCTCGGGGTGCCTTCTCCTTGACCTGTGCTGTGGTTGCCTTGGGTGTGTCCCTACTTGTTTGGCCTTGTGGAACATTCCATCAAGGATTGCAGGAGGAAGTAGGGGATGCTCAATTTTTGTTCTGAGGGCAGATGCATTTGATGCCTGAGTTCTGTTAGTAAATAGAAATGATAACCATATACGATGCTGAATCGCCCCTCACAGGTAATATACTTCATAACTTGAAGGCTGACCTCGCTCCAATAATGGCTGAAGGCTGGCTCTCCGGACCCCATTCTTATCCTCTGAAAACTATTCTTTGGTAGAAAAAATTCCTTTTTGGCTTTTTGGCCCAATGACCTCTCCTCTTTACTCCATGATGTCCCCAATGGCAGCTCAGTGACTCGGCTAACGAGTTGTGGGGTCAGTTTTAGGGTTAACCCTCTGAAATTTACAGTGGCCAGTATTTTGGATTTAGGCTGCAGGGATATTAGGAATTCTTCAGTTACCTCATCATCATAGCCTTGGATTCTGTCACAGAAGGTCATCCAATTAGCATGGGTAAATAGGTCTGCCACCTCGGGAGTTCCCCTCAATTTTTTGTATTTTCCTTTGCACCAAATCCCCATTTAGAATGTTGTTGCTGCCCAAATTCGACTGACAAAAGGGAATTAGGCTCTCTCAAACAGGGCGCAGAGCTTGTTTTTTATTCCAACCACATAACAGTCACAAATTTTTTATGCACAAGTAAGCCTTACAGTGGTTTATCATTATCATATGGAGCATTTGTTAACAGGAACCTTAGAAGAGAATGTGATGCAGCGCTATTTGAAAGAAATTCTGTGTATTATATAAGCAAAACACTGTCTGGACCCACAGGCAGATTAGTTCTAATTTTCCACATTTCAACCAAGCTAGTTCACCACCTTTCGAAATATCATGCATGGGAATGGTGTTTTTGAGCCTACCTTTCTTCAAGCTCCAAACTTGATGAAGAAAAACTCAGGCTCCTCTGCTTCAGAAGGATATAACGTACTTCGTCTAGAAGACCCCTCCCATTTCCTGTAGAATGTTATTCTGCCTTTGAGTGAGCCCGATACACTAGAGAAATTCGAACCAGGCCGCAAAGCTCAGTGGAGGACGATAGGTTAACCAATTGTGGGAGCAGAGGACGCATACTTCAGCTAAGAATGTTGCAAGTGCAAATTAATCAGTGGATGGTGAGAGTCAGCAGAGCATTTTTAATTGTGAAGTGATTTGTGGTGAGGTGGCAGAGACATGCGTTGGCCCATGCAAACTGTTGGTCCCCTGCAGTGCTTAACTATTTTTTCTCTGCCTGTAGTTTCGTCCGTCAATCACGCTAAAGTTTAACTATCCATCACTACTTGTTTTCTAATTCCCTCTTGAGATGGCTGAGCGCACGTGTCTCATTCACCCACCGAGCGCTATTGAACTGGATGACGGTGGTCAGTTAGCTGGCCACTGATTTTTTTAATCCCGACCATCTCATTGCTCATGCAGTTTCTAAATTACATTCATGCAATCAGAGGAATGAGTTTTAGTCACGTACTTGGAAGTCCAATGGCTGCTGTGAGGTGCAGTGGCCTGTCATTTGCTGCATGCACTGGTTTTCCCGGTTGCATGTGGCTTGGATACTGATTTTTTTGGTTGTTTTCCTTGTGCAGGTGTCCTCTGACCATATCTAAGCTACAAGCATTTGTTTCCACGTTTAAATCTACAACTTCAAGCTGCTGCTGAATTTCACAGGACCAGAACTTGTTTTCGCCATTGCTCCCAAACGGTAAACCAGATTGATCTGAAACTTGCTGAGCATGTTCCTATCATCATGATGCACCTCCCATAGCAAAATCGTGATCAATGGATGCACAGATTTCGAGAAAAATGGAAAATGGCTGAAGATTTTAGAGATCAATTTCTCGAAAACCGTGCATCGGAATTGGCTGAAACTGCTTGGGTAGGTTACTGTCACCCATATGCATACCCCATGAAACAGGTTTTGAAATGGATGCACGGATATGGAGAAAATGCAAAAATGGCTGATGGTGATGGAGGCAGATTTCTTGGAAACCGTGCACCAGAATGGCCTGAAACTGCTTGAGCATGTTGCCATCATCCCTATACAATTCCCTGTAAAACGGTTTTTCAAATGGATGCATGGTTTTCAAGTTAGGGCAAAAACAAATTTTGTTCTAGGTATTTTTGCTTCAAGGCATTTTGCAGTTTTGTTGCATGGTATGAAAAACTGATCTTGGGTTGTGATGCAGGCATGGAGATGATGGAGGAGGAGTTTGAAAAGTGCAGGAGGACTTCTGAACCCTTGAGGAAGCTACCATGTTCGCCAAACCACCTTTTTGAAATCCATTTCTAGCTTCCTACAATTTCTACAGGAACTTCCTGTAGAAGCACAATGAAGAAGCACAATGAGGTGGAAAAGATGATGGAAAAGGGTGAGGAATGGGAACATGGATGATTGCAGGCATAACCAATGGATTCCAAGCTTTAGATCCCCTTCCAAAATCGAATCTGGCTCGCTTGAAGGTTCTACAGGATGTTTCCTGTAGAAATATAGAACTTCCTCTAGAAGGCACAAAAACTCCTTTGCAGGGAAAATTTTAAGAACCCCCCCTAAATTTATATATATAATAAATGGGCGAATCTCCATGGTATATAGGAAAAATGGAAGGCGATTTTATCAATAATATAATATGTATATATAATTTTTTGGCGAATCTCTTACCAGGCATGGCGAATATTTTACTCAATTATAAAATCTTGTAAGATCTTGGTATTACCATGGGTCAATACCATGGGTTATCATAAACCTGGAGCTTAAAAATTACTATTAGTAATTTATAAAAAATAATAAAATTAATAGTTGATTTTTATTTTATTTTTTGTTTTAATGAAGCTAAAATGTTTAACCTACATTAAATTACAACATCCATTTTTACTCTTGATCCACTCCGAGAGGGATCAAATATTTTTCACTCTATGCTAGTTTTCATATCACGATATTTGATACCTCTCGGGGGTTAGTAGATCTAGAGTAAAGATGGATCTATGTTGGTTTAATTCCCCCATTTAAATAGGCTATATTCCAGGTGAATACCATGGGTCAATACCATGTGCCATTTTGGTGAATACCATGGGTCAATACCATGTGCTATTTTTATTTTTATTAATACTAATATTAGGGTTAATAATGTTTTTTTGCATGGTATTAATAACAATCTAGTCCATGGTATTTGTCCCATAGTATTTTGCCCATAGGTTTCACCTAAATATAACACATTTTTTGAGTGTTCATAAATATAAGGTGACTTATGGAGTAAATATAAAAAAAAAATTATTTGTTTACCATACCTCTCATTTATTTATATTTTTATTAATTTACCATACCTCTTTTACAAATATGGTATTTGGCCCATAGGATTCACTTAAATAAAACCTCTTTCTTGAGCCTTCATAAATAGAATGAGGGTTATGGACTAAATATAAAAAGAAGTTTTATTTATTTACCATACGTCTAGTTTATTTATATTTTTATTTATTTACCATACATTTTGAGTAAGTATAAAAAGACGTTTTATTTATTTACCATACCTCCACTTTACTTATATTTTTATTTGTTTACACCCTTGCATGTATATAAGGTGACTTATGGAGTAAATATAAAAAATGTTTTATTTATTTACCATATCTCTCATTTATTTATATTTTTATTAATTTACTATACCTCTTTTATAAATATGGTATTTGGCCCATAGGATTCACTTAAATAAAACCTATTCTTGAAAATGGGCGAATGGATTCACTTAAATAAAATCTATTCTTGAAAATGGGCGAATGGAAGGTTTTAAACCCTAATTTCAAGGGCTAAATTTATCTTTTTTACCCTCTCCCTTAAAATAAGGTGGGGTATTTGAGGTGATTTGTAAAAATGTACTATGATACAAAATATTGGAGTAGTCTTTAACGCGACTTTTTGAAAGCCTTTCTGGCGATTTTTTCCGGTGAAAATCCGGCAGTAATTTATTGGAATCCAAGTTTGATAGCTAATTTCTGCACAATGAAATCGTCCCAGGGGTTTTTCAGGGTGCTGAATCCGAATATGCAGTTAAAAAACCATTTTAACTGCAACAAATCATGATTTCATCTCAATTTCTTCCGCCGGATTCCGTCACCGGAATCTCAAAAAGTCACATTATAGACAACTCCCAAAATATTCGCCCACTAAAAATTTAGAACCCCTTAATTTCGCCAAAGGGCGAACATTCGCCCCTAAAATTTTCTATGCTCCTTTGTCTTTGTTTTGAGTGTTCCTCCTGACCTGCAATGTCATTGCTGCAACTTGAAATTATTCAATGGAAATTAGATTTATTTTTCTTTTTCTTTTTCTCTTTTTTTTTGAAAAACAACTAGGGCGCCTCATGGAGGTTTTCACCCTAATTGCTTGCCCTGGGCGCCTCCAAGGGAGGTTTTCACACAGAGATCTTATTCTCTTTTCTCTTTTTTCCCAACCCATTGACCGCCTCATGGAGGTTTTCAATCAATGAGCCAATCTAAGTCGCCTCCGAGGAGGTTTTCACATTAGATTTTTATTCTCTTCTTATTTTCATTTTTTTTCTCTTTTTCTCCTTTTTTTTTTCTACCCTACCCTACTTGGAAAACAAAATCATTTTCAAGTGTAAGAATACTTCCAATGGAGCCATGTGCACATCGATATTAGAGACAAGATGATGTGGAGGCTTGAAATGCATGCTTGGACAACTATCCGGATTTCAGAGACAAAATGATTTGACTTTGAAGGGATCAAACATAGCTGAGGAAGTGAGTACTGCTGCAAATTAGTGACTGTCTGGAACCATATCTCAATATAGCTCTGATATCCTTGGTTCTTTTGCTGATCTGGATCATGTTTCATGTCACCTTCTAACATGACTTTCTCATCTTCCTCTTTTTGCTAATCTTTCTCTTGAATACATGGAATATTTGATGGTAACCATGAGGGATCTTTCTTTATCTCTGCTTTTGATGTCTTCTCTTCATCAAGTAAAGCGCATGGCTCTTTGATTTCCTCTTCTGAATCTTCTTTTGCCTGATGTGGTCCTTCAATGCTTTCAATATAGTCTCTTTTTTGCAATACTCTTCCTGAGCTATGGTGAGGATCAATGAGCTCAAGAGGAGTTGTTTGGACATGTTGTGCCTCAGCTTTGCAATTGTGTTGAGTTGCTCCAATGGGCA
This sequence comes from Pinus tabuliformis, assembly GCA_031772625.1. Classification (NCBI taxonomy): domain Eukaryota; kingdom Viridiplantae; phylum Streptophyta; class Pinopsida; order Pinales; family Pinaceae; genus Pinus; species Pinus tabuliformis. Next base: position 519,982,812 of record CM062820.1, on the reverse strand, counting down.
GGTTTGGGAATGGTGGTACGGGTAGCTGAGTGGGGGTGTAGATTTGAGATGGATGTGGATGGGGTTGTGGTTGGGTAGGCATTTGGGTTTGCCTTGGTGGAGCAGGAGGCGATGGTTGTGGATGAGCAGGTGGTGGAGGAAAATAAGCGGGAGGAGTGTTGTATTGGGGCCTCCACCCCTGATGAGGTGCATTCCACTGAGGTTGTGGCTGAGCATAAGAGTGAGATGAATGAGCAGCTGGTTGGGCATAATATGGATCTATGAAGGAACAAGGAGGAGGTGTGAACCAGGAAGGATGAGCAGGGGGACCCCAAGAAGGCATGAAAGTGGCTTGATAGGGGTCATAATAGGTCTCGGATGTCCCTTGTAGTTCCTGCTGATAAGATCTAGGTTCATGTGGCCTCCTTTGGTTCATATAATAGAGTGATTCAGTGGCTCCTTTGGCTCTCTGATATGCAGCTTTGATTCTGGGTAAGGAAGGGCACTGATCTGTAGGATGGTATTCTTCACATACAAAACACACTTCTATGGAGTACAATGGACATTCGTTCCTAGGATGCCTTCTAGTGCACCTAGGACAAAAAATGACCAAAGCCCTCTTGGCTTCTTCTTGCTTCTTTTGGATCCACAAGGTATCTAGTTGCATGGCAAGAAACTGCCTCATATCACTCTTGAAATCTTCCACCTAATTTGCAAATTCGTCTTTGGACAAGGTGCTGCTCCCAACATTTCTGCTTGTAGCCATTTGCTCCAGAGGAATGGTTTCTTCTTCTTCTTCCCTTGAGGTTCTTCAAATATGTCTTGCTGTCCACCTAAGGGTTCTTTAATCACAGCCGTCGAAGAAGAGAGAATGTTGGCTGTGTGAAGCAGTGGGGGTGTTGTGCAATCATTTTTCTAACTTATCTCTACTCCTACAAGGCATGAAATGAAATCTTTTTGGTTGATTTTTGCTTTTTTCGACTTCTACCTGCAAAACTGAAATAGATTGAACTGCAACTAACTATCTCGCTAAAATGAAAATGCCGAATTGAAATGAAAGCAGGAAAGGACTAATCTATTTTGCTCAAATGAAATTGCAGGAATGAAATGCTAGTCTACGCTTGCAGAATTGAAATGCTAGTCTACGCTTGCAGAAATGAAATTGCGGAATTGAAATGCTAGTCTACGCTTGCGGAATTGAAATGCTAGTCTACGCTTGCAGAAATGAAATTGCGGAATTGAAATGCTAATCTATGAAAGCGGGAAAGGCTAATCTACTTTTGCATAAATGAAATTGCATAATGGAAATGAAATAAACTACTTAGCAGAGGTTGTAGTGGAAAATAGAAGAAAAGCAGCAATCACCAATACTCTGACACTTCCCCGGCAATGGCGCCAAAAAGATGGTGGGCTCCAGTATTGTAGCAATAATGCTACAACTCCTAGAACTCGTTTCTTTAATTTTATCAACCCGGTAGTTCGTAACAAACTTGGAAGCGACGGTGTTGTATGCACAAGTACTAGCTCTTGCCGCAGCTGTCACTTGGTCAGCTAGCACAAGTCCGCTAGGGGCTTAAGCCAACTTCTATGAGCTCTTAGAAGAAGCTCTTTAACTGATGGATGAAAGCTAACTCAAAGGAAGCTAATCTACTTGCGGAAAGAAACTGAAAGTCAAAAAGAAATGCAAACCCTAATTATACCAACTAGTCCTACTGATGCAAAGATGAGAATGAAAAATACTGAAAGAGATGCCATTACTTCTATGAAGGTAAGATACATGTGTCTAGACTACCTCTACCTGAAGAAAACATCTTTTTGTATTTTTGAATAAGTTATTAGAATTATCATGCATGTGCTTTTAACTGGCTTTTTACTATGCAGAGGTGGATCAAGGAGGAGAAATGCTTGGAAGAGGTCGAGAAGGTTCAGAGAGGGTCTAAGGAGTCCCTAACACCCTTCCAGAGAGTTTCAAAAAGTTTGGCTGCCAAGAAACCGCGTTTATGAGCTTCTACAGGAAGTCTGCAGGTGTTCTACAGGATGTTTAGGATCTCTACAGGATGTTCTGTAATTTTTCTACAGGATGTTCAGAAATGGGGTTTTGAAGCATGGATGGAGGAAAAAAGGTGGAGGAATGAGTATGGAGGTGAAATAGGGGTGTAGGGGAGTTCAAGACTTGGAGGATGGAGTTGAGGAGTGGCGTAGATGGTGAGATCTGTTCAAGGAGGGATGAAACGATGTTGCACAAGAATATGAGAATCATGGCAAAGTAAGCGGATGAGGCAAATGTAAGGTAAGGGTTCTAAGTGAAGGGTGAAGCAGGTAGGTTGGATGGAGTATGGGCAGGTAAGGAAGGATAACAGGTACTCTACAAGTGGTTTTTCAAACTAAACAAACAAACACTTATAAAACCTATGACCTAGTTTCTTCACTCTAATCTGACCTAACATCAAAAGGAAATGAACAGAAGTTTATTCGAAATGAAATACGTGAAATAACTATGCAACTAAGCAATCATAAACTGAAGCATGCAATCAAAACTGATATCAAGTTTGACAACTAAAAATCCAACACTACTAATTGCATGGTGAAGCAAAAAGATAGTGTTTTTGTTGGCAGCAAAGTCACATTGGTCCCAGCTCATGATTCCACTGAGGGGGAGGTGAGATCCAAGGTACTTGGTAGCCTTTTTCTGAATATATTCCCTGTGATTAACCAATCAAGTAAATCTGAACATGAAGAACCTTTTTAATCATCAAGAGCAACTTAAATAACAACACAACATTTAAATCTAAATAGCAGATTTTATTCTAAGAATGCAGCAAAAACACATAAAGATAATCAAAGGAGGTATTCGGCGCTTGAGATGGGCCCAACCCCAAGAGCTATAGCCTCCTAAGAGAGATTTAGAGCTGGTGCAAAGCTGGATTCATCTTTATTGAGCAAGAAAAGAAGAGTTACATCAAAACTGTCCACAAGGAGAACTTGAAAAATGTGCTGAAAGCAAAGCTAATCTACTGCCTAAAAATCGAACTACAAACTGACTACAAAATGAATACAAAAATGACTACAAAGTGACTAACTGAAATGAGGCCCTAAGCCCTCTTATTTATACAAATTGAGGACCCCAACAGTCCTCCTAAACTTTAGGGACTCGGCTGCCCAAAACTTGTAGTTAACAGCAGTCCTACTTGACTTGCTTGGCTGCCCTTGTGCTAATTGATTTGGTGGCCCTTGAACTCCGAGCTGATGGTGGAGAATTCGAGGTAAGGGCCCATAAATGAAGGGAACACCTTCCTAAAAATACTCTCCACGAATTCGGCTGCCAAGTGCTCATTTCAACCATTGACTTTGTCTCCAAATTGACCAAAAAGACTACACAAAGCACACATTAGACTTGTTGGCATAATGACGAACCCAATTCACTCTATTAGCATAAATATAATAAAAAACATGCAATAAACTAATGAGAATGGTGGATTAAGTCGAATTAGGAGGTTGAATGAGCCCAAATAATTATCCATTTTTGGGGCTCATCAAACCTCACCTTGGCACAAAATAGAATGAAACAGTAAGCACATCAACATCGCAGCGAAAAAAGTTTTGATGTAGGTGATTGGGTATTCCTATGGCTACAACCATATAAACAAATGTCCCTCAAGCAAGCTAAGAAGGATAATAAATTATCACCAAAGTATTATGGTCCATACAAGGTGTTGCAAAAGATAGGTAGTATGGCATACAAATTGGAGCTTCCTGCAACTTCCCGAGTGCACCAAGTTTTCCTTGTTTCATGCTTAAAGAATGTTATAGGTGACAGGCTTCTAGTTCAAACAATATTGCCAGAACTTTATGAGGAAGGAAAAATCGTATTGGAACCTAAAGCAGTCAAAGAAGTAAGAACTCGACAACTACGAAATCGATCAATTTCAAAGTATCTCATCAAGTGGAAGAACTTACCTATTGAAGATTCCACATGGGAGGATGAGAATTTTATACAGAAGCATCTAGAACTACTCAAGTGTTGAGGATAACACTTTTTTGAAGGAGAGGGGCATGTTAGGTCCCTATAATACTAGTGATTCCACCATTACCATTGTCGTTGTATCCATTATTGTTATTGGTGTGGCCCTATTGTCCCCATATTGTTATTATTGTACCCCATAGAATCCTACTATTGTTATTTTTGTGCCTTTATACTATTATTGTTAGGTCGTCTTTGGTTATATTGTGACCCCTTAGACTCCTATATATAGAATGGAGGTTTTTTCATTTCAATCATCTAAGAATTGTTCATTTGTGTAATGTAAAGGAGGTTGCTCCTCGAAGAGGCTTATTTCTAAGGCATTGATCTACCTTTTCTATCGTTTTGTGAGCCAGTTTCATAACATCTTTGTTGGGGGTATATTGATGCCTCCCACTAGGGAGTTACATTTTTTCCTAACATTTTTGGTGCCAATGCCGAGGACAAAGTATCGTTCTTGAAAGACAAAAATGTTATGACAAAACATAAAACAAACACAATTTTTAATATGGTTTTTTCTAAATATAAAAAAAACAATAGGGTGATTCACTACTAAGGTGAGAATTGTGGTGGATGTTATTTTTGTTTGGGATGCAGTGATTCCTAACACTAAGGTGCTACTTTCTTAGTAACAAGGCCATAAATATTCTCTTGGGAAAATAATAAAAGCACAGTGAGAAAGTTAATGCATAAACGTAATTGTATGAGTTACTAGAGGGACCCTCAATCCATTGTAATATACCTATGGAGGATAATATGTGGACCTAGGGGGTAGCCAATGGGATAATAATGTAATGTGGTAATGTTGATGGAATATGTCCATTATGTAATTAAAAAAGAAATAATATAATAATAATGGGCAATTAGTATATGCCCTTTATAATACTCATGATAGGTTCACATGACTATCATACTATTGGAGGTATTATCAAACTATTGGAGGTGTTTTGGATGCATTATTTTGTAGGAACCATGACTTATGGAGCATTCCTTCCATAAGGAGTAATTTATGTACTTACTCTATCTTGAATGTGTTTCTCTATATTTTTGTATTTTTTGTGGTGGATTTTTTAGGACTTTTAGATTTTGAAGCTTTATACTTGAAGTTTTATAGTTTATAATTTCTCAATTGTATTTATTAAGGTTTACTACAAATGGTATAAGCTATTTTGGTTGGGCACAAATAGGAAGTTTTTTATTTTACTTTTGTAGGTTTTGGATGGAAAAACGAGGATGGAAACATTCAATTCAATTTTATTTTTTCGTGTGAAGAATTTGTAGAAGCCAACCTTATAATTAAACTTTCTTAAAAAAGATACCTAAGTTTGAAAGTAAATTGTCAAAAATGGAGTTTTTCAAGTAAAGTTATGATTGATTAGAAACATTCTTTCCTTAGGGTTGTCAATGATGACCACTTGGTTCATATATTGGATATGTTTTGATAGAGTGCATGTGTTGTGAAAATTCCTTAATTGAATTTAACTTGGAATTTATCACCTAATTTCTTAGGAGCTTATTTATTGATACATCAAATATTGATAAACTCACAATTTTAATATTCACGAAAAGTAAAAATAAAATGGAAGTTGATAAAATAATGTAGAAACACAATAAAATAGGCACCAATATTTTTGGACTTAAAAGTCCTAAAAAAAATCCTTAAGGGAAAACCAGTGGAGCAGATGAGGATTTATTTTATTATTATGAAACAATAATATGAGTACAATGTCTTGATGCCCAACTAGAAATCCTTAGGAAATTAATTTGGCCAAAATAATTAGGCGAAAAATTCTCCCTCTACAAAATAACTTGACCTCCCTTTGGAGTGCTCACACTATTATCGTGGGTAAGTCATACAACCCCTAAATTAACCTCAAACTAGGTAGTATAGCCTTCCAATTCCTCTAGAAAAATCTTCTCTGCCTTTTGGATGATATTTTTGGCCTCCGACAACTAAAACAAGCACTTTTCGACAGCTCGCTCAAATCGACTCGCTAACTCACACTACTTGGATGAATTTCTTTACAAAATATTTTGAACTCCCATTTCTTGCATCTTTAGTAGTGGAAAACTGCTTAGAAACTCCTTCAAAATTCTCTTTGTTTCTCCCTCGTTGATTCTCTCCCTCTAGCTTGAAATTTTCCCCCACTGAATCTTTGCACACTCGGTAGCTCAATCTACCCTTATCTTTATCTTGCAACTATGTCCCTTGTATCCTCCTCCATCCCATCGACTTGCTCTTATAATATCTTATTGGAGCTTCAAAGACCATTATTATATCCTCATCAATGTATAGGAACATCTTAGACTTGATCTTTCTTAATCAATTCCCATTAGTTAATAATTTTTTCTAAGCTAGGCATTTTAAATTATTGATTAATTAATTTAGTTAAGGCATTTTGCAAGCTTATCTCATGAAACCGTTTTTGGGTTTTAGAGATATCATCCTCCTTATCCTCTTAAACATAAATAGAGACTATCGCATTTGTTTGATGCTACCAAAATCTAACACTCCCTCGTAGCAAGGAAGGTGTTCTCTCATAAACGTCTCCACTTTGTAGTTGGCCCAAGCTATTGGTGTCTGACATTTTGAACAACCTCTTACTGTCCACCAAGCTATTATGCATATTGTGATTCATCTGCTAATGTTGTAGCTAAATCACTTTGCATTTGCATTATGGTCAAAATTGTATTGTGCCACCCTAGGCTATTTCCAACACTGATTTTGTTGCATCTTATCTCATGTTGCTACAACTACTGTAACTAAGAATTGACCTAATGTCCTTGCAACTAGCTTTTGCAACTATCCCTTAAGTCTCTAACTGCAATTAACTCTACTTAGTCTACTAAGTATTTGATTGTGCCTAACTATCTTTGTGCACATCTAGTATCTGACCGCAACTAACTTTACACTGTCTCTCAAGATCTAACTACACCTATTGACATATCGATCTCCCTGCTACTAAATACTATGGGACCCTATAGCTAAGGTAATGATATAAGAGGAAACATTTGTTTAAATCTCTCCTTCTTGGGCCCTACCAAATCCTGCAACTCTAAAGCATCACACTCCTCCCTCATTTGGAGGTATGGCCAATATCAATTGAAATGCCTCCAAACTTGAGGTTAACTCATCTAACTGTCGCAAAGTTATTTTCTACTATTTACCCTTCATTTTTAGACACTTGGTGATGTAGTGACCAAATTCACCACATTTGAATTATTTGACCTTCAACTGGTCCTTCTTTTTTTTCGCCTCCATTTAAGCTCTGTCCTTAAGTGGGACCCTTCTTTACTTTCGATTTACTTGCAAGGGTTATCTTTTCCTCTTCATCCTTATCATATTTTGGTCCTTTGTTGCTGCTACTGATATTACCATTGTCTCAACTAAGCATTAATCACTCTTGTGTGAATTTTCCGTAAATAATTCCCAATCTAGTAATTGATCCCATCCAATGATACCTTGAAAAAATGTCCTCCATTATTTGGAAAATCCATTTATGGCGACCTCCTCAAGTTATTTGTCATCAAGTTTCTTACCTACATATGCAAGCTCATCATAGTCATTTTGAATTCTACTGAGATAGGGAGGCACAACTTCACCCTTCAACATCTTTGTGGTACTTAGATTCTCCTTGAGAATTAGTTTATGATTCTTTGATGGATCATGGTGTAGTTTCACAATGCAATTCCACATGTCTTTTATTTTTTCGTTCTTTTCAACAAGCAGGATGATATGATCTGAGAGTCCATCCAAGACCACCCTGTTCGTCTTGACCATCTCTTTCTTGAAGTTAGATAATTATTGTAGATCTGTTCACTCTTTCATGACATTTGTCACAAAGTCCTTTAGACCATGCTCATCTAATAGAGATTATAGCTTGGCCTTCCAGTCACCAAAATTTGATGATTTGTTAACTCTAGCCTAAGATGTGATACCTACTATGACCATACTTGCAAAAACTCAAAAAAATAGGAAAAAAACTAAAATATCCTATCCTTTCTATGGCCCTCATTATGCTACTCACACTTCCTTAGGAAATGCAAATATTTACTTTTGTTTTCCTTTGAATGTCCTTCTCTCGTACATGCAATGCTTGATAGCTCAAATGGGAAACGAGGTCTACCTTTCATAATTTCTTCTCTAGAAACTAGCACACTAACTACTACTCCTAACTATCACTTTGCATGACTGGATAAATCATTATGGTCTACTGAGACTAGAAATCTAGAATCTCCCCCTATAAATGTGATCTAGAAACCCTGTGAGAAACTATGGAAATTCCCCTTCAATATGTTTTTCTCTTCATGTCCCTGCACATATCTGTAGCTGAAACCCTTGCTGCAAAAAAATTATGCACCTAAATATGCTCAAAAAATAACTAATATTCTCATTAGAACTAATTCTAGGAAAATCCACTGCCTACTGGAATTTTTCTTTGGGAAAATCGAACTTTTCATGCACATTAACGTTGGAAATCAATTTATGCACAACAATTCGCACTGCCTGGTTGGCCTGCGTAGATTTGAAGAAATTGTGCTCATATCTCCCTCTGAAACTACAAAATTCTACTTCTCTCACTTCTAAGCCTTTAATTTGATCATCCATGCTCTAATACCATGTAAAAATCCCTTGATTCCAATTAACTAGAAATTTATCTCCTAACTATTTAGCAGTCTAGTTTTTATTACGAAAAATATCGATAAACTCAAAATTTCAATCTTCACCAAAAATAAAATATACTGTGAGAAAATAAACTAGAAGACAAGACAATAATGCACACACAATAAAATTAGAATCCAATATTTTTGGACTTAAAAGTCCCCAAAAAAATCTAGAAGGGAAACCGGTGCAACAGATGAGGGTTTATTTTATTATATGCAACAAAAATTTGACTATAATATCGAGATGCCTAACTAGAAATCATTCAGAAAATAATATGTCCAAACTAATTAGGAGAAAATTTCTACCTCTGCAAAATAACTCGGCCTCCCACTGGCATACTTGCATTGCCTCTCTGGTTTCTTGCACTACTAGTCTAAAAAAGTGATATGGCACATGAATCAACCTCAAATTGGGTCATCTAGCCTTCTCTTGACCCTAGAAAAATTATTTTCCTTCCAGAAGATCTTTTTGGCCTCCAAAAACTAAAACAAACCCTTCGTGATAGCTCGCTCAACTAGACTAGCCAATTCACACTACTTTAATGACTTTCTCTACATAAGATTTCGACCTTTGTTTTCCTACCTCTCCAACAATAGAAAATTGTTAGGAAACTCCTCGAGAATTCTCTCTACTACTCCTTCTCTATGATGCTCTCCCTCTTGCTCGAACTCTTCCCCCACTAAATATTTGCACAATGGGTAGCTAAATCTACCCTTCTCTTTCTCTCGCAATTGTGTCTCGTGTATTTTCCTCCATCCCATCAACTTGATCTTATAATCTCTCATTGGAGCTTCAACAAACATGATTAGATCCTCATCAATGACTAAGATCATCTTAGACTCAATCCGTGTGAATCACTCGAGAATTCTAGATCATCCTTAATTAATTCCCATTAATTAATCAATTTTTCTAATTTAGACTTAGGCAATTTTTAATTATTGATAAAATAATTTAATTAATGCATTTCACAAGCTTATCTCGCTAAAAAGTTTCTGTGTCTTCAAGATCTCACATTACCTAGCCTCTTAGAAACAAATCAAGACTAGATAATATGCCTAATGATACTAAAATCTAACATGTATCTTAGTCAAGCTAATGCTAGTAGATATAGAAATATCACAACATATGGTATGGTAGTCATAATAGTCAATATGGAAAATATGGTAGAAGTTGTGATCAGCTTACTTAAGTTGCATTGGATAGTAAGTTATTTTATAAACCCTAGATTTCATTGAAGGTTCCAAGCAAGATGTCTTTTAAAAGGAAATATTATGGTTAAAGTATTGAATAATAAATAAAACAGACAATATCCTCAATTGAAATGGTTTGGAAAATATATTTCCTTATCCAATTAAAAGGTGATGTTGTTATCTATTGGGGTTCACTTCACATTAGAAAAAGGAAGGAAACCTCACATGAATAACAGGAAAATGTATTTTTGGAAAAGGGGTCCCATGTTGTGAAAAAGGATAATAAGAGCACTAGATATTTATTTTTAGGTGACTTCATATTAGATATTCATAAACATATTCAACAGGATCACATTTCTTCTATTAAGTTTTGGGTATGTGTTATATTATTTGCAAAACTAGCACAATGTGCAAATTATATGCACTAAGAAATGTTGGTGGTGCTGGCGGGGTAGTTCAGACGGGGTTAATTTCAATGCCCTTGAAAAAAATGGTGGTTTTTTGCAACTGTTTTTGGTATTTTTTTAGCACATAAATTTTCTTTAGGTTGTTTTATTATGCACAATGTATTTGTGGTGCAAGGTGTCTTGGACCATTAATTTCTATTTTTTGTTAAGGAATTAAGATTGTAATCTAATATCGGTGTAACACCCTCCTCCCACACTTACTCAAGTTCACCGGTTCACCTAGGTAAATATGTGACGAAGAGTTACTATGATATGACTCAACCTCCTAACTTCATAAGGAATTGGAATCAACAAAATGAAACTTTAATGACCTTACTCAGGAGCTACAGGAACCCCAAGAGCTAAACCACCCATCCAAGTGCCTAGATCCTAAGTCAAATTACATTTTCACCGACCTAGACTCCCAGCCACAGGCATAAGACTACCTAAATTTTCATGTAGGCCTCCAGTTTCATGCATAAGACTGCAAGGGAACAAATACAGTCGCAATTTCCCACTGTTTCTCATATGATTATAGGATCTAAGCCACCTTTTGAGGGCTAGTCTCTAGACCACTTCCCATAACTTGATGAGACTTTCCAGAATAATAAATGACACAAGACAAAGCCTTTAATTTACAACTTACTCAAGATATTGACCTAACCAAGCTTAACCATGACAGTCATTTCATCAAACATTTTGTGAGCATGTAATCTACAGAGTATAAATGCATATTTGAACATAGGGGTCTCATACTTATCTAAAAATCACCAAGAAGGTGTAATTCCCTCTAATAATAGTTGTAAAAAACATCTATTATGTCATGCATTAATTAACCATTCAATAATCAAAACATGTTAAGAGGCATATGTATAACACATCATATAACCAACATATAACCAAAAAAGAAACAGTCAAATAAAAAACATATAAACCATGAAAACTCAACCACAATATCACCATCATAATAAATACATGTGATCACATATAAATATAAAAAAGTCCTCTTATTAACATATGAAAATGTCAACCAGTTTAGGGACTTCCACATACCACATGACCATAGATTGGGCTAAACTAAAACTCTCTTTCACCTAATCACCTCTATGCCATATTCCAAGCATGAGCATGGGATATTGTGGAATAACCAAACAAACCCAAACCAAGACTTCCAGAGGGCAAAAAACCTTAACCATCAACCAGTGATGCCATCTCACGATCAGACATCACTAACCATCACCAGATCAGTCTCTACCCAAGTTGTTCAGAGCTTCAGATCCTTTGTTCCAATATGGCTGTAGGATTAGTAATTTAACCCAAAGTTGTCACAGGGCTCTAAGACATTTGTCCAACCAAAGCTCTAGGACTAGCAAATCAACCCACCAAGGGCTCTAAATAATTTTTCCAACCAAGGCTTCCAGGACAAGTAACTCAACCCAAGTTATTCCAGGTCTTCCAGAGCATTTGTCAAACCAGTTATCCAAGGACTAATAACTCGACCCACAACCATAAAGAACATGAGCACCAATCAGAAACAATCAAGTGGGAAATCCACAACACCATGAATATCAAGGAAATGGCAAGGCTAGGAAAAACCACTATCAATCTATGAAATCCTCCATGCCAATGACAAATCATAAATAAATAATGACATGTATGTACCATGCATACCAAAATTAGAAAGGAAATCATACATGCAAATCGATACCTACAAGAAAATCCTCATGTAGCTATTCATCCCGATGTTCCCTTATGCTTTCTTGATTTTCCTTTCCCTTCTTTATCCAAATCCAAAATATGCCACAATGCTCCTATGGTGAAGTAAAATTATAAGTGCAGACACAAACAAATTCCTCTATCCTGATAATGGGTCTAGCCACAATAGATACATTCTATGGAATATTTCATTAGGTTATAACCAATTAAGAGGGACTACCTCTTAGTATGCTTATCATGTTTGATGATGTCCTTGCTTACTCGCTCCAGCTATCTATCGCTTCCTTCTTCAAGCACCTGAAACAAGTAAGCAATAGCAAACAACAACCATGATAATAGACAAATTGTAATTCAACCTACTTAACAAGTTAAGAAGAATTAATTAATGAATATGTAAGATAAAAAAACATGTAGGAAATCAATCGATGGTTGCACATATATTGATATCAAGAAGAGATTACAACCATTGTATTGAATTTGTGGTTCTCCTTTGATAAGATGAGGTTCCCACAAACTTCTTCTAGCATTCCATGATGGCCTCAATCAACAATAGTTTTAAGGATCTTCCCTTTAGGATTCACTCCAAACCAAATCACACTTCTCCCTCACACAACTAAATAGCTACAACCATGAATAGCTTTCTATTTTACTCCAAACCAAAATAACACTAGCACACCAACATTAACACTATATCACTAACACTAGCTTGTGCTTGGGAAAAAGGGAGGTTTATATAGGATGAATGGATGGGAGATGGATCATCTTCTCATGGGAGAAGGTCTTATCCCTTGAGGTAGTTCCATCATTATAGGGGAAAGGAACCCAAACTGAAATCCTTGACTCCATCCAGCCAAACCATTTACCAGACTTCCATTACGATGTTTCTAAAGCTAGAAGCTTCAACTCTTAATTTAAAAAACCTTCCATAATAGGACCGACGTGACTGGAACAAAGCTCAGTCACTCTGGTCATCGATAGGAATAGTGCTAATCAGTGCGAGGGAGACAAAAGTCATTAGTTCCAGTCTTGTAAATTGGGAAAAACAAAAGTTTTAGGGGAAATGGTGTGAAAGGGAATTGATCTGGTCATGAAGAGGGACACAATGGGAGTTTATTCATGAGGGAAAAGCATGTGGGGTTCACTGTAGAGGTCCTCCAGGATCAAGGAATGGGGGAGTACAGGGACAGTGACAAAATTTTGTGTAACAGATGCCCCCTAAATCATGAAGGTTGAACTAGAGTGAGGGATGAAATGCTTTATGAATCAGTGCAGGGAACCATAGTCTACCATCGGAAAACCTGCAAGCAAGTACAGATACATATACATAACTTAGAACTCAGTCAAATGATACATGAATCATGGCATGGACATAGCCATCTAGAGAATGATCATGTAAATGGATCCAGGTATGGGCACAGCCATCTGTCAAAGAGGATCATGATGAAACCAAAGTATGGTTGCAACCATCAAATAATGAGAAGGATCACATATGATAACTCATGGTATGGTCATAGCCATCCATCTGAAACAGACATGTATATCAACATGACCATGTCACATCACTTCGAAACTTAGACTTTTGTGATCTGAGCCTAGGGTCTCGCGCTCCAACACAACCCGATCGAAGTGCAAATCCTAACATGCGAATAGATGTGTTGACGTCGAACATGCTAGAAAATCGCTTGATTACCAGTCAATGATGTAAAATGTTAACAAGCACAAGAGAAACCACCAATAATGACAATGGTCCTCAAGGTACTACCAACACAATCCACGGAATGTGAATAAAGGAACTGAAGTCAAACATCTGTGAAATCACTCGATCGAAAGCCAATGATGTGAACTTGTCGTCGAGTGCGAAGAGCTTTCCATTAGGGCATGCCAGCTCTAAGGTACTGAAAAGGAGTCTCTTGGTTAACTTCCCAGATAATGAGCTGAAGTCGACGGGAAATGACCCTCTCGAAGGAGGGCCATAATGTTTCCCACATCATCAACATGAGACGAAAGGATGCAAAATGATTTTGGGCGATACAGAGAAATAGAGGTAAGTGTAACTGCAGAAGGACAACTATTGAACATATCAACAACACAACTGCAAGTATGGAATCTTTTGGATCCATAGGATCATTGGTCATGATGGCATGGTAGAGATCAAATGGAAGGCAAAAATGAGCAGCCCAAACCCAGGAAAGTCAACGATACAAAGTAGGATATCCCAACCCAACACGAAGCAAAAAGTGTCATGTTCAAGAGTGAGCTACCGACACAACTGATAGATCTCCAAATTTTCCACCACCATTTCTGGCAGGTACCCCGGTTATTTTTTAATCACAAGATTGAAGGGGATATCATATGCTTTCACTGTAAGTTCATCCTTCAATGAATCCAACCTAGTAAGTTTAACGAGCCCTAGGAAGGAGAAGATCATGTTCGCCATGGTGACGAATCCGATGCCGTTTAATATTTTAACAAGTCCAACAAAGGTGTAAATCAGTATCTTTTTCATGTTTAAAGAGTTTGAAAAATACACGTAAAAGAAAACTCCACATGGTCCCTATTCATATATTTGTGTCTCTCGAGACCAAAAAGGTAGCAAATGATACTTGAGAGAACCGCTTGACCATTTCAGTCAACGAGTACCTTTTTCGTAAATAGTGCCTCCTATCATGAAAAAGGGATAAGCTTATACTGGGCACATGACGCTTCACATCCGTTAACGAGTTCGAAACGACAAGGGCTCAGCCATATTCTCACTTTTAAAGGGTTGGAAAAGAGCTTGAAAGCGGACCCCCCATTTTATTTTCTTTTACGATTCAAAAGGGAAAAACACTCGACAATATTTTCATATGAGCTTAATGAGTCGAGAAAAGAGCTAAAACGTGACTCATCATCATTGTCAAACATCCATCACCTGTCGCTATGCAAAAAAGGTAAAGTGTATTATCTAGTTCTTGAGGCAAAATAGGTTAAAATATTTACAAAAACCTGATATTTTCATGAATAAATGAATAAAAAGGAGAAAAATAAATATATTTTTACCATTTACCACTTTACCTTACTGTGAAAACTTTTTACTCATTGTTTCCCTAATTGTTCTGAAGCAAATTATGGGAGATCAAGGAGGTCAATCATTAAGCCACCAGTTACAGGTAAAATCCAAAGCCCTGAGCTCCATTTTCTTAGTGTTTTTAGTGTTTTTGGGGGGTTTTGCACAAACTTTTTCGCCCTTTGTCGACGCGAATTACAGGCACAGAATCACGCTGGCTGAGGATGCTTAACAAAGCAAGTTTCATTGTCAGCGCAACTATTTTTAAAACAAGTGCACCGATGTCGTGAATAGGGAAAAACCCTATTTCCTCAAAAAACCATTGTTAAAAAACAAAATTTCTCGGCCAAGCATGATTGGTGACTCAAATTAATGGCTTTTGTAGGAAAGAATCGCTGAAAATAGTGGGCTGGAAAGAACAAGAACATGAGGATGTTGAAATCCAGGCAATGAATGACCCAAATTGCCTGGAAGCTTTGAGGGCTCCTCAAATTCTTTCGCACGCTAGGGATACGGGCCCCAATCGAGTTGCTTCAGTACCTAATTAGTCTTTGGGATACTAATCGAGAGATATTTGTCATTGGTTACTAGGAGCTGCAGTTGGAAACTTCAGATATATATTTCATCACTGGATTGTCCTGAAGAGGGGAACTAGTAAACTTGTATGGGTCACGACCGATTGGGGCAAGCATATCTTCATTGCTTGCTGAACACAGTCCTGAGGCCGTGAAATCAAAGAGCAGGAAGATTGAGATTTCTAGTGTTCAGGACCTGACACTTAGAGTGCTTTTTTTGACCATCAACATTGTGGCAAGGTCCTAGGTGGAACATGAGACCAACAAGTCAAAGTTCCTATATGCTATTGATTGCACAACACCTATGATCATGAACTGGGCAAAGGCCATGAAGATCAACATAAAGCACTAGCTGTCCAAAGCTAAGGCGGGGAATCTGAAGAAATTTTGCTTCAAATCTATGCTTGTGACCTTTTTCTTGGAACAGGTGCCATTGTTCCAGTATCAACTGATTGAGGTAGATCCTCCTATGCCACTCAATCCGTAGATGGCCCGCTAGAGTCGTTTGATTATCAAGATCACTAGCGGTTAGCACATGTCATACAAACCTACATTTTTTTCATGGCTACGATGACATAAGGTCATTGTGGAGGACTGGCCATATAGTGACACCGACTTGGGTGGAGATCCGGACATGCCCTTACCAGATGGAGAGGATTTTGATGATGAAGGTAAAAAATCAACTTTTTAATTTTGAGATTTTTTTAATTGTTTTTTGGTATATATGCGCTTATAAAATTTCTTTTGCTAATGCAAATGTTGGACTAGAGTGGCCTGCTGGGATGTCCCCAATAGCCAAGTACATCCCTCGCCCTATTGATGTTGTTGTTCCTTATCAACAAGGGAATGACAATGAGGAGGAGATTGCGAGGAACCTTGAGGGGTTGAATCATGGTATCCCGAAGTATTCTTGGGTAGGAGGCATTCCTTGTTAGTACCAGAGACACACGGTGGGAGGCTTGGATTGGATCTGCCGATTGCTGACTCATGTTGCACGAGATGTATCATGCTACCACAATCACCATACTGATTAGTTCCTAGGGCCAACACATACATTTTTTAAGCTTGTGTGCCACAAATATATGAGTCCTGCAAGTCGCTGATGTTATTTTGGACACACATTATTTTTTGGGGTTCTGATGTATCAAACATTATCACCACAACCAATTCTCTAATGTCCAGAGCAATGGCTTCTGACAACAGTTCGATGACAACACTGTATTCACCAAAGTTGTTAGTTGTGTGTCCTAGAAATATACCTTGAAGATCAATCAACTAACCATTAGGCTCATAAATAACCCATGCCTCAGACGATAGGTTCTGGGTACTATGGCAAGAAACATTGACAAAACCAATGTGGGGAGTTGCAGACATCTGCAAAGCAAGAAAATCATAGTAAACAAGAAAGTCGATTGAAACTAACACACAAAACCACATTGAACAAAAATGAATGACACACTAATGTACACAAGTAACCATGCAAGATGACCTAAGCATAGTACTTCTTAAGGGAATCCGTCCTTGGACTCGAGTAATCAATAAACACAGATGGACACCTGAGTTTTACCGTTGTCATGACAAGTAAGCATAGACTCGTCCAAATAATGTAGTAGAACTCATATAAGGCTTTCCCCCCATGCCCCCTAGGCAAGGGAGGGTTATGAGTCAGATGGGAACCCCATTGCAATAATGGGGAATCGGTAAAAACTCAGGCAGGGGGAAAAAGCCTAAATCCATGAAAGAATAAGTATGCCCTTAGTTGAAAGATCTTGATCATGTCAAGATAAACTAACACATCAAAAGACAACGGAGAAAGGAAATCTTCAAGAGTGGTAGACATGACCGCCGAACGAAGCAGGAATGAGGAGTGATGATGAGTATCGATCCAAGGTGGTTCCTTAAGTGACATGACTTCCATGATACCTTCGTCAACAAGGAAGGTCTCAGCTAAGGGATCAGGCAATTCCAAAGTGCGAAGCCACGGGGATTGAGAGTATGTATCGAGATAGGTATTCGACATAGAAGAATCAGAGGATGTAGAACTTGAAGTAGAAACAATTTCCACGTAATTGACTTCGGAAGGACTAAGTTGCATAACCTCACCCCAGGTATCAACAAGATCTTGTGAAGGTATGACCCAAGGATCATATTTGACTGAGATCATGTTGACAGAGGCAACATGAGGAGGTGGGAGTGGAAAAATTCCCATTAAGGTAGAATCTTTGAAAAGACCTGCCCCCACACTCTCATAGGGAGCACCAGTGTGCTTGACGTACAAAACATTGCCATCTGAGGAGGAAGAGGTAAAGAAAGACAATTGATTGACAGTGACAATCTTCCCTTGATGGGGGAAACAAATCACGCGAAACAAAGAGTAGGCCACGGCATGCATGGCATGGGTTCAGCTTCGGTCGAGTAGAAGATTATAATTGAGATTGGCGTCAACAATTTCTACCTCGACTTGCATTGTCTTGCCTTCTAGAGTGATTGCAAGGTTAGGTAAGACACTAAAGCACCATGAATCATGCCCATCAAAAGCTTCCAAAGTGTTTGGATATTGGTTCAAAGTAGGAGAACCAATAGCCTTCTGTTGTGGCCACAACCACCACCCTATTAAAACTTTCTCTAGTAGCAATTTTGAATGGGTCCCCATAGAAGTTTAATCTTCCACCTATTTGAATGATCTGTTTTATGCCAGAGACTTTAACTCGTTGCCAAGTCAAATCTTCAATTTATAAATGGAAAAAATCCCCTTAAATAAATCTTTGTCACATGGTTCATTCGTGACCCAGTCTTTCCTTTCATTCACATCTTTCATTGAGATTTTTCTCAATCGTCATAATCATTCATGGCACATTTATACTTGCACATATAATCACCCCTACCCTTACTATGGCCGTTTACACACTCAACATCGCAAAAACCCCCATCGCATCATTATTCCCAGTGTGACCTTCCATAAGTGGAAATGATCAAAGCATGCATAAATCTATTTTTTGGGGCCTATCACAATTAACACAATGCATTCATGGCTTTCAGACCCAATAGGATTTATTAACCCAAATGCATATATTTTTTGTCCATAGCCCCATCGTGCATTGCATATCGGCAGAGCCTGAGCCTTATGCATAATACGCGCACCGATATGACGGACCCGTCAAACCTTTCAAATATGATATATATGTATTTTTTGGGTCTGAAGCCCCATCACCTATCGCTATCGGCGCGATCTCGGGATTTTATATAAGGCATTCTACTCCCTTTTGGACCCGCCGATAATTATGAACTTGCGCATGTATTATTTCAAGTCCGGCCTTACGGCCAGACATGGGTTTTCCCGTATAATCTTGTGTCTTGTGAAAAATGTTAAGGTCAGGGCTTTTCAAAGAAAATCATACATGGTGGACCTGGCAAGCCTATCAAATATGACGTATATATATGTCGGGTCCAAGGCCCCATCGTATATCACAATCGGCCAAGGTCCAAGGTTTATATATATACAATGTGCCTTGTTAATCGGACACACTAGCATTATCAACCATAATCTATATTCATTTCGGGTCTTGCTCCCCAATCGCATATCACATACGTGCGACAATATGATAGACTCGATGATGTTTATATGCCCCGATATATAAAATTTGAGGTCCGGCCTGAGTGATCACGACAGGATTTACTTTTTTTTCTCATGTTTTCCAAATTTTCCCAAATATCAAAGGGATCAGGTTTCCTGTCTAAAAGGCGGGCCTGTGGAGTCCCAATAGTGTTATTGCGCATCGAGGAAGTGGAAGGCATGGGTACTGTGACCCACGGAAGGGCTGATGCCCAATTGCGATTACGTGAGGCCCTCCAAAATGGCGCCAAGCCTATGGATTAAACATGAAAACTGTGTATTATATGTATTTTTTTGCGTAAATCCCTTTTATTTCAGTCTTGTTCCTGTCGTGTTGAATGAAGGCATTGTTTGTATTTTGTGAGCATGCTTGACAGATTCATCCCAATCATTGCTAATATCAATCATTTCTGCTGGTAAATTCAAGTGATCTCGATAATGGATAAAAGTGATGCGTATCAAGATGAAACGTCTGCACCAGTGGTGTCGAGGTACCAAAGACGCAGTCTGCAGAGAGGGCGATGGACCATCCTAATGCAGGATGAAGGCTCACTCCATGTCAAGGGAAGCACAGTGCCAATCCCTCAAGATGTCACTCCTTCTAGAAACACCTCAAAGTGGGCCAGATGTGGGTATGATGATAGTAGCTTCTTTAGTTTCCTTCAAAGAAGAGACAGAGAATGATAGCCACCCCGCATAGGTGGTAAGAAATGACACATAGTCCTCCCCTGTTCCAATGGCATCCATCCATTTCCCCAGGAAGGAGAACGTTCCACCAAGGGTGACCTCGGCGTGTCTATAGTTTCACCCACCGTTCGCATTTGGATATGCTTATCTGTGTAATGACAAGAGGGGAATTGAAAGGTCATAAAAGGCTGAGGGTCATTCAGGGCTTCATAAGTATTACCTTTGGATAGGAGATGAGGGCTTTTTGGCTTAAAGAAGAATAGTTTTGATTTATTGTGAATAAAAGGGACTATTTGGTTCAAGGAGGAGCCATAGTTTCAGATTCATTATATTGTTTTGGATCATAGTGTTATTACTAGCATGAATGTAAATTTGATTTGTATTTATGCATATTGATGACTTACAATTCACTATTAGTCTTGTTAAATTGAATGTGATTTAGTTTCATGGTTAACTTGTGAATGGTCTCTGGTTTGAAACTAAGTTAAACATTAGTTTCAAGTTTTAATCTCATAAAAGAATGTGGATTCCTATATGAGTGATTGGATTGCAATTTGGCTTTAATACAGTCTTGTCTAGATGTGAATTTAGTGATTGATTCATTTGGACCTGAATCTATACATGATGTTTAATCTTCTTTATCATGCTCCTGCCGAACATATGTATGATGCTTAAACCTTTGTATTATGCTTCTGCAAGATAGATTAGGATAGTTAGGACTAGATTAGAGTAGTTAGAAGTAGTATAGATAGGATTTAATACATAGAGGTTAGCTATTTTATCTTTGTTGATTTAATTGAAGTCTTCCTCCCAGAAGCAATCTTTCAACGTGTTCAAACAGTTTACAGGGCCCTTAAATCTTGTTGGAGCTATCCATTCCAAATGCAAGTAGGTATAATTGGGGATTGCGATTGGGTTAGTTCCCCTCATTGGCATTGTGCACATTTTCCATGTCAAGAAATTGGTGTTAGGAGGGCCTGAACCGCCCTCTACAGCTTTTCAACATTTCATCTATAAGTGCCATGCATGGATTCAAAGGGATTATTGTATGGATTGTAAAGGTCGGAGAGATCCTGCCACACATTTGAAAAAGCCTCATTTTGAAGAAATGGAGACCCCTCTAAGTCTTGTTTCCAGGTCACCCAAGGAAGAGAGACTCTGGGAATATCCTGTCACTCAGGAACAACCAGTCAAAGCACTTACTCAGGCTTACGCTCATTCCCTCTCTTAGCTTCCCATCTTTCACTCTTTACCTTCGACAATTAAGAGAAAGCCAAGGATCT
This sequence comes from Pinus tabuliformis, assembly GCA_031772625.1. Taxonomy (NCBI): domain Eukaryota; kingdom Viridiplantae; phylum Streptophyta; class Pinopsida; order Pinales; family Pinaceae; genus Pinus; species Pinus tabuliformis. The sequence goes on along the minus strand of CM062820.1, from coordinate 519,961,590 downwards.
TTAACCTGAGTGAAGATACATTTGCAGCCTCTTCTCTTGAAGATATTGTGCTAGAATCCTTGCAAAGTATCGACAACCCATAAGAGGAAATTCCTGAGGATTCCCCTTCTAAAGGAAACTCCTCCCTTGATTTTGAGAATCCTAACAGAGAAGCCTCCGACCAAAACTTCCTTATCCATAGTATGGAAAACGTTCCCCCTCCAGGTGGGAATCAATCTCCACCTCCTCCTCCGGGTGGGAATCAACCCCCACCTCCTCTAGGAGAACTCCCTCCCTGGCTCACATAGGACGTTGTAGCAGTACCCAGGCAGTAGCAACCCTTACCCAAAAATACAGAAAGAGTGTTACCCAATTTCGACCCTGAGCAGGGAGATACTGTTGATAACCATATTCGCTCTTTCTTCCTAGCCTTGCATAGGTTGGGGGTCACCGATGAAGATGTGGTGTGCCACCTATTCTCTTTGACTTTGACTGGTGCAGCCTCCATGTGGTATTTTAGCTTGAGAATAGGGCCGATTACCTCTTGGGATGCTTTTCAACAAGCCTTTTTAGACAAGTTTGGTGATTACGAAACACATGCGGCCTTAGTTTGAGAACTATCCCATCTGTAAATGGAAACGAACAAGAAATTCAAGGATTTTAACATCTGGTTCAACACCTTGTTCAATAGAATCCTAGCCACTGCTAGACCTACTGAAGAGGTGCTAGTTGAATTCTATATCTTTTCTCTCCCTATCCCTACATCGATGTGGGTTAAAATGAGTAATGTGCAAACCTTACAAGGTGCTATCGATGAAGCAGTAAAGGTCAAGAATGAAATGCTTAGCCTTACAGCCTGCCACCCTACAACTGGAGAAAAGAAAGCCTCCCAATCATCCAAGAAGAGTACTGGGAATGGTAACAAAGGGGTTGAAACTAAAGAAAAGGATGCCATGGATGTGGAAGTGTTGCATCAAATCATTAAGAAACTAATGAGCACAGTCATCGATATGAAAAGGAATCATGGAGAGAGTACTAGTGGTAATGGAGGAGACTATAACAACATAAAGCCCTTCAAGCCTTTCTATCATAAGAAAATAGGAGATGGTCATGGCCAGCTCGCATTGCCTGCTCCACCTAAAGAATGCGCTTTAAACATAGAAGATTTGGCTCTTATTGGATTGCTCCTTAACAAAGAAGAGACTATACTGGAGCTCGAACCAGAACAAGGAGACGAGGAGGAATACCAAGTAGAAGAACCCTCGGATGAGGAAACCCAGATTAATGTGCTGTGGGATTTCAATAGTAATGAGAATGACAACGAATGAGATACCATTGTAGAAACAAATGCTAATGAAATACAAACACGAAGTAAAGGGCCGCTCCCAGATGCCACAAAGCCCTTAGACTGAGAAAATCAAGATGTTCACCCTGTGAAAGCATCCACTCCCAGAGTTCCTGTCAAGAAGAGTAGGCCTGGCAGTCAATCCAAGAATGGCCCTATCGCAAGTCACCCAGAGAAAGAAAGTGCATCTCCCACTACAACAAAGGCTACTCAAGACAGTAAACTCCCATCTAAGAATGGTAAAATAGGTATGTTTACTCTGCCCTATCCTGTTTATAACATTTATTACAATATTGTGGATGATCTCAAGAAATCTAGGGATAATATCACTTATTTTGACTTGTTAAAATCAACACAACAAAGAGATTTACTGCTGAAAGCTATGAATGAGTGGAACTGCAAAACCCCCACCACCTCAAGCACCCAAACCAAGAAGCCAATGTCCAAACCTATTAGTATGACTAGTGCAACCCAAATACCATCAGCTATAGAGGCCACATTATCTAAAATGAATCGGAAGCCCCAAGATGTTAGTGCAGCCATGATAGGGAGGAAATCAAAATTTATGACTCCACCCTTCCTTATCACATTCGAAATCTTAAACATGAATGTGCATAATTTCTTGGTAGACTCTGGTGCCTCATCCACTGTTGTGCCTTACACTGTTGCTAAGAGACTTCACGCACTACCAGATAAAACTGAAACTCAAATTATGTAGTTGGAAAGAACAAATGTGAGAGTTATTAGGGAGCTGAAAGATGTTTTGATTCAGATGGCTGCCAAACCTCAATACACTTATGTCATTGATATAGTGGTAGTGGATATACCGGAGGCTTATGCGATGCTTCTTAGTAGGGACTGGTCATTAAATCTAAATGGATATTTCTCAATTGATTGGTCCCACCTTTTATTTCCTCAAACGGGAAAAGGTGATATGTTGAGGGTCAATCGACAAAGATACATGAAATATGTGGTAATGGAACTAAACAGCCCCAATGAACCTGTAATCTTCTCTAACTCTATCCTTCGGAATTATAGTTTCGACATTTATACCACGGAAACCTGTTTCAGAGAATGCCATGCAGAAATAGTGGAGGGGACTTTGACAAACACAGAGTTGGAACAAAGAATCAAGCACCCCCATAATCCAACTAATGAGCTATCCTGTATTATAGTAGATGATAGGATTAATTTCGTATAGAATAGTTCAATTGGTGTAGCATTAGATTCTACATTTTGGGCACTTTGTTCTAATGGCTTTAATTGCCTTGAAGGTGCAGGCGCTGGAAACATTCTCATCAACCTACAAGGGGACCAACATCTAATGGCTAGCTGGTTAGATTTTGCATACACCAACAACACGACAGAATATCAAGATTTGTAATAGGGCCTGAAAAGGGCCACTGATGTAAAAGTGAAAAATTGTATAGTTGGTGATTCCCTGATAATTGTGGACTGGGTGAGGAAAAGGATATACTACAATTTACCACACCTGGTTAAGTACCAATATGAGGTATGGAGCTTAATTGATAGTTCTAATTCTTTTAATATCACATACATACCTCAAGGGGAAAACCAAGATGCCAATCTGATGGCCAGTATGGCTGCTAAACTTTTGCCTAATTTTAGATTGAAGAAGAACAAATTTTATGTTGAATTAGTTTTCAGACCATCCGTACCTGATAACTTCTCAAACTAGCAGGTGTTCAAAGGTGATAATCAAACCCTGGAGTTCCAACATTGTGGAAAGGCATTCGAAAATACATTCATCGATGGAAAGTAGCATAAGTATACACTCACGGTAACCGACCGCTTCACTGGATGGACCAGAGCCATCATGCTTCGGAAATTTAATGAGGACGAGGTAATGTTTGTTATGGATAAATCCATCATCAACAGGTTTGGCATCCCTTACGATCTCATACTTGATAATGTTACTTACCATTCATCTCAAAAATTGAGTGGATTCGCTATCAATAAATCAATCCGCATAAGGCACACATCAGACTATTATCTCCAAAGAAATAGAAATCTAGTGCTGAACTGGGGCAAGTTGAGTAAGCCGAAGGGTAAACACACAAATTTCCAACACTTATGGCTAGGCCCATTCCAAAGTGTGGAAAAAATTGGTCATGGAACCTACAGATTGAACGCTTTACAGGGAGAAACTGAAAAACTCGTTGTTAATGGCCAACATATCAAGAGATACTTATAGTAGCCACCAAATGGTGGTTACTTCCTATGTAGGTTAGAATCCATTTTCATTTTCGCTGTTAGTTTAGTTACATTTCTGTCTTTCCCTTTAGTGTTTTTATGCGAGTTCATTTTCTTCCTGTTTTCAATTTCAGCCTTTTTTAGCCATTTGATTTCTGTCCTCCCGCCTTGTTTTCACTTCTCAAATCTCTTCAGATTGCTTTCATTCTCTGCCTTTGGCTTTTACATTCCTTATTAACCACCTCATTAACCTGTTGACCCTAAATCCATCATTACCTTGCAATCAAATAGACTTTCAATCATCCCGTGAGAACTTGAAAATCAGCTGTAGAATTCAAACCAAGCCACTCATTGGCATCTATTGAGAACTGGGTGAGATTTGTTGATAACTTCAATATCTAGAGCATGTAGGGGCATCTTTATAAAACAAGAATGTGTAACTACAGATGTATTGGCATGGAGGGATGGTGCATTTTGAATAAATCCCACTCAAACCTAGCATATACTTGCCTATAAGGTTTATAATCATTCTCCATTGGTCCCAACCACCACACTAAATTGTCCAATACCTATTACTCACAAGTAAACCTCCTTTTATGGGCTAAGCTCACTGTCATATACCCTATGGAAAATCCAATTGTGCTCTAGTCCTTGTGCCTAAAACTGGAAGAACTTATCTAAAAAGAAATGAAAGGTCAAGTCCTTGTGCAAATCTGGAAGGGCGGGTTGTTTGGGAAGCTGGCTAGAGTAAGGACTGTTGTTGGGCTCAGAGTACCAGTTGACACAGCAAGCCCAACCTTGCTTAAGCAATTTAAAAATATGGCACGATCCATGACTGTGCCCCACTGAGCCAATGAAAATATAGCACTGAAATTCTCATATAAAGTGCAAGATAAACATGTCTACATCAAGTTTGATGAGAAATAAAGAGTTGAGATACACACCTAAACAAGTATGGATAGACCAGTGACATCCCCAAAAGGATTTTTGAAAGTGGGAAATAAGTAAAGTAAGGTCAATAAACCCCATAAAATGACCATTGGAGAATGCCTGTCAACGCCCTATCAGTCAATATAAGTTATTTGTCTTTATCCCATCTGAATCAAGTAATGTTGAAGTGGAACCCATGCCTGTCGCTTTGTATAGTTTTCATTTCAAGTTTATCTTAATACCCTGATGTGTTATTGATCCAAGGCTTATTTGGAAATAGAGATAACTAGTTCGCCCAGTGGTTCACCATTTGTTGTGGCCACAACCACTACCCTATTAAAACTTGCCTTGGTAGCAATTTTGAATGGGTCCCCCTAGAAGTTTAATCTTCCACCTCTCCGAATGATCTGTTTTATCCTAGAGACTTTAACTCGTTTCCAAGTCAAATCTTCAATTTCTAAATGGCCAAATCCCCTTGAATAAATCTCTGTTGCATGGTTCATTCGTGACCCAGTCTTGTCTTTCATTCACATCTTTCATTAGGATTTTCTCAATCATCATAATCATTCATGGCACATTTATACTTGCACATATAATCATCCCTACCCTTACTATGGCCATTTTTGCACTCAACATCGCAAAAACCCCCATCACATCATTATTCCCGGTGTGGCCTTTCGTAAGCGGAAATGCTCAAAGCATGCATAAATCCCTTTTTTGGGGCCTATCACAATTAACACAATGCATTCATGGCTTCTGGATCTGATAGGCTTTATTAACCCAAATGCATATATTTCGGGTCTAGAGCCCCATCGAGCATCGCATATCGGCAGAGCCTAGGCCTTATGCACAATACACACAGCGATATGGTGGACCTGCCAAACCTTTCAAATATGATATATATGTATTTTCGGATCTGAAGCCCCATCGCTTATCATTATCGTCGAGATCCTAGGCTTTTATATAAGGCACTCCACTATCTTCTATACCTTCCGATGATTATGAACTCAGGCATGTATTATTTCAAGTTTAGCCTTACTGCAGGATGTGGGTTTTCCTGTATAATCTTGTGTCTTGCGAAAAATGTTAAGGTCAGGGCTTTTAAATAAAAATCATACATGGCAGACCCGGTGAGCCTATCGAATATGACATATATATATGTCGGTTGTGAGGCCCCATCGCATATTGCAATTGGCCAAGGTCCAAGGTATATATATATATATATATATATATATATATATATATATATATATATATATAGCGTGCCTTGTTAACCGGACCCTCCGACATTATCAACCGTAATCTATATTCATGTCGGGTCCAGCTCCCCAATCACATATCGCATACCAGCGGAACCCGGGCCTTATACACAATATGCATCGTGATATGCCAAACCCAACAATGTTTATACGCCCCAATATATAAAATTTGAGGTCTCGCCTGGGTGATCGAAGCTAGATTTTCTTTGTTTTCCCGTGTTTTCCAAATTTTCCAAAATATCAAAGGGATCTAGTTTCCAGTGTAAAAGGCGGGCCTATGGAGTCTCGATAGTGTTATTGCGCATCAGGGAAGTGGAAGGCATGGGTACTGTGACCCACAGAAGGGCCGATACCCGATTGCGATAATGTGAGGCCCTCGAAAATGGCACCAAGCCTATGGATTAAGCAGGAAAATTGTGTATTACATGTATTTTTGTGCGTAAATACCTTTTATTTCATTCTTGTTCCTATCGTGTTGAATGAAGGAATTGTTTGTATTTTTTGAGCATGTTTGATAGATTCATCGTAATCATTGCTAATATCAATAATTTTTGTAGGTAAATTCAATCAGACCCGATAACAGAGAAAAGAGATGCGTATCAAGATGACACCTCTGCACCACTGGTGTCAAGGTGCCAAAGACACAGTTTGCGGAGAGGGAGATGGACTGTCGAAATGCATGATGAAGGCTCTCTCCGTGTCAACGGAAGCACAACGCAAGTCCCTCAAGATGTCACTCCTTCCATAAACACCTTAAAGAATGATAGCCACTCCGCACAGGTGGTAAGAAATGACACGCAGTCCTCCCCTATTCCAATGGAATCCATCCATTTCCCTAGGAAGGAGAACACTCCACCAAGGGTGACCTCAGTGTGTCTAAAGTTTCAGCCACCATTCACATTTGTATATGCTAATTTGTGTAACGGAAAGAGGGGAACTGAAAGGTCATGGAAGGCTGAGGGTCATTCAAGGCTGCATAAGTATTACCTCTGGATAGGAGATAAGAGCTTTTTGGCTTGGAGAAGAACAATTTTGATTTATTGTGAATAAAAGGGACTATTTGGTTCAAAGAGGAGCCATAGTTTTAGATTCATTGTATTGTTTTGGATCAGAGTGTTATTACTGGCATGAATGTAAATGTGATTTGTATTTATGCATAATGATGACTTACAGTTCACTATTAGTTTTGTTAAATTGAATGTGATTTAGTTTCATGGTTAACTTGTGAATGGTCTCTGGTTTGAAACTAAGTTAAACATCAGTTGAAAGTTTTAATCTCATAAAATAATGTGGATTCCTATATGAGTGATTGGGTTGCAATTTGGCTTTAATACAGTCTTGTCTAGCTGTGAATTAGCGATTGATTCATTTGGACTTGAATCTATACATGATGTTTAATCTTCTTTATCATTCTCCTTCTGAACATATATATAATGTTTAAATGTTTGTATTATGCTTCTGCATGATAGATTAGGATAGCTAGGACTAGGTTAGAGTAGTTAGAAGTAGTAGGATAGGATTTAATACATAGAGGTTAGTTGTTTTATCTTTGTTGATTTAACTGAATTCTTCCTCCCGGAAGCAATCTTCTGATGTGTTCAAACAGTTTAGGGGGCCATTAAAACCCATCGGAGCTAGCCATTCCAAATGAAACCAGGTCTAATTGGGGCTTGCGATCGGGTTAATTCCCCTCATTGGCATTATGCACATTTGCCATGTCAATACCTTCCAACATGCGGTCGACATGATGCAGGTGGAAGAACCTTCATTTATGATAGTCCAGTGGATAGTCTTCTCATTGATGATTACCTAAATGAGAAATGAAATCTAATGAGGAAGACGTGGAACATGGTTCTCTAGAGCAAAACATATCAAATTGGAATCGATGGGATGGATGCTCCCGATAGCTGACAGTAAAGATTTCCACTGTGATGGGAAGCTTTAGAGCACATCAAGAGCCGACATGGCTAATGGTACCTAAGCCAAATCCTCAACAATATTATAGTGCTGAGCAGCTCAGGCGTAGGGATTATATGAGGATTTTCGTAGCACACCTCAAGAGGGTGGCTGTATAGCGGAATTAGGGTTAGGGCGCTCAATATGCAGAGGGCTAGAACTTCGGGTAGAAGAAGAAGGCGAGGCTTCTTTCTCTTTCCCAGTTGTTGAAGCAGAAGTTTGATAATATTTCAATCTAGTAGCCACATTAATAGGCGTACTCATCATGAATATATGAGATCCATAGGAAGCAGATTGGGGTTGGTCTACCATTTGGGTTTTTTGAGATGGAAATGGCTCTTTGAGGATAGCGGGGGTCCCTTTGAGCAAGCGACTAACTTCAGATCATCGCAGACAATCATTAGTGTAGTGATCTTCCTTGCAAATGAGGTAAGGATACTTAGGTTTCCGTTGTGAAGATTCACCAACAGACAATTTGGGAGGACCCTATTTTGGAGCATCAACTTTACCCTTGCCTTTTCCTTTCTTCTTTCCTTTTGAGGATTTGTCCACTGTGGTAGACTAGACAACATGGACCTTTGAGGTTTTACCAGGGCCAGGTGGATTCTGGGATGAACTATTAGAAAAATCATTCAAGACTGGCTTCTGTTTGGAAGAAGATTTAGCAGTGGTCTAGGATACTGAACCAATAACTCAATCAACGGGAGGCATAGTTGGTGAAATTAATGCTATAGGATCAGATGTTGGTCATAGAGCATTGGGTAATAACTCATACAAAGTTCCAGACTGATAGTAAACTAGATCCAAGTACCGGGCATGAGCAATGGATTTCTCTTCACTAACGCATCCACCCATAGCTATATCACGAGAAATTGGGGCCACGAATGATTTGGTGAACCATTTGGTGAGTAGTTGATCAACAATCTCAAATTTTATCAGGTGACATCTACGTCTCCATTCATGGATGTGATCAAAGATGTGTGTGGCAGTATCTTGCTTAAGCGATGTGAGAAAATAGGTGTCATTTTCATAGTGAACCGACAATTGAAAATGCTTGAGGAAAGCCATGGATAAAGAGTTAAAGTCTTGGTAAGTACTTTGAGACAGCTCGATGTACCACTTAGCTGTAGCGCTTGTGAGGGTTCTCTGGAAAATATGGAGGCGAATGGAATCGTCAACGTATGATATTGATGAGCAATAGAGGTAATATGTCATCACATGGGCCTGAGGATCTTCTTTAGCTTTCCCATCGAACTTTGGACAATCACTTGGTGTCTCGGATGACAACAGAGGCTAGTATGATGAATGAAGGATTGGATCATTCATAAGGCGAGATACATCTGGCAACTTAAGTGTGGCCAAGAATGGAAAATCAGTGTTGAAAGGCATGGGAGGTCGATAAGCAGGTTCGAATGGAAGAGCCCATCCCTGCTAGTGAGGATTTTGGCCGCACAATGGGGGATTTTGGCCATATGGTATCTGAGGTTGCCCCCATTGTAGATTACCTTGACCATAGGGAGGATTTTGACCTTGAATACCTTGGAAATGTCTGACCAGAGGTTGCTGATAAGCAACGTATGGGTTAAAAGGTTGTTGAGCCTATTGACCTTGGACACATGGATATTGGACCTATTGTCCTTGAACATAAGGGTCATGAACCTGTTGCCCTTGAACAAGAGGATTTTGGACCTATTGTCCTGGGGCATAAGGTTGATACACTTGTTGCCCTTGGACATAGGGATTTTGTACTTGCTTCCCTTGACCAAAAGGATTTTGAACTAGGTAATCTAGGGTGTTAGGGTTCTGTCGCTGATTCCCTTGGCCAGTAGGATTCTGGACCTATTGACATAGGACATTAGGATTTTGAGTCTACTGCTGTAGGACTTGACCTTGACCCTACCCTTGCAAGGGTTGACCATGCTGATATGTATACAAGGGTTGTTGCTGCCCTGGTTGGTTTTGTTGTTGCAAGGGCTGACCTTCTGGTTGAAAAATTTGTCCCTGAGGCTACAGAGATTGGTCCTGCAAGGACATGGGCTAGGAGGTGTGCAGAGCATATTAGATTTGTTGTTTCATGGTTTGTTACAACTATTGCAAAGGTTGACCTTGCGGTTGTTGCAGGTGACCTTGCTGTGAGATCATTTTCCCTTGCATTTTTGTAGAGAGCGCTTGTTGCAACAAAGGTTGCCCTTGTGGTAACGAAGGTTACTCTTATTTTTACAAAGGCTATCCTTGCTGTTGCAAGGGTACTTGAACAATGCCTGGGAAATTTCCAAACTGAATATGTCTGGAGCTAGGCTAAATGTACTACCTATATTAGAAGGTGTAAGGTTGATTAAGCATTCCTTGAGAACTATGTGGAATGTAAGGAGTTTCTTATTGGACCTGAGCCACGTAGGGCTGCTGATACTGAACATTGCTCGATCCAGACAGACCAACAGGATTTTGAACTTGTTGGTACTGGACATTGCTTGATCCAGCAGGATCAGCAGGTTTGTGAATAATACCAGAAGAAGGTTGGTTCATACCAAGCATGTGAGCTTGTGAGCTACTCGCATTGGTGGCACCTGAAACTATAGAAACATTCAGGTTTTTCCCCCCAGGCGATGCCACAGCCTGGCCATTGACTAGAGGGATGGAAGAACTGACAGAGACATTCTTCAAAACTGTCAGTTGTGCCTGATGGGTAACTGGGATTGATGACACGAGGGTATTCATAATGATGGGTTGCACCGGGAGTGAGGTAACAACCTATTGGGAAGTCATGTTCGCAATGAATGGACTTGACATAGGCATGGCACCTGATGCCCAAATAGGGTTATGGTAAAGTGATCAAGCACTAGGTGTACTCGAAACAAGCTGCGCCAAAACACATAGTTGGGTGGAAAACTCACGGGAATACCCATTGAATAGGGGAAACCCTCGGGAGGAAAAGGTATCTCTTTTCACAAGAAAAAGATTTCTTTTCCTTTTCCAAATTGTAGTGCAATTCTAGTCTTTCAATGATGTAAGCTATCATAGCACAATGATGCAACAAACTAGAATTTCATACTTTTCCATGAAACAATGAAATAAACTTTTCACATAGAACTATTGAGTGAAAAGGTTTTCGATAAAATAAGCTCTTCAAGAAGATGAAAACATGAAAATAGAAGCTCATTTAGACTAATGAAATATCGACTTTACCAACAACAAGACAACCAATGTGATCCCTACCGGAAAAGAAACGTTTAGACAAGCAAATGAAAAACTTTCAAACTTGTGTAATAGAGGTCAAAGTCATGAAAGTAATGAAAATGAAATTGAAGGAGTAAGTACACCTAAAACCTGACTTACTAAGTTCACAAATAGATGAATGGTTGACAAACTAGATGCCCTAGTGTTGTTGACCACCCAGTGACTCAAGCAATCAAGCAGAGAGATGATAAACCAACAAGCAAACAAAACCAAATGAAAAGCAACTTTCTAGTCAGGGAGAAAACGGTCCAAAAGGCTTACGGGGTCAAAATCATAAGAGCAGAAGACACTGGCCAAGATTGGGGACAAACCCTAATCTTCACTTACAGGCATCGGTGTGACCGCCTAACTGACAAAAAGTGCCAGAGGCTAATTGGCATGATTTTTCCTCAGCATATCACGCTGATCAGGGAAAATGTCATCGGATTAATCGCCATGATCAAGGGAGCCAAGAAAAAATAAAAAAAAAATGAAACAGAGACCAGATATACTACTATGAATTTTAAACTCGGTTCAATAAGTAGGAGAAAAGAAATAGAATGAAAGGGAAAAAGTGGAACTAGAAAAGTTCTCATGAAATCATGAAATCCAAGACAAAAAAAATATGGGATCCCCAACCGAGTCGCCAATTTTTGGTGAAGTAAAATTATAAGTGTGGACACAAACAAATTCCTCTAGCCAGATAATGGGTCTAGCCACAACATATACATTCTATGGAATACTTCCTTAGGTTAGAACAAACTAAGAGGACCTACCTCTTAGCACTCTTATCCTATTTGACGATGTCCTTGCTTGCTTGCTCCAACTATCTCTTCCTTCCTTCTTTAAGCACCTGAAACAAGTAAAAAACAACAAACAACAACTATGGTAGCATACAAATTGTAATTCAACCTACTTAACAGGTCAAGAAGCATTAGGCTATGAATATGTAAGATGACAAAACATGTAGGAAATCAATGGATAGTTTCATATATATTGATATCAAGAAGAGATTACAACCATTGCCTTGATGTTGCAGTTTTCCTCTGACAAGACCTGGTTCCCACACACTTATGTTAGCATTCCATGATGGCCTCAATCAACAATAGTTATAAGGCTCTTCCCTTTAGGATTCACTCCAAACTAAATCAAACTTCTCCCTCACACAACTAGATAGCTACAACTATGAATAGCTTTCTATTTTACTCCAAATCAAAATAGCACTAGCACACCAACATTAACACTATATCACTAACACTAGCTTGTGTTTAGGAAAAAGGGAGGTTTATATAGGATGAATGGATGGGATATGGATCCTCTTCTCATGGGAGAAGGTCTTATCCCTTGAGTTAGTTCCATCATTATAGGGGAAAGGAGCCCAAACTGACATCCTCGACGCCATCTGCCAAACCATTTACCAAAATTCCATTACGAAGCTTCTAGAGTTGGAAGCTTCAGATATTAATTTAAAAAACTTTCCATAATAGTACTGGTGTGATTGGAAAAAATCTCAGTCGTTCCACTCGGTGCTAGGGACAGTGCTAATCTCTGCACATCGGTGTGGGGGAGACAAAGGTCATTAGCGTCGGTCTTGGAAATTGAGCAAAATAAAAGTTTCAGGGGAAATGGTCTAAAAGGGAATTGATTTGCTCATGAAGAGGGACACAATGGGAGTTTCTTCGTGAAGGAAAAGCATGTGGGGTTGACTATAGATGTCCTCCAGGATCAAGGAATGTGGAGTATAGGGATAGTGACAAAATGTTGTGTAATAGCTCCAAGAAACTCAAAGTGTGAAAGATTATGAGAGAGAGAGAGTGAATATAAGAAAGCTCCATCTAAAAACTTCAAAAGGTTATATTGACAAAATCCTCGACTAAAAAAAGTTGTACACTAATCCTCAAAATACTTTTTTATCATTGAGGCCTGTATTTTCTTAAATTTCCTCTAATTTTCCTTCAATCTCCTCCTCACATGAAACTTGTGACCTTTCACCTTCCTTTTGTCCTATTTTCCATTATTTTCATAAATAAAATGTCAGTTAATGCCTCTTTGCCTTTTCAAAGCCTTTGTCATTGCCTTTCCAATTTCCTTAGTCATAATAAACCAAATGAACACCCACTAACATGTTTTTCCCAAGATTCAACTTAGAATACATGTCCCATGACATTGGTCTTATATTTTTTACATGGAAAATCAAATAGCACTTTTTACAAAACCCTTCCCCTTCGGGGAACATTTTCCTTAGTGTTCAATGATACCTATAAACCAACAAGTTGCTCAAACAAAACATACTACTCATGGAGATTTATAATACAACTCGTTGTAATATTTACAATGAACATTGTTAAAACATGAAAACTATACCGTCACTTGAGCTTTATAACACAACTCATTATGGTATTTACAATAACAACCACATATAAACTCATGCATACTTGCTTCAACCAACAAATAATCATATTGTTCATGGAGATTTATAACTACTACTCAATATAGTATTTACAATAATGTATATTTATACATATGCACATTTTCTTTAACCAACAAATAAAAGGATATGACACCTACATCAGCAACATGGGAATCTGGAGGCTCACACCTCCACCCTCAAAATTAGTACCAGGATTCACAGCCTTCTTAGCATGTCTAGAATCCACTGTCAAAACCAAAGTCTACATCTAATTTCCAGTGCTATAATGCTTGTGATACTTTTTCTCTCCGTGAATAGTTATTAGCTCATTGTTCAAGGGCACACTCCCAATGTGCATCTAATTCCATTTGGTAATGCTAATGACCAAAGACAATTCGTTCCTTGACCTTCCCTTCTTTGCTACATAGTCCCTCGGGAAATCTGGTCACCCTTCCATGTAAGTCACTCTCCTTCCAAGTTCCACAAGCATCCCCTTCTTTGCTACACAATCCCTTGGGAGACCCCTCCGTTCGAAAGGTTTCCTCAAATCGAAAGGTCCAAAGACCAAGGCATATACCTGCCTCAAAACTATCATACTAGTAATAGAATGGTCATGGAAATTAATGGACACTATTGGGTACTAGTGTCCCATAATGGCCTCGCTCTTGAATGCTTTACCAATGTATTGTTGTTTGCTTCAATTCCCTTTGTGATTATTGCTAATGCTTGTAGTTAGTTTCAACCACCCAACCTAAGAATTTTCCATGCTTTCCTGTACCAAACACATAATTTCCATTAGGCTTAAAACATGTACACAACAACACCTACAAAATGGGTACACAACACCACATGTACACGACACCACCTACACAACGTATACATAGCACTGCATGTAAACAAAACCACCTACACAATGTGTTCACAACACCACATGTACAAAACATCACATGTACGATGTGTACATGACACAACATGTACAGAACATGACATGAACAACATGCACACAACACCCCATGTACAACATGTACACATCACCACATGCACACAACACCACATTTACAACATGTACACAACACCATATGTACACAATACTTCATATGCAACATGTACATAGCACCATATGTACACAACACCACATATGCAACATGTACATAGCATCCTATGTGCACAAAACCACATATAAAACATGTGCACAACACCATATGTACATAACACCACATATCCAACATGCCCATGACATCATCTATACACAAAACCGCATATCCTACATGTACACATCACTGCATATACAACATGTACATAGCACCACATATACAACATGCACAACATATATACAATAATAGTACTACACATCTAGAGACCACATTGTCTCTACTAGGAAACCTTACCTCTAGTGTCTTTCCCCTATCCATGCTTGTCCCAACATTCTGCAAATCGCACTAAGTTCAATCCAGGGATGTATCCCTCTGCATTACCTATCCATAACATAAACATAGACATAGTATAATCACATAATTATCAATTCGTACCCACATGATGCTAACCTCGTATATCTGTGAGGGCTACTCTTCCCACTTGATTCCTTATGAAACTAGGAACCTGTTGTGCTTATCAACAACAACCCATTTTTAAAGTTAGTAATAACATTAATAAATGGGGACCCTTCCAAAAAATAAAAAATTAGCATTTAATCATGCCTTTCTGGCTTGTAGAATAAAATAAGATGTCAAAGTGGAACTTGCTAAAACATGGAAATTTACCTTTCCATACTTTAAGCGCATAAAAGGTCACAAACAATTAGTTTATTATAAAAAGTGCTACATGACCATAAGCCCTAAGAACAAATTTATAACAAGAAGACGTGAACATTAAGGGAAACCTTGAAAAACCCACTTTAAAAAAGGTTACTCTCACATCACAAAAGATTACAACGGATATCCCTTATAGAAGCTACCCCTTGAAAATGTGATCCACGAGAACGTGAGATCATGAAGCTTATAACCTTATCGCATCGCAAATTCCAATACTGCGGCACTACCTTAATGAAACATAATAAAATATTGCAAAATGCAATACTTGCAAGTCGCATATCGCAATAGCTCTAGTAATGATGGTTTTAACGAAAACAGGTTTTGCGAATATAGCGACCTGCGATATTGCGAAGCAAATTGCAAAATCGTTTTTATCACAATTTGAAGGGCTCAGGGTTCTAGGAGAGTACTTTCCGACTTTCAATGTGAAGTTATGAACATTAAAGTTAGGCATAATGGTTCAGTAGTGGTCATTTATTAAAAGAACGATTAGAATCAGTGTAAAGGACCATTTGACGCAAGTTGATATCTTTTGATATGATTTAGAATTAAAGACCCTCTGTCACCTTATTTTCGTTCTTCTATTGATTATTTCTACATTCGCTCTCATGTTTATCATAATTTTCTCTCTTCTTGCAAGTTTTAGGAAAAACACACAACATAGAATATACGAAGAAATGGGTAAGAAATGAAATATGCCCGCTATTGAAAAGTCAGAAATGACCCCATTATTCACAGACACTACCTGTAATCAAGATGTAGGGATACCTATGTGGGAAGCTATGTATCAATTGTTAGAGAATGAGCAGTCGAGAATTATGGATCTTACAGTTACAGTGGATGGACGCACCTCTTCTGAAGCATCCCTAACTAAACTTGCATGCTCGTTTCTACACCGTATTGCTATAAGGCCGAAGATACTCCCCTACACTGACATGGTGAAATGGATTATAGATGACACAAACATATCTGACAGACAGTTCATGACAACAAGTGAAGAGGTCATAGGGTCATTCACTCTAGACAATCTAAGGCGTATGCACCACTTACTAGAACCCCAGGCCAGCTACAACAAGTAATTTGTCGAGAAGTTTGCCAAGGAGAATGAAGACTTGGAAAAATGCACAAAGCACTGGTCAAAAAATGATGAAAGACTAAAAAAAGATAAAAATGGTATGTACACCACTGGTTCCCTTAGTTCCCCTTTCTGTTACCTTGCGGCTATGTTGTGTAGGTTGTTTGGTAAGCCAGACATCAACAAATTTTCGTTAGAATGGTTACCTTTACTAGATGCAGTTGTTAGTGCTACAATAATGAATTGGGCCCAAATCTTGTCGGATAACTTAGTCACTACAATTTTAGAATACAGAAGAAAAAGGAACATTGCTTCGGCAGTTTACCCTCCATTTTTTTGAGCGCCCATGTTATGGACGCTATTTGTTTTGTTTCCAAATTTCCTATTATGGGATGGAAGTGGACAGTTCAAAATCCATTTCCCATTCAAATTTATCACAAAGTCATGTGGGAATCAAGTTTTGTGCCACATTTCTTCAAAATTTGTCACAGAGGTATACTCCTGATCCATAAAAAGATCTACAATAGAGATGCCCCAAGATTTTCACAAGAAGTTGAGGTAGATATTCTCCCCGTGGCGAGATGGTTTGGGGAAGAATTGTTCATGTATATCAGAGTGTTTGACAGCATTTCTTCACCCCAGGTGCTCCCTTATTACGTTTAAGAGAAACTAATGGCTAGGGAGATAACCTATCAGACATGTAGTGATGGGAGGATGAGTAAAGTACTGAAAGATTCCAAGAAGGCCATTTGGCCCCAATTTCCTGTAATATGTAGAGCATTTGCATTGCATGACTTAGGTCACACTTTCAAAGAAGTTAATAATGTATTATCTCTAAAACTACCCAAGTTCCCGATAAGGTAATATGATCCCTTTGGTGTTGTAAGTAATTTTACTACAATGGTTAAAATAAAAGTATTTTCTCATGAAAAAGATCCCTTTGACGATGTTTTCCTACAGAAAAACACCTTCAAAGCGGTTCAACATACAACAAGAATTATTTTTGAACAAGAAAGTCTTCAAACTTTTGAGAATTACAGAAAATAGAGGTTACTTAAGGTCCCATTGGACTAATTACTCATCGAACCAATAAGAGATCCTACTTCCAGCATTAGCATAAATGATGATTCAAAAGAAAAGTCCAAAACAAGTTCAGAAAAAGAATCAGCAGAAAAGTCTGGTAATCAATCCCAGGATGAACACAGTAAGGATGAGGAGTCAATAAAAGACACAGCTCAGTCTACAGCAGAGTCTGATCAGTGGAATTTGTTAATAAAACAAGTTGAGGCCTCAACTCCCCTTACGAAGGAAATAGAGTCGTTAGTAATTGATCTAGAAGGGGAATGAGAAAATTTTAATAAGATACTTAGCACAGAAGTACAAAGTGCAGAGCCACCAACAAATCCAAAATAGATGACCACAGAATGATAATAGAAAGGGTTGTTAACGCTCAGGAAACGAAGCGCATTCCCATTGCTCCCTCGTCTGAGATTGTACTAGGAATAGAGGAAATTCCTCCTCTAGATGTATTTTACAGCCCTCAACATAAAACTGTTGTCAAAAGGCAAAGAAAGAAAAGAAAATTGGATTCGGTGCTCACTCTTGAGGATGAACCTCTGGATGTTCTTTGGAAAGTTCCCTCTATAGACCCATCGGAAAATCTTACTAGGCTCTCATAGGTAGCAGGTGCATACACTTCAGTAACTATTGATAAAGCAACAGAGGTTCAATTATTACTTAAACGAAAAGAAGATAGGATTTTGTTTTTGGAACAACAGTTACAACAATTCAACATCAATCAAGAAGCAAAAAATAGTTGGCAAAACTTCAGCAAGACATACAACAAATGCAATTGACACATCAAAGCAGTTTGGCTAGTAAAGAAGAGTAGTTATAGGGTATAATAGAATTGCACAAATATGATCCCAAAATTGGTGAGTTTATCACAGAGGAACTTAATCTCAATTCCCAGCTCTTACAATAGAGAGAACTACTATTCCAGAAGATTTCGCAATGGAATTTCCATTGCGAAATGAGCGATAATATTACAAATCAAATCATAGAATTATGTCTTGAATATGACTCAATTTGTAAGAAGGTCTCAAACTTCTTGAATTGGCAAAAATCTGAAGAAGGGAAAAGAGCAGACAGGCCCAGAATTGATGAAACACATAAGGAAATTTTATTCACAAAATGGGATTCTCAAATAAAGGAAGCAGAATAGGCGATGGAAGATGCAGCAGCAGCAGTGAACAATGTCATTGAATGTGCAAATGAAAATCTACACAAGGCAAATTTGGTGGCAGAAACTACCCCTGGTTTCCTTCCAAAAGCGCAATAGCTTCAAAAAGTGTGGAAACAAGCGGCAGAGGAAAGGGAAGAAGCAATTAAATAGCTAAACAGATTGAGCTGGGAAACATACTGGTAATATCTAGTAAAACCACATAGCCAATGGATGACCCTGAAGTGCCTCATGACTTCTGCCGAGAAGATAGTGCCAACTCTTACCAATGTCATATTTGTAGGATAGTTGAAAGTTGAAGTTGGCCAACCGACACTCTTGAAACCGATGCTGGATATTTGCGATCTAAAGGATCAGATGCAGGACTAGTCATAGATGTAGTTTATTTTTATTTTTATTTACTTTTTCTTAAAATGAGGTACGTCGTTTAAACCTCCTCATATATTTTTGTAATATTTATTTTTAGGTTTCATAGATTAGTATTTAAACCCCTCTCATGCATTTAGAGAGAGGTCCAAAGTTTTATCAAAAACAATTCTTCAAAACAATCATTTTGCCGCTCCATTGAGGAGGTTTTGATAAAATTAATGGAACGAGATTTATTTTCTATATGAGTTTAGTATCTGCTACTGAAATTGCACTTTTGTACTCTTAGTGGATGTTAAGTGATTTAAAGATAGATCTATATTGCTTCAACTCATGAGTAGGACGTACTACAGACAATATTTTTATCTCCTAATAATTTTTACTTATGGGTCAAGCAATAAATAATTTTCAGATATTTATATATGAAAGTTTGAATGTTTAAGTTATTATTATTGCAGATTTATATGGTGATGACTTACTCTTTATGCTGAATATGTAAATGACTCTTATGCGATATATTTCTCATATTGTTTCGACTAACTTTTTATACAAAACAATCATTTTTAAATGGATTCTTTTCTCATGGTGATTGAATGATCTTTATTACCAGTCGCTTTTAGAAATTATTTTAGATCACATAAGTAAACGTTACTCCTGGGATAGTTTTAGAGTTAGATGTTTTCTTTGATTATGATAGATTGCATATGATAGTTAGAAGATAGATTAGATTTAGAACAAGTATTCACCCCATAAAACCCCAAAAAGAAAAACATCATCCCATTAGCACACACATCATAAATAGATTGGGAAACTGGTCCCATCATCCCCAGTCGGAGCCACTATTCCAAATGGAAAAGGAGCTACATAAAGGTCCGGATCGGGTGGTTATCCCCCTTGTTGGAGACCCAATTTTTCGAGCCTTCAACAAAACCTCTTCATGTCATTCACTTGCATAAGTAATCATTCATCCAAAAGAATGATTCCTAATGACCCTGTCAGACAATGACATAGATACATACATATATACATATAAACATCAGCATAAAATAATCATGATCCATGATGACCTTGTCATACAATGGAATACATATTTACATATTTATAATCATTAGCATAAAGCAATCATGATCCCATTAGAAAATGACATACATGCATACATATATACGTCATCATAATCATAATCACAACATAATTATCATATATCATAAGGTCTAGGTTAAGATGACTTTTTTTATCCATGCATAGAATGCACAACCTTGAGAACAACAGTTCCCAACATAGCCAAGTCATATGAAACCTCAGATCCATTCACTTTACCTTTCTTGTTACCTTTCTCATGACTATCTTGCCACTATCAATTTATCTCAATGGACCCAACTAGTTCAACTAGATATAGTATTCTTTTATATAAATTCCCTCTACTCATGTGTTAGGCTTCTTCTAGGTCTTACTTTACCTATTTGACTTCATTCAGATCTTTCCAAGATCCATTAACTTTCTATTTTCCAATACAATTCCCAAGAACATCAAAACATAAAAGACAAGAACAAGAAGGGAAACCAAAAGAAAACCATGAAAACCAATAACAATATAAAACCACATCAAAAGTGCACGATCATGCACCAAACATAAACAAAACTACAAATCAAGCGCAAACAAATCACAAAGCACTGAAAGCACAAAACTAGCAACAAATGTCATGACTCAATCCCCATGTGTTCCCAATGCTTCCAAGGGAAATCTCAACCTAATCCTCCTTCAATATTTCATGGAGATCTCTTTTGCCATGCAATCCCCTACATCACACTACCATAAACACATAATTGTCAGTGCATAAATATATGTAACAATATACCAATTTCCTTACCTTGTTGTGCCAAACATGTTTCCTTTTAACTGAACAAATCCACACCAACTCTCAAGGGACTTTGATTCCCTTGATGAATCTAGCTATAACTGGAAACTAGCTAATATACTTATCAAATAATTTTTTGTAAATATAGTACATATCCACATAATGTGAGACAAAATCAAGGTTAAGAAAACTTCATGTGTTCATGAAAGCACTCGTTCATTTGGAATTGTGGTTTCCAAACATAGCCAAATGAATTCTCACCAAAATCCTTTCTTTTAACTTTTACCTTATTGTAATCGAGTCTTATTAGATTCTATCACATCACCCAACTATTAGTTATATAAATAAATTAATTGTTACCTTGTCATGCTAATACTAAGAATGTTTTTCTGCAACTGTTCACACATGTTAGCCAAACATTTCAAAGATCAAGACATCATGTCTATTAATTTGAATAAACCTTTACCAAGACTAAAAACCATATCATAATCAAATCACAGTCCAAGTCATAATACTACAACTAGCACCCACTAGCACTCAAGTGCATATCACTTGTCTCAACACATATTGCGTTAGTACAACTGTGTTATAACAAGATCATTCCTTCATGCAATCTTATATACACATACTCATATCATGCAATCAATCAATCATTCAAACAACCTGTAAAAATACACGACAGGTAAATCAAATAGACGACATAATTAAATTCATACCTTAATGTATCTCAAGGGACGCTATCACATCTGCACAATTCTTTTATATTAGTACAACACAATATCACACATATATCAAATCAAACATAAATATTTTAACCATAACCATCTACATAGGCCAATCCATATTAGCACAATACACATAACATCAATTACTTAATCTAATGATAATAATCATCATGTGTATGTCCACAATGCATACAATAAGTTACTACCATGCATGAATATCTCACGCATGTACATATGACCACATCGATTAGCTAGAATCTATCATCAATGTAACCACAAAAACAATAGAATGACATGCATGATATAACCATAACTCATATCAAAATTATTAACCATCATATTGGTATGCCCAACATACAAACTTGTATGATGATATGATCTTACCCCAAGATCCAATGTTGCAACCTTACTCTGATGATCTACATCTCCTACTCTATCTCAGGAAAAACGTCAGCCTCATAATATACCAATAGAATCATAAATTGCATAATGACCACCATGATTCAAGCACAAAAAACACATAGACAACTAGTATGCATGCATGACAAACATATCTCACCCATCCAGCCCAAGTGGTTGAACCATGCTATGGTACCACTTTGTAACACCCTCCTCCCACACTTAAGCAAGTTCACTGGTCCACTGAGGTAAATATGTGACGAAGAGTTACTATGATATGACTCAACCTACTAGCTCTGTTAAGGAAGTCAAATGGACAAATTGAAACTTAATGACCTTCCTTATGAGCTATAAGACCCCCGAGGCCTAAACCACCCCTCTAGGTGCCCAAACCATGAATTAGATTTCTTTTTTACTGACCTCAACTCCCAGCTATAGTCATAACATTGCCTAAATTCGATGGAGTCCTCTAGTCACATGCATATGCTTGCAAAGGAGCGACTGTAGTCACAATTTGCTAGTTTTGTGCCTGTGACCTCAGGATCTAAGCCACCTTTTTAGGGCTAGTCTACAGGCCAATGCCTAGAACTTGATGACACTTTCTAGAACAATAAATGGCACAAAGAAGAATCCTTTTACACAAAATATAGTTAAGAACTTGACCTAACCATGCATAACCATGCCATTCATTTCGTCAAACATTTTGTGAACATGTAATCTATAGGCTACAAATGCATATTTGAACATAGGGGTCTCATACTTATCTGAAAATCACCAACAAGATCTGATGCCATCTCACAATAGCTGAAAAAACATTTATTAGGTCATGCATTCATTAACCATTCAATAACTTATCAAAACATGTTAAGAGGCATAGATATAACACATCATATAACCAACATATAACCAACAAATAAACCAACATATAACCAACATATAAACCATGGAAACTAAGCCATAATATCACCATCATAATCAGTACATATGCTCATAGATCACAATAGAAAATACCTCATTTTAAAATATGAAAATGTCAACCAAATTAGGGACTTCCATGTACCACCCGACCATAGATTAGGTTGAACCAAATCTCTCTTTCATCCAATCATAGTCATGCCATATTCAAAGCATGAACGTGGGATATCATGGAATAACCAAACAAAACCTAATGAGGGCTTACAGAGGCCAAACCACCTCAACCCTCAACCAGTGATTCTACCTCACAGTCAGACGTCACTAATCGTCATGAGATCGGTCTCTACTCAAGTTATCTAGGGCTTTAGAGCATTTTTTCCAACCTGACTCGAGCACTAGTAACTCAACCTATAGCTGCTATAGGGCTCCAGGAATTTTTCCAACCAAGG
This sequence comes from Pinus tabuliformis, assembly GCA_031772625.1. Taxonomy (NCBI): domain Eukaryota; kingdom Viridiplantae; phylum Streptophyta; class Pinopsida; order Pinales; family Pinaceae; genus Pinus; species Pinus tabuliformis. The sequence goes on along the minus strand of CM062820.1, from coordinate 519,938,444 downwards.
CTTCAAGACTGGTAATTAAACCCACCAAGCACTCCAGAGAATTTTTCAAACCAAGGCTCTAGGAACTAATCACTCAACCCACAACCATAAGGAACATGAGCACCAATAAGAAACAATTAAGTGGGAAACCCACAACACCATGGCTATCCTCCAATGAAAAAACCATGGCAAAAACCACTGCCAATCTAGGAAATTCTCCATGCCAATTACATATCGTAACCAAATAACCACCTACATATACCATGCATGCCAAAACTAGCAAGGAATTCATACATGAAACTCGATACTTGCACAAAATTTTGCTATCGCTGCTAATCCCGTTGATCCATTGCACTGTCCTGATTTTCATTTGCCTTCTTTCTCCAAATCCAAAGTATGCCACAATGCTCCAAGAAAATCTAAGTGTGCAAGAGTATGAGAGAGAGAGTGAATAGAAAAGAGCTCCACCTAAAAACTACCAAAAGGTTGTACTTACAAAAGCCTCAATTGGCAAAAGCTATGAATTGGTCCTTAGAAGCACTTTTATAATTGAGGCCTCTATTTTCTTCAATCTCCTCTAATTTTCCCTTAATTTTCTCCTCACATGTAACTTGTGACCTATCACCTTCCTTTTCTCCTATTTTCCATTATTTTCGTAAATAAAATTCCAATTAATGCCTCCTTTCCTTTTCAAATCCTTTTCCATTTCAATTTCTAATTTCCTTAGCTTTAATGAACCAAATAAACACCCAATATGATGTTTTGACCAGCATTCATCTTGGAATATGTGTCCCATGACCTTAGTCTCATATTTTTTACATGGAAAATCAAGCAGGGTCTGTTACAATGGGATAGTGGATTATGGTTTTGGATGTTGTGGGATCCTATATATTGTATTGTAAACAATGAAGTTGATTAATAATAAAAATTAGAGGTGTCATTCTAAATAGTTTGTTTTCTTTCCTAGTTTTAGTTTCTAGAGTGAATATCTATGCAAGATGTGACTCAAATTGTTTTACTTTTCTATTTATTAAGAATCTATATGTGCATCACATTATTGTAAAAAGGTTTAATATCTACATTTGTTATCAAATCTTTTATTGGCTTCATGGTGATTCCTTTATGGCCAATTCAGTTATCTTGGGTCCATGGTAAACGTTGTTGGAATGGGATCTCTGTGATGGTGACTCTTGTGTTGGAAAGGAATGACAAGTAGTTTGAAAAGAGAGATCAAAATGTAATGGGAATTCTTTTAGCTTTGGAAGCTCAATATGGAAGAGATTTTGGTAGAAAAATATCAGTGGGTCACTATGGATCTAGATAATGCACCCATGACAATGTTAATAGAAGACCAAAAATATTTGTGTCAAATATTAAAAAGAACAATAAGATTATTTCTCTAAGAGATATTATTATTGAATGTTTTAGGAGAAGTTACAACTAAGGAATTATGGGATACATTCGGGTTTTTCTAGTCTAAGAACCTATTAAACAATTTTTTTATGTGGAAGACACTATCTAAGTTGAGGAAAGATGATGGAGACTTAGAGATAGAGCATTCAAATACCTTCAATACTAAGGTAAGCCATTTTTTTCTCTATTGATATTAATATTGCTGGTGACGATAAGTTTATTAGTTTACAATGATCTTTACTAAAGTCATGGGATAATTTGTTTGTAGCCATAGATAATAATGTGGCTACTTTAAGTTTTGATGATGCGGTGTCATTCTTGATGTTAAAATAGATGATATGGAAAAAAATGGAAAATCATGCCAAGGATACATTATATATAGGAGGAAATTTGGAATAAATAAATGAAAATAATTCGTTAAGTGGGTGATCTAAATCTAGAGGTAGTTTTAAATATTCAGGAAAATTTCTAAAGAAATGTTGGAGATGTGGAAAGGAAGGGCACTTCAAGAAGAAATTTAGATCCAAAAGTTTTAGGAGAGGGAAGGGATGTGATTATGGTTCCATCAATGAAGATAAGACCTCCTTAAATGAAGGAGTGGATGTGTACCTAGATTATTCAAGCACAAGTGCAAATCATTACATATGGTTGATTTACTTAGGTTCCTTCTTTCATACGACTCCCTAAAGGGAAAGGCTTTGTTAATAAGAATGATGTGATGGAAGTGAATTGTAGTATCCATATCAAATATCCCTATTGATTCCTTTTGGAGGCTAGAAATTAATGTTGATATGCATCAAACTTCTCATACAAATGGTGGTCGAAGTTAAAATTCCATTTCTCACTTTAGATCATGGCTTGATCCTATGTGGAAAATCCCCCAATATCTATTTTCAAAACTACGGTCAACACTCATATTTAAACATTGACATTGGAACTTTCCAAACACTCTATTACAACCCCATATTTATAGTTTTCTTAGCACTGATGCTTAATAACATTAAATCATATGATTGTAAACTAGAAAAAAGGCTTCAACTAAAAATTGCTAAGACTTATCAGACCTCAGTCTCTTGACTTTTCCTATTACAACTAAAAAGTTATGATTTTTTTTTTTTTTTAATGTGTTATGCACTTGGTTTTATTTCATATGACCCATAATTCATGACCAAGAGAAATGGAAACAAGTGCTAAAATATCTTGGATAGCATAATGTTGGCCTTTTTTCATGTTGCACTATTCCCCAAACAATCCCAATTTCATGGTTCTCGCTAAAACAACTTTAAAAGACTTAACATTCCCTCTTATCCCTAATTAGGTGAGCTCAGGTGAGATTTTTTACAAGTAGTGGATTTTGAGGACCCTAGGGGAAGTGTCTATGGATCTGTTGCACAATCCTCTTCTGAAGTTGATCAAATGTTACATTGAATATATCCATGACTCTATCAGTTGATGAAGGTGTGATTCCTATATCTCCAAATGGAAGATGACCACCTATAAGGAGAGGTTCCTTTGGAGTTCCTGGCTCATCATCCATGGGTTGGATGGTGTCTTCCCTCCAATTCTTCCTCTTAAATCTCCTCAGTCAATTGTTCTTCTTCTAGTGCCTGCACTACTCCTCCTCATGGGACTGCTTCTTTTGTTATTATTCTATCGATCTCCTCCCTTCTTATTCTTCTTTTTGCTTCTAGAGAAAATCATCCAGATTCCTCTTCTCCTCTTCCTCTTCTACTTCTCACCTCCCCTACTCTTCTTGAATGACTCCTCTGTTTAAAGGATCATCTTTCCATTTCTTGTTTCTCTTGCCTATTGAGTCATACATGATCCTTTTCCTAGGAGCTACCTTCGTTACTTGAGGGATTATCTTTTCCTCCTCTTTTACCTACAAGTCTTGAGCTGGTGGATTGTGGGGTGAACTAGTCTCCATACGTGGATGTGCCTTCATGTTCATGTTGTACCAATTATTTATCTTCTAGTCTTTAATTGTAGACATTGATGAGTACCCTGTATTATGACCAATACTTTCATAATGTTTTCTGACTACTCACTTGGGATCATATCCATGAAATTATTTATGGCCAGTTGTAGGTGGTCCAACACCTATATCTCTATTCTTGTCTCCTTATGGCTATTTAACTCATATAATATGATCCTCAACAAGAAAGTGGGCCAAGGGGCATTCTTCTCTTATGAAGAATTCCTGACAATCCCTTGTCCAACTGATTTTCTACTTCTTGTATGACTACATTGTTGGTCACAAATTGCGGCATGAGATGAGGGTAGATCTGAAAACTAAAACATCTGATGTATGTACCATCGTGAGCTGCAAACTAATTTGTGATATTTCAGAGTGACTCCTTGACTCAATCGGTCATGAAAGGAGGATCAATCTCAAATATCATCTAAAAGATAATTACAAAGAAGCGCTTAGCCAATTTGCCATGTATTCCTATAAATCTTAATTCTGATAACACTATGCAGTCGAAGTAAGCCAAGAATTTCTCCTTGCGGGTTTAGCTCTAGTTCATTCTCGAGAATGCATACTATGCATAGATTCCATCTAACAGAAATGAAAACATATAAAATTTTAATGCCTGGTTCGCCATCAAAAATTATTTTTACTTCCTTACCTGGAACTCCAACGCATATCAAAATATACCTTCCCAATTGAAAGTTTCACCACATGTGACCACCATATTGAATATATATATCTAATTCTCCACAAACACCTCGGCGTTCTTGCACCCGTACAATCAACAATACATGACTATCACATACAAATATAAATCTATGAGAAATGCTATCAGATAGACTATAGATGAGTGATGGAAAAACTTGGAAGGTTATCCATGCCATGATTTGATAATGTCACTTGTGTTGAGGTGTGCCCATCTCATCTAGAAGTTTTCATTTGCATATTTAGTGGGCTTGAGAATCTTATAATATGTTTGTATGTATTTAGCATAATAGGTGGTGAGTTGACCGCCACTCTCGCTATGATGTACAAGGTGAGAGTTATCCATATGTGTAATAATTTATTCAATCACCTTCACACATGGCATGACCACCAATCTACATGTCCTCTTGTGCGTTCTAGACTTCTTCACGTTGATGTATGCATGCACTTCTTCTAAGTCCCCAACAAACGTTTCTTGCATGGATGTGTTGTAGATATTTCTCCATGTGACCTTTGTAATATTATCAATAAAGCACTGTGTCTACATATATGGGAATGTTTGGCTTTGTAAATTTGATAGTTTCATCAGGGCTTGCTTCTGAGAGTTCTTTGGAGGCCACTTTCTGAGGCAATATAGCTACAACAAATGATGACATATTGAAAATACTTGTAACACATACACCTATTTGTGGCAGCACAGTCATAATGACAATATTAACTTTAAGCAACCAACTTATGCAGAAATACTTGTAAATCATGTACAAAGAGCCATCACATGTGATTGGACATGAAAATATATGAACAAAAACACAAAATAATTTTCATGCATGATAAAATAGATATGCAAACTAGGAGGGTGCACTTTCAAAGCATAAAGGAATGCCATGAGTCGTTCAAGGCTTTGCAGTGCACTCATGCACTGAAGAAAGTGAATAAATCCATAAAGGGTACATTGGCACACTCTGAAGGGTCGAAGGAGCATGTTTTTGGGTCTCCAGGCCTTCACCATGTGCTCAAGGAGAGAAAGAGGGCTCACTCTCGCACTCCAAAGGGACGAAGGAATGGGTTGACTAGCCTTTAGGCCTTCACAATGCACTCATGCACTCAAAATCAAGGAGAATGCACTAGTGCACTTCGAAGTGTGAAAGAAGGATGCTACATTTCTTCAAATGTGCTCATGCACTCAAGGGAGGGCACAATTATTTGTGCTGAAGAAGTGAACTCAAGAGGAAAACTTGATCATTCTCGTAGTAGTTTTCAAAGCTTATCAGGCTTCGGGTTCGAGAAGTGTGCTCTAACTATTAGAAGTTTAGAAACAAGTTTTAATAGTAGGATTTGATGAAATATTGAGGAAATGAAAGATCTACAAGGTTATATAATTGTTTTTGCATTGACGGTGGAAGATGAAAAGGTTGAGGAATGTGAATATTTTTTTCATGCGATAACAAATTAACACTTGTAGCATGAAGATTGAGCATAAATGCGAGAAAGAAAACTGAAAATTGAAGAAAGGACGACTAGAAAAGCAAGATGAAACTAAAATCATGAAAGGCGATGACAATATTTGACATGAAAACTTACTTGTAGCATTGATTGATCAAGAGTATCTTGATTCGCAGTTGTGCACCCAACTCAGATGGAATGATTATGCAAGTGAATGATTAACTATGTTAATTTAAAGAAATTTTCATGCAAAATTCATTCGTGCATGCGTGCCACTTGTCGACGAGTGAAAGGATTAGTTAAGGGAAGTTAAATGGCTTCCTATTTTATTTGAGTGCACCCACATTCAACCAGATCACTCATGGATGAACCGAGGAGGAGAACATGTCTTCAACACGAAGGAGTGCACCCATGTAGGGCATATTTTCACAACATGAAGGAGTGCACTCAAGGACGGTGCACTTCTTTAACCTGAAGGAGTGTTCTCAAGTTGGACACATGTCGTCACCAACTTAGAGTGTAATTTTGATTTTCTAAGTGATTTTCTCACTTTGGTTTGCTTTTCTGTGCTTTTGAGTGTTTTTTGAATGTGTGCGTGGTGTTCTGTGGAATTTTCATCATTACAAACAAAGGTGAATTCCTTCAATCTAGTGGACTCATTCATACATAGTATGGGAAAGAAGCCTACCTCCAATCTGTAGCAAGCCTACCTTTCCTCCTTTATTGTAAGCTCCAATTCTAGATCCAAGTGGTATAATTAGAAATTTCACACACGACTTAAAAATAAAAAAGGATCCACAACATCTATGTAGCATAATCTAAAATATATATTCAATGAGTCAGCATGGCATTGATATATATGAGTGTAAACATAACACAACATGTATAGGAAAACAAGATACTCTTTTTATTAACAAATATAGGAGAGATTTTACAACCATAAATAGAAGTCTAACTTTGTATATATGTCCCCAAGTTGATTTTTCCTTCCTTGTCATAAATCATATCTCAACACAAACCCTAATGCATGAATGTGATGACTCTTTAGTTTCAAACCAGCAACATTAGAGCACAAACAATCTCCAAAATCTCACGCAAAGGCTAAGGAAGGCAGTAAATACATAGGGTAAGATTGGTAGTTTAGGATTTACCATCTTAGGCTTGAGATCTGCATATTATGAGAGGATGAGCTCAAGGGATAAGAGATAGGTCCATTAGGGTAGGATCATATAGGAATTCAAGATCTCTATCTAACGTAAATATTTAAAACTACCTTAGAATCTTCTGGAAGGGAAGCTTCAGAGCTATTTTTTAATTTTCCTAAATTTCTAGAATCAACACACCTACAGAAGGGAGTAACATGTGTTAACCAAGATTAGTGCCCAGGTATGAAACATGTGCTAATCATAGTTGTTCAAGCATGCAAGGTGCGTTGGGACTAAAAACAGTGTTTTTGGATAATTTTTCCAAGAAACTCAAACTTTTTGGAGAAGTGATGCTTACGACTTTGTGAAGGGATTATGACAAAATGTTCAAGGATGTTGATTGATTTAGTTTTCAGTCCTATTGCTGGATGTAACAAAATGGCATGTAACATATTTCCCCCTAATGTACAAAGTGAGAAGCAATGGGTAAGTAATGAAGTGATTTACTTTGTGACAAGTCTTAATCAAAAATTCGTCAAAATCATCATCTGTTAGAATACAATTTTTATCATTATGATATCATTATTGAGGAAGGCATACCCAAGCTCAAAATATAATCCAATATTACATGTATATTGATAAAAAGTCTTCTCCACTAATGAAAAAATGTGGAGCCATGATTGGATGATTGTATGTATGATCATAGCCATCATACTTTGTAATATTATGTGAATCTTAAAATCATATCCCCAATGGATGGAAGTAGATTTATGGTATTTTATCTCGTTCACTCGATCATTTGATAGTACAAGTATAAACATGCAAATAAATGAGTTTATGTCAAACATGGTAGACACCATTATATTACCAACCAATGATGTAATATAATAGATGTGAGAGAAACCACCAATGATGTTAATGGCTCTCAAGGTACCACAATACAATTTGTATGGTGTGAATGGGTGAGTTGAAGTTGAACACCACACAAAATTCTTCGGTCAAAGTCCAATGATGAAATATTGTTGCCGAAAGAGAGAAAACATTACGTTGATGTATGCAAGTCCCAAGAACACATATTTCATTAAGTTTGGAAGTTTTTTATTACAAGGCCTTCAACTACATTCATTCTTTTGTAAATTGCCATATTAACTTGATTCAACATTAAAATAATTTTAGTAATCTCAAACCAATTAGAAATCGTGAATGGTTCAAACATGGGGTTGTTATGTGCAATAGTATCAATACACAATAGGAGTGTGAAATCAAAAATAAATTACATTTATAAACTTATATGAATACAAATAACTAAATGAAATTCAATAAATAACTTCCCATTCATGTCCAGTATCAGCAGTGATTTTGTCTTCAAGTCATATTGGATTCTAGTAATGAAATTATTTAAACCACAAATAAACTATTTAAGAATTGAAAATGACAAAATACTAATATGGATTGGAAATTCAATGTCCTATGGTGCAAAAAGATTAAATACAACCATTTTTTACCCATCTCTTTAATGAGTCTAGATGGTCCACTTAACACATAATTTGTTAATTAATTATTCCATGTTTTATTAAGAAGAGAATTTTGTTTTGCATAGAGTTTTGTTTCAAAACAATACAATATGAGATTAATAGAGTCTTAATAAATTACGTGATAGACAAATAAAAATCAATAAATGGATTCCTTATTAAATTAAATGAGATGAGATGATTGCATATACAAATAGTTGATTTAAGAATATATGAAAAAAAAAATATGTGTTAAAAATTGAATACCCTACAACTTAACGATTAGTATTCACTTATGAGCCATCACCCATTAGCCTAAATAGTCAACTTAATACTTATTATCAAGAAATTAAAAGACTTATTTTTCGAAAAAAATGCATCATAATATATGGATATTATAAATCACATTTATATACTCATATTAATGGACATAACTAAGTACAATTCAATAATATAATTCTAGCTCAAGTGATGATTTCAGTGTATTTAAAATACGAATTTACAAAAAAATGACTTTAAATAATGAAATTAGATGCCTTACAATTCAAAAAGTTCAATGACATAATTCATCCATGATTGTGTCTAATCAAACCTTGATAATCCACTTATCAATTATTATCATCATATATATGTTTTTTTAAGAAATGCAAAATTATTTAGAATACATTTTTATCTCAAAAATTACATATCACATTTATGCACTCATATTAGTGCATTTTATATGTAAACAATGAATAACTCACTTTGTACATTGTTGATTTTCAATATGATATGATTGCAGTTACAACCATTAATTGATTCAAGCATATAAATTTATGAAAACTATCGATTGAGAAATCACATATCTTATGCTTCAAAAATATCAAATCATTTACCTATGACACATTTCTCATTAGCCTTACTAGTGAATTATGCATTGTGAATAGTGAATATTGCACATAACATTTATCAAGTAAATTATTAAAATTTCTTTAGTAAGAATAGCACCTTTGTTTGCAAGTATTTTATTACAAGGCCTTCAACAACATTCATTCTTTTGTAAATCATCATATTAACTTGATTCAATATTAAAATAATTTTAGTAATTTCAAACCAATTAGAGATCATGAATAGGTCAAACATGTGGTTGTTATGTACAATAGTATCAATACACAAAAGGAGTGTGAAATCAAATTGTTAGAAGAAATTGATTTAAGCTAGATCATATTAATATGGAAACTCTAACCCCCTTTCCCCCAACCTACGGGAGATTTTTTGATTGAATGATGGTGATGTGAAGATCTTATTATAAATGACAATGATAAGTGTCCCTTGCATTTCTTTGAAACTAGTCTACTAAAACCTTAGTAAAATGTTCTTGTGCTCAATTTCCTACGGTCCCTATGTGCATTTATGAACCACTAATGAGGGGGTCATCATTCATCTTCATAGCATGCAGACATCCACTATAAAAGTTATACATTGTTGATCTAGGTATTTCAAGAAAGTTAGGCACCATTGATCTATCTCCACTCAAATCCAAGTACATCAAATGAGAGTTCTTAAATGGGTATTCAAGTCATTCCATTATGATGGACAATGTCAAAAATTGAAGTAAACAAGAAACTTTAGTGGTGACTTCTTGTAAGTAGTGGAGGCAAGGGTTTTCAAATATTAGCACAGTTGATGGCAGTGTGGATATTGATCTCTCCTTGTCAACAGTGTCAAAACCAGTAATAGTCTCAATGTAATTTTAGTGTCAACCAACTGTATGGAAAACCATGATTGATCATTACTTTCACTAAGAAGAGAAAATGATAACCATTTTTAATGGGGAAGAAATAAGTGTGAAACATAACTCATGTATTTTAGTTGAAATTTATATAAGTCCCCGTGTTCTTTAATTATAAAATACGTAATGTAAATACAAATAAATTATAATTAAGATATTGATTTTGAATATTAAATATGTATTAAAAGGCATTCATCTATGACACTTGATTTTTCATGTAGTCTGAATAAACCACTTAAAGTTTATTATCAATTAATTCTAATTAGTTTTGTATAAGATATATCTTTACTTACATTAATAGCTTTATTTCAAAAATAAATTACAATTATAAACTTATATGAATACATATAACTAAATGAAATTCAATAAATAACTTTTGAGTCTTGTTGGATTCTATGAGATTATTTTAAGTACAAATAGTTTATTTAAGAATTGAAATCTACAAAATGTTAATATTGATGGGAAAAGCATGTCATATGGTGAAAAAAGTTTAAAGGCATCCATTTATGGCCCATCTCTTGAATGAGCTTAAATAGTCTACTTAATGCTCATGGTGAAGTCATTAATCCATGTTTTATTAGAAAATTCATTTTCTTTACGTGGTTTTTTTTATTCTAGAAATAGCAATTTCACATTTATACATTCATATTAAACCACATGATAGTTAAATAAAAATCAATTAATGGTTTCTTGACTTATTGACTTATATGACATGATTGCATATAGGAATAATTGATTTAATAATGCATAGTTAGAAAAAATTGTCAATTCAAAATAGAATAAACCAGTTAGAAGTCGTAAATAATTGATTTTAAATTATTAATTTTCTAAAAATATATATATTTTTACTTACATTGAGATCTTTATTTCAAAAATAAATTCCATTTACACATACATACATACTAAATTTAATTTAATACATACTCATCTTGTTGGTTTCTATGAGATTATTTCAATTACAAATAACTTATTTAAGAATTGAAATTTACGAAATGTTAATAAAGGTGGGAAAATCAAATACCATATGTTGCATAAAGTTTAAATACATTTATTTATGACTTGTACCTTTAAATAACTTTAACAATCTACTTAACATTCATTACCAATTAATTATTCCATGTGTTGTTGGGAAAAACATTTCATATTACATGGAGTTTTATTTTTAAAAAAAAGTGTCACATTTACACACTTAGACCACTTAAAACTCATTATCAATTAATTATAATTTGTTTTGTAAAATATATAAATATATATATACTTACATTAAGAGTTACATTTAGAAAATGCATCACATTTATGAACTTCTATCAATGCATATAGCCAAATAGAATTCTTCAACTCATATTCAATTCTATGAAATTATTTAAACCACAAATAAAATATTTAAGAAATGAAAATGAAAAAATGCTAATATGGATTAGAAAATCAATGTCTTATGGTGCAAAAAAGTTTAAATACAACCATATTTTACCCATCTCTTTAATGGGTCTAGATGGTCCACTTAACACATTGTTAATTAATTATTCCATGTTTTATTAAAAAGAGAATTTTGTTTTTCATGGAGTTTTGTTTCAAAACAATATAATATGAGATTAATACAATCTTAATAAATTCCATGATAGACAAATAAATGTCAATATATGGATTCTTTATTAAATTAAATGAGATGAGATGATTGCATATACAAATAGGTGATTTAAGAATATATGAATAAAATATATGGGTTAGAAATTGAATGCCCTACAATTTAACGAGTAGTATTCACTTATGAACCATCACTCATTAAGCCTAAATAGTCCACTTAGTACTTATTATCAAGAAATTAAAAGACGTATTTTTCGAAAAATTGCATCATACTATACTCATATTGATGGACATAAGTAAGTACAAGTCAATAATATAATTCTAACTCAAGTGATATGATTTCAATTTATTTAAAATACTAATTTACAAAAAAATGACTTTAAATAATGAAATTAGATGCCTTACAGTTCAAAAAGTTCAATGACATAATTCATTTGTGATAGTGTCTAATCAAACCTTGATAATCCACTTATATATCATTATCATCATGTATATGTTTTTTTAAGAAATGCAAAATTATTTAAAATATATTTTTTATCTCAAAAATTACATGTTACATTTATGCACTTATATTAGTGCATTTTTTATGTAAACAATGAATAATTGACTTTGTGCCTTGTTGATTTTCAATATGATATGATTATAGTTACAACCATTAGTTGATTTAAGCATATACATTTATGAAAACTATCGATTGAAAAATCACATATCTTATGCTTCAAAAAGATCAAATCATTTACCTATGACACATTTATCATTAGCCTTAATAGTGAATAATGCATTGTGAATAGTGAATAATGCACATAACATTTATCAAGTAAATTATTATAATTTCTTTAGTAAGAATAACACCTTTGTTTGCAAGGAGTTATATTTAAAAACTTATATTTCACATTGATATATGATTATTGATACATATAAGTAAACATAAGTCATTAACAATAACATGCATTGATGGTTCATGTAAGATAATTTGAATGGCAAACAATTCATTTAAGAACACACACACGCGTGCACACACATCTTAGAAAAAAAATCGATACAACAAAGTCATTGCAAAAACAATTATTAATAATAAGAAATATACATATTAATATAATTGGCATCCCATATATTTCAAAAAATATAAAATCATACAAATTGATTCAACAAAAACTATGTCCAAAATGTATTGAAAAATTGAAATGTACTTTTCAACAAATTTATAAAGGAAAATATCTCCATCAACTACAATGAAGTACATGTTCTATTGAACATTCGAATGTACTCATGTTTTTGTTTGATACGATGAAGTGTCTTAAGAAAGGGGAATAAAACTTGCAGAAGCCACATATCTTGCTCTTTTCTTGTATATGATTTTATCAAGATGTGGTTTGATCGATATCCGATGAATTGAGAAGTATGCTTTTTTGTATCTATTAGCAGTACATTTGATTCTTCATAACTATCTCCATATTAGGACCACACATCAATCAACTTTTTCTCATAAAATTGTCTTGTTCTCCCTGCTTCCAATTTTGTTTGCAAATGACAATGAGACCTGTCCCATGCAAATTTAAATTCCTCTATATCAATATTTGATTTTTCAAGTACTTTTCGGATGTGCTTGTCAGTGACATTTAATTTCCATATTGCAACATCATAATTTCTTAAGCAATATTTTAATACTTCTGACTGAAAAGGCCTTAAAAAAAAGGACCTATCACCAAACTACCAATCTGGTTCTCTTTGGATATGAAAATTTTGTTCATCTTTGGTGTATGATTGGAAGAATACTCCTTCCATTTCAAATATCAACAACATCTTCTGACTTGTAGTAATGCCCATCTGCATCTGCACTGTAACCACATGTATGATATTAACATATCTTCACTTCAACACTTCATTGCTTAAGGACATAAAAACCTATCATTTTAAAAATGATGTTAATATTTATTATGAATTATTTCCATTTGTATGCTAAGGTAATTTGACAATGACTTCATAGTATCACAAAATACAAAAACAATTGCCCCATTAAAATGAACAAACAAATAATATGTTTACTTTATACATACAACCTAATACCTTTATTTAATTTGTATGGAATAAAAGTCTTATAAGAATGCATTGAACCACCATTTAAATCAATGATTTTAAGACTTATAATGATTTATTTAATTGCAATTGAAAAATATAATTAAAATGGTCTAGTGCAAGTAAACAAACTAATTATATATTATTTTTCACATACAATATAATACAATTTCTAAATTTCAAACCTAATTATTATATGTTAATTTATAGAGTTTCTACCTTAGTTTCTTTTGGTGCTTCTTTTAGTACAAATTGTATGTTTATTGTTGGTGCTACATACAACTTAATATAGTTTTTCAACTTATATGGAATAAAAAAGGTTATAAGAATGCAATGGGTCATCCTTCACATTACTAATTTATAAGAGGTATAACAATAACTTAAACCATATTTATAGTAAATAATTGTAATGATCTAATTAAATCAAATAGACCAATGATCTATTAATTTTACATACAATGTAATCCATTGTAAAAAAAAAAAATATAGCATGGGAAATTTTGATATGAAAACATTAAATGACCATTCATCTCACCAAAAATAAAGAAAATAAAAATATTTTATTTTTGGTAATGACAAACCAAATCAACAATTCTTTATTAATGTTGTGAAATAAAAATAATAATTCATGATGTCATACATATAATAGCATGAAATAGACATCAATAATCTTAAGGTACTTCTTAATGTAATTGAACATCCTTCAAAATAGCTCGCACATCTGTAGCCTTGTTGAGTTTATTCAATATTCTCCATAGCCCATTGATCAACCAATTATCCCCTTGATTTGCTCCAATGAATGGAGGGGCAAGAATCACATTTTCTTTTGGATTCTCTTTCACTCTCTCAATTAAACAATCAACTATAATAGTATTGGTTGCGTCATATTGGGTATGCATTTCCCACACCTTTTTCAATGATTTAGTGTGTATAACTTTCGTTGGATTGTCAATGACCTTATGTCCCTTTTGTGGTTTACAGTCTGAAGCAGTCCACTTAAACAAAAGTTTATCTTGTAATGTTTCTGAAACCAACTTTTTTAGAAATCTTGTTGTGCTTTGTTTCAAAGCTGTCGTCCAAATTGCAATTTCAAGAGATTCATTTTTGAAACACATTTCAAAAAATGATTTTGCATGTGGATGAATCCAAAATAATTTTTTCTCTATTGTGTAATCAGCATCAGCTCCCATTTTCTCAATATGCCCTTTGTTTGTTGCTTCATCATCGATGCTATGATAAAAAATGTCCTTTAGTTCAAAAATAACTAGTTTCTTTTCAGTTATTTTCGCTGCAACAAAATGGAAAATAATCTAGTCAAACCATTTTATTCAAGTTACAAAAATTACTAAAAAAATTGTTGAAATGATACACTTACCTTGAGAGGTTTTTGTGCTTTTTATAGATGAAACAATAATTTCTTTTATCATCTTTATAGAACCTGGAGTAAACATATTAAACCTTCAATCAAATACCAATTGTACTTCCTATTAAACCTTCAATCAAATACCAATACCAAGAAAAACATTAGTAATGCAACCTTTAAAAAGAAAAACACACACACACACCTTTAACATTATTTTGATTATTAATTTTATCTTTTTTATTTGTTCCTATAATAATAATATACAACATTATGGTAGTTACAAGAATTAGAGTTTGAAGAATAATAAGATAAACAATAAGACAAGTTATAAGTATCTCATATGACATTATCTTCATATTTGTAACATTGCACCTCATCATCATCTTTGTTACCTTTAGCTGTCTCCAAATTAAACATATAAAATATTTTGAATTGTGAAAATGAATAGAATCATTAAATAATAAGGAAAACAAGTGGACAAATTATAAGTACCTGATGTTATATTTTGTTCTTGATTAAAGTTTTGTTTAACTTTCATTTGATCAATGTCTTGGTTCTCCTTGCTTGTCGCTATAATAAACATAAAAAATGTTATAAATTGTGACGATGAACAAAATTCATTAAACAACTATACAAAAAATGAATCATCTATAATCATCCATAATAATATATTGGTCTTGATTGTAATTTTGTGGGACAGTCCCCTGGTCATTATATTCATTCTCTTTATTTTCAACTACATTCAACATATGAAATGATATGAATCACCATAATAAAAATAATAATTTAGCATAATAATAAAATAAATAAAAATGATAGAGTTATGTTGATTAATACCCATTTCTATCTCCATCGTTCCATGGTCATTGTCTTGATTAATTCCATTCATCTCATAATTCCCTGTAATAGTCATCCAAAAACGTTATGAATAAGGAAATTAAATAAATTGAAAAATTATCAAGAGCAAAAATCAAAAAAATTATGTACCTGGTATGATAACTTCTTCCTCTCCTCCTTCTCCTCCTATTTCCATCTCTATACTTTTTTCAACATCATGAGCACTATGTTGACTATTTTTTTGCTTCCCACTTTCATCATTTTCTGTTTTAGAATCTCCATCATTAATTATTTTAGTAAACACTTTGGATGTACCAATCAAACCATTTTATTCATGTTACAAAAATTACTAAAAAAATTGTTGAAACGATACACTTACCTTGAAAGGTTTTCGCGCTATTTATAGATGAAAGAATAAGTTCTTTTATCATCTTGATAGAACCTGGAGTAAACATATTAAACATTCAATCAAATACCAATTGTACTTCCTATTAAACCTTCAATCAAATACCAATACCAAGAAAAACATTAGTAATGCAACCTTTAAAAAGAAAGAAACACACACACACACCTTTAACATTATTTTGATTGTTAATTTTATATTTTTTATTTGTTCCTATAATAAAAATATACAACGTTAAGGTAGTTACAAGAATTAGAGTTTGAAGAATAATAAGATAAACAATAAGACAAGTTATAAGTATCTCATATGACATTATCTTCATATTTGTAACATTGCACCTCATCATCATCTTTGTTACCTTTAGCTGTCTCCAAATTAAACATATAAAATATTTTGAATTGTGAAAATAAATAGAATCATTAAATAATAAGGAAAACAAGTGGAGAAATTATAAGTACCTGATGTTATATTTTGTTCTTTATTAAAGTTTTGTTTAACTTTCATTTGATCAATGTCTTGGTTCTCCTTGCTTGTCGCTATAATAGACATAAAAAATGTTATAAATTGTGACGATGAACAAAATTCATTAAACAACTATACAAAAAAAGAATCATCTATAATCGTCCATAATAATATTTTGGTCTTGATTGTAGTTTTGTGGGACAGTCCCTGGTCATTATATTCATTCTCTTTATTTCCAACTACAATCAACATATGAGATGATATGAATCACCATAATAAAAATAATAATTTAGCATAATAATAAAATAAATAAAAATGATAGAGTTATGTTGATTAATACCCATTTCTATCTCCATCGTGCCATGGTCATTGTCTTGATTAATTCCATTCATCTCATAATTCCCTGTAATAGTCATCCAAAAATGTTATGAATAAGGAAATTAAATAAATTGAAAAATTATCAAGAGCAAAATCCAATAAAATTATGTACCTGGTATGATAACTTCTTCCTCTCCTCCTTCTCCTCCTATTTCCATCTCTATACTTTTTTCAACATCATGAGCACTATGTTGATTATTTTTTTGCTTCCCACTTTCATCATTCTCTGTTTTAGAATCTCCATCATTAATTATTTTAGTAAACACTTTGACAATTAAGAAATATGAACAAAATATTATCCAAAGTATTATAAGAAAAAAGAATGAATTGTAGTACCTGAATTTTCAAAGAAGTTAATGGATCCTTGATTTGATAGTTGAAAAGATTTGTAAGTATTTAACATGATTGTCCTTTGTGTCTCTGTTTGCACAACACATGAAATTCTTCTTCCATATGTACAACAGGCCTTGATTAAATTTGTCCCCGCATAAAGAGAAATGACCACTTTTGCATCACTACATTGTTGGTGTTTTTCCAATAAATCCATCCAGAAATCATAATCTCTCTCATTTTCATCGAATGTGTGAGAGTATTTGATAGCCTCCAAAATTTTTAATTCTGAAGTATAGAAATGTATAGTAAGAACTACATCATAACTATAATTGTTTTGGGACTTATATTCATAAATGCCACTAGTCATTTTATAGTTGAACTTGGAGTTCTTTATGGAAATTTCCAAAGACTGGCGTACATCATTACAAAACCAAATTTCTACTAAGAGAACTGTAGTAAAGTCATTCAACTCATTTTTTTCGATAAGAAATCGAAAAAATTCAATATAATATCCCTTGTGGAATTGTTCTTTTTTCAAAGCTAGTGTATCCAAAACAACAAGATCAGTATGTAAAACTGGTTGCAACTGACATGGAAAAGAGTGCAAAAGTGTTGACAAAAGATCAGGGCCCCCAAAATGACAACCAAATTCAAAATTGTTGTCAACCTGTTGAACACTTGTCGATCCATTTATTATTCTCTCAAGGACTCCACATGCTTGCTGAGAAAGGGACTCTATCTTTGTATTACGTGTTCCTTTGACATAAGTAGCCCCTCCACCATGTTGCAAAAATTGGTAAATATGATATCATTAATTTCATAATGCTCAAGAATGTTGAATGTGGTAAGAGTCATCTCATTCAAGTTCTGATCATGACTTTGACAATATGTTACCATTGCATCGAATATTGTTCTGTTGGTTTTCAATTTAGAACAATAATATTTTAATTTTGTGGCATTTGATGGATGATTATGTGGAATAGAAAACCAAATGGTTCCATCCAATAGCTTATCTACTACTGAAGCAATTTCTTCCATGGTTAATCCCTGAAGGGGCCGAAGAGTAGCTGCTGTCAAACTGTGTAGACTATTTCTCTTGTAGTTCTCAAAATCAGGTTGGCTTGGAGAACACTTTAATGTGCCTAGTTGGTAACAGTTAAAAACAGTGTCCCATTTATCCCAAATAGGTTCCTCGAGATATAAGAGAATTTTTTTATCAGAAAAATTTGTAATTGGACAGTCGAAGAATGAGCACAACATTTCATCATCAACCTGATAAAATAAGAAATATAAACTAATAAGAATTCAATGTAAAAATGAAATTAAATAAGGTTTTACAAACTAATGAGAATTCATTATAAATATGAATAAAAATAACTTATATTATCAACTTTAGTCATTTATCTACAATAAAAAAAGATACAATAATAAAATGTTAACTGTAAAAATAATTAAAATTACATACCTTGTCTTCAGCCGTCTTAGAACATCCAATCCTTCTTTTCTTTAATTTGTCATTAGCAATTAAGAAATGCCTTGCCGATCACACACAATCAATAAATGGAATTTTGTAGAACACCTTATTTGCAGAATTTAATTGACAACAAATGCGGATCACCTCAGTGGGTTCAACCGATGGATGCAAGAATCGAGCATTACGTTTTTTATATTTTTTTTTCGCTTCTGTAGATACATTATATTTAGGATTTGTTAAAATTTCTTTCGCTGCTTGAATGGTGTGTTGACCATCAACTATCCAAAAATTGATATTCTTGGAATTTAGATCTGTCCCATTTATAATTTTGATAGAGTTTACCAATGGATCAGACTCATTGATGTCAAATGGAATCAGAAGAGCATCAGGTAATGAGGTTTGAAATTTTTCTAAGAATGATTTCACTAATACTTGAACATTTAAATCATCTCGTGATCTTAATTTGAACACCTTAGGAGCTTCTATGCATCTTTCAACAGCCACTTTTCTACTAAAGGAGTTTGAAAATAGATAGCAATGCTTGAAGGCTTCATGAATCTCATCACATTGATTTGCAAGGTTTGTTGTCTCATATTCAACTTTCCTAGTTTTTTGAAATTCTGTAGTAGGCTTGAAATCACTTTCTGTTATGTTCTCCTCCAAATCAGATAAATATACTCTTCTCAAAGCAAGTAATTGAGAATCAAGTTTATCATCTGGTATTTTATCAAGGAATTTACCTTTTTGTTGTAAATGAAGAAGTACAGATGATGTTTTTTTACTTCTTACATAGCGATATCTCAGAACGGTGGCAATGCGTTTTAAAAGATCTGCGCAACTAGTTAGTCCAGATTTAGATAAGCTCTCATAGTTATCCAACTTGAACATTGAATTATTTATCGTATTTGTTGAATCAGTACTTGAAGCTTCAATCAAATCTGGTCTAAAATTTGTATACTCCACTTGACATGAAATTAATTTTACCTCATTTTCTTTAATCATTTCCACTTGAAAGTCAATGTCATTTTCATTGCAAGCATAGCAATTAATTATTATTCCTAATATCTCTGGTTCTTTTCCATCTATTGATCCAAATAGATACATATCAGGAAACATATTCAGGGGAGCTTCTATTTGGATGTACCAGTCTTGCACAAACTCATATTTATTAGTTGTATTGTATTTTTTAATCATTTCAAAAGTAGAAGTAGAAGGTGTTATTGATACTGCCATTTGAGTTGAATAACTTTTCTTTTTCTTAAGTGATAGTTGTAACATTTCATTTGCTTTAGGGCCAACCAATTATGCAAATAACAACAAAAAAAATATTTGCATGAATCAAATTGAAAATATAATTTTAAATATTGTCACATAATGTTCTTTTAAATATTGAAAAATCACATAATCTAACCATTTCTAAGAGAGTGTACATAAAATATAAAACCACATACCAGTTGAAGGAGGCATCGTTTGTATATCACTTATTTTTTGTTTCTTCTTCACTACTTTACTTCGAATTTCGGGCACACCAGATTCCACAGTTTCTAAAAAAATAAAATTATTGACTACATAAAATACCAAATATTATTAAACAACCTTATAATACATGATTTCCATTTACATGCACAATAATAAATGAGTACATATTTTAATGCAAGTTTACTATATGACACAAAAAGTTATTACCTGGGTAAAATTGCTATGAAAAGAAACCACCTAATCCAACCATTTCTAAAAAAGTACAAAAAATATAAAACCACCATACCAGTTGAAGGAGGCATCGTTTGTCTATCACTTGTTTTTCTTTTTCTCTTCACTACTTTACTTCGAATTTCACGCACACCAGTTTCCACAGTTTCTAGAAAAAAAAAAAGAATATGGAAGACATGAAATACCAAATATTATTAAACAACCTTATAATACACGATTTCCATTTACACGCACAATAATAAATAAGTACATATGTTATGCAAGTTTACTATATGATGCCAATAGTTATCACCTAGCTAAAATTTCTCGGGAAAAAAAAATTACCCATGTTGGTATGGGTTGTCCTCATTAAAAAACCACTCCTAAGGCCATTTCCATGGTTTTTATTAATCAACAACCACTTATTAACATAATGTCTAACAATTGTAACAAAGTATAAACTAATTTAAAATTCTCATACCATTTAAAGAATTTGGTGTTGTGTTTCTTGTTGGAAATAATACTGAGAGGGGGGGTGAATCAGTATTATCAGATCAATCAAACTTTTCAATGCTCAGAAACATATATGCTACTTCAGTTAGGTGAACCAGCGTGTACACGCTACTGTGGTTAAGTAAAACAACGTATAAGAAGAAAACTCATAATTTAGTTAGCTTATTCTTCAGTTAAGTTCATCAGGACATTATTCACCACATTAACAGTAAGCAGGTGCAGTATAACAGAACAGATCAAAAACCACACACATGAACACCAAGATATAAGGTGGAAACCCAATGTGGGTGAAAACCACCTGCTGCAAGTTGTCTCTATCTTTCTTTAATAAGAAACTTCAGTTTACAATATTTTGTACTGGTGCAGCCTTGTACCAGTACGCAGGCTACAACCTGCAGAAGGCTACAACCTTCTCTCGTTCTCCAAACTTCCTTGGAAGGGAGCTCCAACCCCCTTTGCTCTTGTACTAGCCAAGATACTAGTACGTAGGTGCTGGCCTACAATCTTCTTTCTTTCAGGTATCACTTTTCATACATTTTCAGACTGGATATTCCTGAAGCACATCATTCAATCTGTAGAACCCAATTCATTCAACTTTCATAACAGATCATGAAGCATAAAACAACCAATACTAGAATTATCAAACTTTGAATCACTGAACCCTGTCAATCACCAGATACAGAACTCTGCAATAACAGTCAGATCCAACTGCAAAACCCAAAAATAAGCTTTAAGAGATATACGCTACTTCAATGAGCGAAACTCGCGTGTACACGCGTTTTTACTTAAGCCAACCTGCGTACAGATCTAAAAATAGATTCTCTCAACTTGCAGCTGTACCAGAAATCAGTTAGATCCAGAACATAATATTGCAACAGTATGCAGATCTAGAAATACGCATAATCAACCATATCATAATAGAGCATTTCAAACCATTAGATCCCGATTTGTCCTTAGATCTAGTCTTCCATCCGCCGATGTGATTTCTCCTTAGCTCATATCAAGCAACCCGAACCCTGCATATCAGATCTCTTTCTCTCTTAGATATTCAAGCCTTGTCGAAAGATGATCTTGCCTAATGATCTTCTTCTCCTTATATAGCCTTAGGCCTTTCTCAATACCAAGAGCCAAAACCATAGTAACACAATACCATCAACTTTAAAACTAGGGATCGACACGCCCGTCGAGACATAATGGTCCGAAATCATAGGCACAACTTCCAAGGACTAACCACCATGGACCAAAGGAACCTTTCCACATACACGCGCTTTTTCTGAATCTAACTAGCGTGTACACGCGACTTGGGCTTAACGAAACGGCGTGTATGAGCTTCCTTGGCATGCTGTACTGAGATCTGTCTTCTGATTAAGTTGCCATCACCTGTACCAACTTCTGAGTGAGTTGCCATCAAGGACAACACTTAAATCATAATGCCAACAATCTCCCCCTTTGGACTTGATGGCAACCACCACACCAAGTCACTCTCCCCCTTTGACATCAAGGGCAAAGGGCTGTGCTCCCCCTGAGGACATGCTGATACCTCTGCTTGGCTGTGCTGACTCGTGCTCCCCCTGACAGTAGGCCAGATCTGCAAAAGATGTTCTTCAACAAGAACCAAGACTTATACACCATAAGGGACCGTCCTATCACCAAAAGACTCAATACATACATCCATACTCCCTACCAAGAGGGGACATATCAGAAACAACCAATTATATTACAGCATTCATCCCAGGCATAGTGGGGAAACCAACATAGGCCGTTACATGACCTTGACACCATAAAAGAAATATGACAAGAGAGATACATGACATAGAGACAACAGATCTAGACCAAGACTTAGGAAAGGCACCAGCAGCATCTGATAAACATCTTGTTAGATCAGCAACCAGGATTTCTTTCTGAGCTCCTTCTCCTGAAACCAACAACCAAAACATCTGAATGCCAACAATGCTTTATGAGACTTTTAAGCTGCTCCCCCTGAACCTGTGCCTGTTGCACTCCCTGAAACTGTGCCTGAAGAATTCTGACATTCCCATTGCTGTTCAGAACTCCAGAGTTTTCCCTTGCTGTTCAGAACTTCATATACGCGATTTTTCCTGTATAAAACAGCGTATGTACGCGGATATACTTTCTGCAACAAGCGTCCAACATATACGCGACTTACCCATCATGAAACCGCGTGTATACGCGCATATCCCTTCCGTAACCTGCGTATACCAACTTTTCTGTAGAACAAACAAACTTCAACAACAGGATGAAGCATCAACTACTCCCAGCTTTTGTCTGAGATATTCAAAAGTTTCCCTGGGCAGTGGTTTTGTGAGAATATCAGCAACTTGCTCCTTAGAAGGAACATACTCCAACTTGACCTTCTGCTCAAGCACTTGTTCCCGAAGAAAATGGTACTTGATTGGTATGTGCTTGGTCTTTGAGTGCATGACTGGATTCTTTGAAATGCTGATTGCACTTGTATTATCACATAAGATAGAGACAGGTGGAGTGCAAGTGATTTGAAAGTCCTGCAAGGTCTGCATCATCCAAAGAAGTTGTGTGCAACAAGATGCTGCAGCCACATATTCTGCTTCAGCTGTAGATAAGGCAATCGAACTTTGTTTCTTGCTGAACCAAGATACTAATCTGGAACCCATGAAGAAAGCACCTCCACTTGTGCTTTTCCTATCATCCACACTTCCAGCCCAATCTGCATCTGTGTAAGCATGAAGAGTGAGATCTGTATTTCTAGGATACCATAAGCCATAGTTTTGGGTCCCTTGAAGATATTTGAAGATTCTTTTGACTGCCTGAAGATGAGTTTCCTTTGGGTTGGCTTGAAATCTTCCAACCATTCCTACTGCATGTGTAATATCTGGTCGAGTACCTGTCAAATAAAGCAAACTCCCAATCATGGATCTATAAGTGGGTTGGTGAACTGCTGCTGATTCATCATTTGCACTGAGGCTGCATCCTGTAACCATGGGTGTACATACTGGCTTTGACTCTTCCATGCCATACTTCTTCAAGATCTGCTTGAGGTATTTGGTTTGAGACAAGAAGATACCTCCTTCATTTTGTTGGATTTGCAATCCAAGAAAATATGTCAATTCTCCAAGAAGTGACATTTCGAATTCTTTCTGCATAACCAAGGCAAAGTTTTGACTCATGGTCTCTTCATTGCTGCCAAAAATAATATCATCTACATAAACAACAAGAATTAGCAATTTGTTATTTTCAACTTTTATATAGAGATTGCTATCTGCTGATCCTTTTGAAAAGCCTTGTTGGTGAAGATATTTGTCCAACCGATAGTACCAAGCCCTTGGAGCTTGTTTGAGTCCATAGAGTGCCTTTTTCAATCTGCATACAAGGTTTGGGTCATTCCCAAGAATGAAACCATCTGGCTGCTCAATATATACTTCTTCTTCTAAGTCTCCATTCAGGAAGGCTGATTTCACGTCCATTTGAAATACCTTGAATTTTGAAAGCTTGAGAGAGCAAGGAACATTCGGATGGCCTCTAGTCTTGCCACAGGAGCAAAGGTCTCTTCAAAATCTATTCCTTCTTGCTGTGCATACCCTTTACAAACAAGTCTGGCCTTGTTTCTAATTACTTCTCCATTTTCATTTAATTTATTCTTGAAGACCCATTTTGTTCCTATTACATTCTTATCTTTTGGTCTAGGAACTAATTCCCAAGTGTTGTTCTTTTCGATTTGCTCAAGTTCTTCATCCATTGCTTTGACCCAACATTCATCTTTGCATGCCTCTTTCACATTTTGTGGTTCAATGGAGGAGAGTAGTGCCAAGTAGCTTGAAGCTTCTGCAAGTGTCCTTCTTGTTTGTACTCCTGCTTCTTTCTGCCCCACAATCTGAGTTTCTGGATGATTCTTTTGGACATATCTGGATGGAGTCTTCTCTTCCGTTCTTGTCTGCTCCTCTGGTTCTTCTTGAGATTCTTCTTCTTCTTGAGGTTCTTCTTCTTCATTATTTCGCCTTTGAGAGTAACCTTCATCTTCTTCAATGTCTTCATGATGAACTTGCCTAGGAATATATCCCTTCTCATCAACCACTATATCAATACTGTCAACAATTCTGCCAAGTCTTTTATTGTAGCACTTGTATGCTTTGCTATGTGGAGAATAACCAAGAAGAATGCCCTCATCTGCTCTAGGTTCAAGTTTGCCAAGTTGCTCATCAGTATTCTTGATATAACATTTGCTCCCAAAGATTTTGAAGTGCTTCACGGAAGGAGTTTTACCACTCCAAAGCTCATGAGGTGTTTGAGTGCTGTTTACTCGGACATTTGTTTTGTTAAGAATAATAACAGCAGCATGTGCAGCTTCACCCCAGAAGGTTGCAGGAGTACCTGATTCATCGAGCATAGCACGAGCCATTTGTTGGATAGTTCTGTTCATTCTTTCCACAACCCCATTTTGCTGAGGAGTTCTAGCTGTAGAGAATTCTCTTCTTATCCCATGTTCATCGCAGAAATCGAAAAATTCATTTGATGTGAACTCCCCACCTCTGTCAGATCTGAGGCACTTAATTTTGTGTCCTGATTCATTTTCAGCCAATGCTTTGAAGGATTTGAATTTTTCGAATGCTTCATCTTTGTGCTTCATAAGCCCTAACCAAACAAACCTTGAGAAATCATCAATGAATAATATCAGATATTCTTCTCCTCGAGGTGTCCTTTTCCTAAATGGACCACATACATCTGTATGGACTAGCTCAAGAGGCAAGCTAGCTGATCCTTCCTTCTCTGGAAAGTTAGTTCTGGTTTGCTTTCCAAACTGACAAGATTTGCATATGGTGTTGTCTGGAATTTTGATATCTGGAAGATCGCGAACTGCCTGATATTTGCATGCTTTCCTTATTTGTGAGAAACTTAGATGTCCCAACCTTCGATGCCATAACCAGTGCTCTTCATCCTTGCTAAGATAGCATTGTTGTTGTCCTTCTTCAAATATGTACAGATTATTTGGAGTTCTTTTGCCTTTGAGAACTGTTTTTCCTGTATCAAGATCATGAACAAGACATCCATTCGATCTAAAAATAACCTCGGTTTTTTGATCACACATCTGGCTGACACTTAGAAGATTATGCTTCAATCCATCAACATATAAAACATTTCCAGCTTTGACCTTTTCTTTCAAAGGAGCAATACCTTTTCCTTTTATAGTTGCAGGAGTATCATTTCCAAAAGAAACTTTCTTTCCCTTTTCTAAAGTAGAATAAGATTCAAGTTTTTCTTTATCACCTGTCATATGTTTCGAACATCCACTGTCAATGTACCATAGATTTTCCTGTCCTTCTGCATAAAATGCTATCCCACATCTTTCTGTTTGAGGTTCCTTTATTCTCCATGTTTTGGTGCTTGTGGCTTGTTCCTTTTTCTCCTGAAACCTGCTCCTGCATTCAGAGTCTTTATGACCAAAATTATTGCAAATAGAACATTCAACTTCATTTTCAAGAACCGAAAAGTTGTTATAGGTCCTTTTTGTAATCCCTGTCATACTTCTTTGTTTTTGAGCTTCCCTAGTCATGATTGTTTTATATGCAACACATTGAGCTGCTCTGTGACCAAAGTTGTGGCAAGAAAAGCATTGTCCATTGAAGAAGCTTCTGCGGTTATTGAATCTACCAGCCAACTGATTGTAATTTCTATTTTCATCTATTCTTGAGCCAAACTGAGAAGATTTTACCTGTGGTTGGTTGTAGCTTTTGTTCATCCTTAAGGAGGATTGTCCCTGATAGTTTCTGTTTGTAATTCGTCCCTGCTTTACCTGATTATCTTCATTGTTCTTCCGCTCATTTCTTCTTGCTGCATCAAGATAACTTTTTGAGGTGGATGCTTGAGAGGTTTCTCCATTATAGCCCAAACCTGTCTTGTTTAGAGGAGACCGCTGCACACTGATAATCTCATCCAAAGTTTCAGATCCTTTGACAAATTTAAGATTAATAGCTTTTGTTTTCTCAATTTCTTTTCTGAGACCAACAATTTCACCTTCTAGTTTTTCAAGATGTTTTTCCTTTTCATCAATCTGAAATTGCAAAGTATCAATGATCACATTCTTTTCTTCTATGCCTCTCTTGAGTCTAGTGATTTCATTATAGAGATTATCCACATCTACAGCATCCTCATAATCATCATCTTCAAATGCCATTAACAGCTTATATTTATTACCTTGTTCATCTTCATCACTGTTTGATAAGCCATCACTATCTTCATGGGTGTAGTAGCTTTTCTTATTTGCACTTTGTTTCTTGTTCCATCTAGCAGGTTCTTTTCCTTTATCCTTATAAGGACATTTTGCAGCATAATGACCTACTCTCCCACAAGCAAAGCATTTGAAAGGTAGCTTACCTCTGAACCTTCCAGAACCCCTTTGAAGATTTCTGACAAAATTTGATTCTTCTTCCTCTTCTTCTGGAACATGGCTGGCTTCATAGTAATCTTCTTTTCCTGATGCCTTAAAAGCAGCTTCCCTTCTGTCAGATGGACCTCCCTTTCTCATTTCATAAGCGGTTAGAATTCCATGTAGCTGAGACATAGTGAGAACACGGAGATTTTCTTTTTCTTCTATTGCAGATACTTTAGATTCAAACTTGGGGGATAATGATCTTAGAATCTTTTGAACTACTATAGTTTCTCTTATTCTTCACCCAAATTTTTCATACAATTAACAATCTCATCTACCCGAAGAAAATAATTAGCCACACTTTCATCATTATACATCTTGAGAGTCTCATATTGAATCCTGAGAGTTTGAAGTTTAGCTTGCTTTACCTGTTCATCTCCTTCATAGCTAGTGATCATTTTGTCCCATATTTCTTTTGCTGATTTGAAGTGCATGACCTTCATGAATTCTGTTTGAGATATACTTCCTAATAGAGTATTGACTGCTTTTGCATTTGTTTCATACTTCTTTTTCTCAGCTGGATCTGTAGGAGTAGCTGAAGGAAAAGCATAGCCTGTTTCTACAATGTTCCAAACTTCTGTACCAAGAGATTGAAGATATGCAGTAACTCTTACCTTCCAATAATTGAAATTTGTCCCATCAAAAATCGGTGGCCTGATTGATGCTTCTTTCTCGTAGCTGCTCATGATGAATGATCTACCTTCAAGCGATCAAGCTTCTCTAAAGGACCTGCTCTGATACCAATTGTTGGAAATAATACTGAGAGGGGGGGTGAATCAGTATTATCAGATCAATCAAACTTTTCAATGCTCAGAAACATATACGCTACTTCAGTTAGGTGAACCAGCGTGTACACGCTACTGTGGTTAAGTAAAACAGCGTATAAGAAGAAAACTCATAATTTAGTTAGCTTATTCTTCAGTTAAGTTCATCAGGACATTATTCACCACATTAACAGTAAGCAGGTGCAGTATAACAGAACAGATCAAAAACCACACACATGAACACCAAGATATAAGGTGGAAACCCAATGTGGGTGAAAACCACCTGCTGCAAGTTGTCTCTATCTTTCTTTAATAAGAAACTTCAGTTTACAATATTTTGTACTGGTGCAGCCTTGTACCAGTACGCAGGCTACAACCTGCAGAAGGCTACAACCTTCTCTCGTTCTCCAAACTTCCTTGGAAGGGAGCTCCAACCCCCTTTGCTCTTGTACTAGCCAAGATACTAGTACGTAGGTGCTGGCCTACAATCTTCTTTCTTTCAGGTATCACTTTTCATACATTTTCAGACTGGATATTCCTGAAGCACATCATTCAATCTATAGAACCCAATTCATTCAACTTTCATAACAGATCCATGAAGCATAAAACAACCAATACTAGAATTATCAAACTTTGAATCACTGAACCCTGTCAATCACCAGATACAGAACTCTGCAATAACAGTCAGATCCAACTGCAAAACCCAAAAATAAGCTTTAAGAGATATACGCTACTTCAATGAGCGAAACCCGCGTGTACACGCGTTTTTACTTAAGCCAACCTGCGTACAGATCTAAAAATAGATTCTCTCAACTTGCAGCTGTACCAGACATCAGTTAGATCCAGAACATAATATTGCAACAGTATGCAGATCTAGAAATACGCATAATCAACCATATCATAATAGAGCATTTCAAACCATTAGATCCCGATTTGTCCTTAGATCTAGTCTTCCATCCGCCGATGTGATTTCTCCTTAGCTCATATCAAGCAACCCGAACCCTGCATATCAGATCTCTTTCTCTCTTAGATATTCAAGCCTTGTCGAAAGATGATCTTGCCTAATGATCTTCTTCTCCTTATATAGCCTTAGGCCTTTCTCAATACCAAGAGCCAAAACCATAGTAACACAATACCATCAACTTTAAAACTAGGGATCGACACGCCCGTCGAGACATAATGGTCCGAAATCATAGGCACAACTTCCAAGGACTAACCACCATGGACCAAAGGAACCTTTCCACATACACGCGCTTTTTCTGAATCTAACTAGCGTGTACACGCGACTTGGGCTTAACGAAACGGCGTGTATGAGCTTCCTTGGCATGCTGTACTGAGATCTGTCTTCTGATTAAGTTGCCATCACCTGTACCAACTTCTGAGTGAGTTGCCATCAAGGACAACACTTAAATCATAATGCCAACATTTCTTGAACTTCCTTTTTCCTTGGATGCTTCCTTTGAATTCTCACTAGCTTCATACTCCATGGTTTCTGAAAATAAAGTAAAATATTATTATCACATTCTTCATTTATTGAAGAAAATACGAATTTATAAATACTATAACTACTCGCATCATTGTATGTGTAACAAAATGAACAAGAACAATAACAAGTGTAGAACTCACAATAATAGCTATTCAAATGTAGAACATGTGTTAGATTTCCTCTTAGTGCAAACTCAAGTTCCTAGAAACATTGTAGGATGAGAAATCTAGCAAGTGCTGTATTTATGTCTACCATAAATACAAGTATGTTTCTAACAACAACATTGTAGAGTATAAGAATTCTAGATTGTGTTAAATTTTCTTCCAACACAAACACAAGCACATTTTAATTTGAAAGAAATCTAACACATGTTATATTTCCTTCAAGCATAAACACAAGAACATAACAACATTGTAGGACTAAATAAGTCTAATGTGTGATAGATTAACAATATTGCAATGTAAAATAAAATGTAACATGTGTTAGATTTCCTTTTAGCGCAAACTCAAGCACATAGAAACATTGTAGAGTGAGAAATCTAGTAAGTACTAGATTTATGTCTACCACAAATACAAGTACATTGCCAACAACAACATTGTAGAGTATAAGAAATCTAGCTTGTGTTAAATTTTCTTCCAAGACAAACACAAGCACATTTAAATTTGAAAAAAGTCTAACACATGTTATATTTCCTTCTAGCACAAACACAAGAACTTAACAACATTGTAGGACTAAATAAGTCTAATGTGTGCTAGATTAACAATAGTGCAATGTAAAAAGAAAATCCAACATGTGTTAGATTTCCTTTTTGCACAAAATCAATCACATAGAAACATTGTAGAGTGAGAAATCTATCAAGTGCTAGATTTATGTCTACCACAGATATAACCACATTGCCAACAACAACATTGTAGAGTATAAGAAGTCTAGGTTGTGTTAAATTCTCTTCCAACACAAAGACAAGCAGATTTGAATTTGAAAGAAATCTAACACATGTTATATTTCCTTCGAGCACAAACACAAGAACATAACAACATTGTAGGACTAAATAAGTCTAATGTGTACTAGATTAACAACATTGCAATATAAAATAAAATCTAACATGTGTTAGATTTCCTTTTAGCGCAAACATGAGCACATAGAAACATTGAAGAGTGAGAAATCTAGCAAGTGCTAGATTTATGTCTACCACAAATACAAGCATGTTGCCAACAACAACATTGTAGAGTATAAGAAATCTAGCTTGTGTTAAATTTTCTTCCAACACAAACACAAGAACATAACAAAATTTTAGGACTAAATAAGTCTAATGTGTTCTAGATTAACAACATTGCAATGGTAAAGAAAATCTAACATGTGTTAGATTTCCTTTTAGCGCAAACTCAAGCACATAGAAACATTATAGATTGAGATATCTAGTAAGTGTTAGATTTATGTCTACCACAAATACAAACACATTGCCAACACCAACACAAGCACATTTAAATTGAAAATAAATCTAACACATGCTATATTTCCTTCTAGCACAAACACAAGAACATAACAACATTGTAGGACTAAATAAATCTAATGTGTGCTAGATTAACAACATTGCAATGTAAAAGAAAATCTAACATGTGTTAGATTTACTTTTAGTACAAATTCAAGCACATAGAAACATTATAGAGTGACAAATCTAGCAAGTGCTAAATTTATCTCTACCACAAATACAAGCACGTTGCCAACAAAAACATTGTAGAGTATAAGAAATGTGGCTTGTGTTAAATTTTATTCAACACAAACACAAGCAAATTTAAATTTGAAACAAATCTAACACATGTAATATTTCGAGCACAAACCCAAGAACATAACAACATTGTAGTACTTAATAAGTTTAATGTGTGCTAGATTAACAACATTGCAATGTAAAAGAAAATCTAACATGTGTTAGATTTCCTTTTAGTGCAAACTCAAGGACATAGAAACATAGTAGATTGAGAAATATAGCAAGTGCTAGATTTATGTCTACCACAAATACAAGCACGTTTCCAACAACAACATTGTAGAGTATAAGAAATCTGGCTTGTGTAAAATTTTCTTCCAACACAAACACAAGCACATTTAAATTTGAAAGAAATCTAACACATGTCATATTTCCTTCTAGCACAAACACAAGAACATAACAACATTTTAGGACTAAATAGGTCTAATTTGTGCTAGATTAACAACATTGCAATGTAAAAGAAAATCTAACATGTGTTACATTTCCTTTTGGCACAAACTCAAGCACATAGAAACATTGTAGATTGAGAAATCTAGCAAGTGCTAGATTTATGTCTACCACAAATACAAGCACGTTGCCAACAACAACATTGTAGAGTATAAGAAATCTAGCTTGTTTAATTTTTCTTCCAACACAAACACAAGCACATTTAAATTTGAAATAAATCTAACACATGCTATATTTCCTTCTAGCCCAAACAGAAATACATAACAACGTTGTAGGACTAAATAAATCTAGCGTGTGCTAGATTAACAATATTGCAATGTAAAAGAAAATCTAACATGTGTTAGATTTCCTTTTAAAGAAAACTCAAGCACATAGAGACATTGTAGAGTGAGAAATTTAGCAAGTGCTAGATTTATGTCTACCACAAATACAAGCACGTTGCTAACAACAACATTGTAGAGTATAAGAAATCTAGCTTGTGTTAAATTTGTTTCCAACACAAACACAAGCACATTTAAATTTGAAAGAAATCTAACACGTGCTATATTTTCTTCTATCACAACCACAAGTACATAACAACATTGTCGGACTAAATAAGTCTAATGTGTGCTAGATTAACAACATTGCAATGTAAAAGAAAATCTAACATGTGTTAGATTTCATTTTAGCGCAAACTCAAGCACATAGAAACATTGTAGAATGAGAAATCTAGCAAGTGTTAGATTTATGTATACCACAAATACAAGCAAGTTGCCAACAAAAACATTGTAGTGTATAAGAATTATAAACTGTTTTAAATTTTCTTCCAACACAAATAAGCACATTCTAATTTGAAAGAAATATAACACATGTTATATTACCCTCAAGCAAAAACACAAGAACATAACAACATTGTAGGACTAAATAAGTCTAATGTGTGCTAAATTAACAACATTGCAATGTAAAATAAAATCTAACATGTGTTAGATTTCTTTTTAGCGCAAACTTGAGCACATAGAAACATTGTAAATTGAGAAATCTAGCAAGTGCTACATTTATGTCTACCACAAGTACAAGCATGTTGCCAACAACAACATTGTAGAGTATAAGAAATCTAGCTTGCGTTAAATTTTCTTCCAACAGAAACACAAACACATCTAAATTTGAAAGAAATCTAACACATGCTATATTTCCTTCTAGCACAAACACAAGAACATAACAAAAGTTTAGGACCAAATAAGTCTAATGTGTGCTAGATTAACAACATTTCAATGTAAAAGAAAACCTAACATGTGTTAGATTTCCTTTTAGCACAAACTCAAGCACATAGAAACATTGTAGAGTGAGAAATCTAGGAAGTTGTGATGGATTTCTCACACAAAACAATCTCATACTCATCTCCATATCCCTCCACTTACTCATCCCTATCAAGGAGATGCATATACATGTTTATAAACCACATCAAGTAAATTGTCTCTCTCACTCGTGTGAAATCCCGGGTCTTTGTAAGATTTCACAAACTCTACAAATAGAACAAACTCTAACATTATCATCAAGAAATTAAATCCCCCTCTATGCTCACTAAATCTAGAGTTAAGATGGATGTAAACGAAAAGCATGCACCTTAGAAATTTGATCCCTTTGTAGGCTCAAAATAGTTCAGAAGATTTTAATTTGAGGGCTTATCTGATTCTTATCAATAATTTAGATAAAGAGTCTTACTTTTTAGTTAACAAATTTTTTTCCCAGAAATTGGAATCATGGTTAGACAGGTTCGGATCGCTACACAGAGGGCAGAGACTATCTCTGAAGCAGAAGCGACGGTTCGATAGACAACACAGCACACGAGAAATCACCTGAGGACAAGTTCGCTTGGAAGCAATAACAGGGAGCAAGCGACGAAGTGAGGAATACTTAGCGTTGATGAATGAAGGAAGGGGGTGAGATATAGGAAGAAGCTGGAGAGTGGTGAGGCGGGAGAGGGACCAACCAGTCACGGGATGAAGGAGGGAATCCTGAGGGTAGACCAGAGAGATGTCCTGGAGGATCCATGAATCAGATCTGAGGAGACATCTGCCGGCAGATTTGATGAGATTGTCAAGCTTAATGAGTATTTTGTGGATTTCGTGTCCTTGCAATATCCTGCTACAGTAAGCAATCTTGTTGAAATCCCGAGCAAGATGATTCCAGTCGATTCTGTCAGTGCTTTTAGGCTTAACGTTGTTGAGTTTATTTGGAGTCATGGCAAAGGTTGGTAAGTCTCCTTAGAGTTGCAGCTTAGGGTGCCAACTGGCCTTCCACACGCACTGTTGGCGCAACCGTCAGCCCTCTTGTTAAGGTTACGAAGAATATGGTAGTATTGAATGTCATCCATTGCCTGATACAAAATTTGATTGTGTCTGTTAATTTGCTAAAGGAGAGTGTTGGGAGAGTCCTGCTGATTGACCATTACGCAGATGACAACAGAGGAATCACCGAATACCTTTGCCTTCTTTATCCTCAGTTTGCCTAACTGAGTTAGGCCCTGAAACAAAGCTAGTGCTTCAGCTCTATTATTTGAGACCTTCCCTAGACCCCACTCATAATGGAGGATGCACTCCTCATTGGCGTTGATAATCAGCCCCCCTGCTCCAGCTGTACCAAGATTTGATTTAGATGCCCTGTCGAAGAATAGATAGAAGCAGTTGCAGTTTTGTATCCAATTGGCGAACTCCTCTTCTTTTAATCTAACTTTCCATGAGCTAGCTTCTGCCTTTCTCTGTGCATCCCTCCTGCTACCTTCCTGTACATTATGATTTTTTTCTAGAATGTAACTTATGAAATCTCGCTCCTCCACACTATATCTTGTTGCATCTATCTTTCCAGTGGTGTTGATTGAGATAGTTTCCAGAGCAAGGATTATGGCTTTGTTGCAGGTTATTTGTGTAGTTGAGCTCTTGTCTTGGAAAATTTTTCGATTTCTAGCTAACCAGATACGCCATAGCAAGGTGTGAGGGAGAATGTTCCATACTCTCTTCACCAAGTTGCTTCTTTTTTCTTTCCAGGGGCAACATTTTCTCCATTTGTAGATTCTCTCCGCTATGGTATGCTGAGGTTCCCAAATTAAATTTCCAGTGGAAGACATCTTTTCCCAGCATTCAACAGCAAAAGGGCATTCTATGAATAGATGATGCATCATTTCTTTGGCATTGCAACATGTGGGGCATCTGGATGGGCCATTGATGCCTCTTCTTTTTAGGTTCTCTGTTGTTAAGATTTTGCCTTTCAGCAGGAGCCATATAAAAAAATTTATTTTTGGGAGAGCCTCTGATCTCCAAACAATTTTCCAATGGTTCCACAAATTCATCTGAAAGGTGCTATTGCAAAGGTGTTGATGGCCTGCTCTGACTGTATAATTTGTTCCTGTTGAGTCCCAGCGAAAACCATCCCTTTCACCTTCCTTGATGGGAGCCTTGATGTGGAGGAGAGACTTCAGATAGCTGAGGCTGGGTTCTAAAGCGTTGGGGATTTCTGGGAAGGACCAACCAGTCCAGGCATGGGAATGAGGGTCCCAACTGGAAATTTGAGCCAGATGATGGATGCCTCTATTGTTAAGAAATTTGATGACGGGTATGGCCTCTTTATGCATGATCAATGGTTGTTGTCCCTGGATTTTGTCAGTTCCAAAGTTGATGCTGGCTCCCCCCCCTAGAACTTTCGAAATATTTTGAATCATAAGAGGTAGGGCTTTCTTGCATAACCTCCAGATTTTAGTGGAGTCTCTGTTGGGGATATTGGAGTCAAGGAGCTTCTGCCTTTGGAAGTTTAGATATTTGATCTCCAGCACCTTTTTCCACCACGATGAGGGTCTCGTTATTAACCTCCATACTATTTTCGCTCCAAAGGCCAAATTTAAGAACTTTGGCGATCTAATACCAAGACCTCCTCTATCTTGGGTTTGGATTACATGCTTCCAACTAACTAAATTAAGCTTGCTTTTATCATTCTTCCCCCCTTGCCAAAGGAAGTGGCGAAGTGCAACCTCCAATTTATGGTGAAAAATGGCAGGAGCTTGATATAGAGAAAAATGGTAAAGGGGAAGGGAAGTGATACCTGATTTAAGGAGAATGAGCCGGCCTGCAGGGTTGAGCCACAATGTTCCCCATTGCTGCACTTTTCTCTTTACCTTGTCAATGATTCCGTTCCAAGTTTTAGCCTTCAAAGGGCCCAAGCTCATTGGCATGCCCAGATAGGAAAAGTGGGTCCATTCCAGCTTGCATGTGACACCAAATATGTTTGCAATGCTATGGATAACCTGATTTGAAGTGTTCCATTCATATATACAGCTTTTGAGCTGATTGACCAAGCCTCCAGAGTACCCCATAAATTGGTCAAGGAGTTTCTTGAATTGCCTTGCTATTATGCTGGAGGCTCCCCCAATTAATAAGGTATCATCAGCAAACTGTGAGTGATTAATGTTTTTTGCTCCATTCCCAAATTTGATACCAATTATAAGGCCCACTCTCTGATTGTGGTCCAAAGCTTGACTGAAGGATTCTGCCATGAGGATGAAGAGGTAGGGAGAGAGGAGACACCCCTGTCTGAGACCTCGGGAAGATTGGAATGCTTCACCTGGCCTACCGTTGATCAGGGGGAGATCCATGGCCTAGAGATACAAGCTACAATAATATTAATGAAGGGAGATTCGAAGCCCATCTTTTTTATGACAGCAATAAGGAAGGAATGCCTTACTCTATCGAAGGCATTCGCCAGATTGAGTTTTAGAACAAATCCTTTCTCTTTCCTGGATAAACTCGAGTGGATGGCTTCTTGGACAAGGAGAATGGAATCAGTGATATGTCTGTTGGGCAGGAAACCTCCTTGATTTTCAAAAATCAGGGAGGGAAGGAGGGGTTTGAGTCTCGTAGCTAAGATTTTGGATAGAATTTTGTAGGAGGAATTGCAGAGGGAAATGGGTCGGAATCTGGAAAAGGAAGAGCACCGATTTTCCTTAGGTATGAGGGCAAGAAAGGTGGAATTGGTGAATCCTCCTATTTTCCCTTTTCTTTGTGCCCATCGAATCATCTTTGTCAGGTCCTTTTTTATCAGAGTCTAGAACTCCCTGAAAAAACAGATGGGGAATCCGTCAGGCCCAAGCGCCTTATCAAGGTGTAGACTCCAGATTGCTCTTTTAATTTCCTCTTCTTCAATTTCCTTGCTAAGGTTGTCGTTCATCTCCTTACTGACTCCTTTGGGCAGATGTTGGAGCAAGTCGAAATAGTCTTCTGCCCCTTTGATTTCAGTTAGGAGGTCCCTGTAGTGCTTGGAGGCAGCCTTCCTTATGGTTTCTTGAGTGCTGTGCCGATTTCCTTCGCTGTCCAGGATTGTGTTTACATCGTTCCTGAGCTTTTGAGCAGTCGCCTGTTTGTGGAAGTAGCCTATATTTTTGTCTCCTCCTTGAAGCCATAATTGTCTATATTTTAAACGCCACTTGGTTTCTTCCTCCCTATTAATGTGACTCAGTTGTGCGTATAATACACTTTCTTGCTCCTTATTTTGCTGCGATAATCCATGCTCTTCGATCCTTGACTGCACACCTTCTAATTCATTCTTGAATTTCTTTTTGATCTCCTCTGTTTCCTGATAATTATCTTTTGCCCAATCTTTTAAAATCTGCTTGGTTCTTTTTAATTTGGTTTCCCAAATAAAGCATGGCGAACCTTCCACATGCTGGCTCCAGGTCATCTAAACAATTTCTCTGGCTATAGGAATCTGATTCCAAAGAGGGTTGTATTTAAATGGAATAGGGCCAAGAGGACAGTGGGTTTCCAAAGTTAGAGTGATGGGGTAGTGATCAGAGGCAGAGGTATTGAGAAATAGTGTAACAATTAAAGATATTTCCACCAGAGATTCAACTTTCCATTCAAGTGATATATGATAATTCTAGACTCTAAATTCGAAGAATAGTGTAACAATTAAAGATATTTCCTCATCTCTAGCAACCAGGTATTTTCTTCTTCCCTTTTCTTATTTTCGCCATTAAATATGGGGGCCTTAATTTTTCTTAGCTTTGCTTTTCTGCTCTTCTTCTAACTTCTCTAAGTGTTGAAAAAATATGGATATTATCATATTCGATAGTAAAATAATCCCTTTTACTTGTTTTCCTAGCTGAGTGATAGTGTTGATAAGAAACAATTTTGGAGTGACTTGACCTTCCGATACCTCTCATCATAAACCATGCACTTTGCTCATAAGCTAATCTGGACTCAGTTTTCTATGTCAATTCACTCTAAATTTTGTTTAAACTGTTAAATATTTGGTTTCTAATCTGCTGTTTATCTTTTATGAGCTTCTCATTGTCATCTTTATAATTGAGAAATTTCAATTTGAGATTTTTGATTGTTTCTTCCAAATCCCTACCCTTAGGTTGGTCCACTACATGATCATTAGTTTTTTTTAACATCATTCATGCTTATGTTTGTAACCCTAACTACTTCCTCTTCACTCTAAGGTCCTTGGGCATATTTTTGACTCCTATATGTTACTAGGAAATTTTCCCTGAAAATTTACTTATAGTGTTTCCTAAATATTTTGTTCAAATTGATCATTGACTTAAGAATTCTAGATTTTCCAGGTTGTCCTCTTCGTCAATTTCTTTGTATTGACTATCTACTTGTGTTATTCCAATCCCCAGGCTAAAATATATGACCTTGGAAATATTGTAACCTATTATGACATTTTAACATGTGAAGACTCTTGTAGATTTTCTTCAAAATTTTCCAAAAATTTAACCTTCAATTCAAATTTTTGGGTAGGAAGTTATAATCATCCTGAAATTGTCATTCTAATTATTTGTTATATGCCCAATTCTTATTTGTGAGCTGTAACTTACGGTCTTTTTAAGTTTGCATAATTTTCGTCAAATTCTCCATACCGAGAAAATTCCAATTCTACCTACTTTCCTCAATGTTGTAACTATATTTCAAAATCTATAACTAATTTTCCTGTCAAAAGTACTTGTATTTTCTTGTACTTTCATATTTTTACCTATTCCTTGTGATTCTCACTCTTCTCTTTAGGACACTCTTTAGCCTCTTCTGAGGGCCTGATCGCTTGATAGCCCGACCATTGGCCTTTCAAGATATCGAGTATTGAGACATTAGGGCTTCAATCTACAAGCTCGTCTGTATGTTAGGTGTCGAGTATCGAGATAGTATGTATAGAGCATTAAGTGTCCTGGGGGGATAGCAGCTTAGTGATCTGGCAGATGGATAAGGTAGATGATGGAAAGGTAATTAGTATCAATGACACTCTTTAGCCTCTTCTGAGGGCCTGATCACTTGATAGCCCGACCATTGGCCTTTCAAGATATCGAGTATTGAGACATTAGGGCTTCAATCTACAAGCTCGTCTGTATGTTAGGTGTCGAGTATCGAGATAGTAAGTATGTATAGAGCATTAAGTGTCCTGGGGGGATAGCAGCTTAGTGATCTGGCAGATGGATAAGGTAGATGATGGAAATGTAATTAATATCAATGACACTCTTTAGCCTCTTCTGAGGGCCTGATCGCTTGATAGCCCGACCATTGGCCTTTCAAGATATCGATTATTGAGACATTAGGGCTTCAATCTACAAGCTCGTCTGTATGTTAGGTGTCGAGTATCGAGATAGTAAGTATGTATAGAGCATTAAGTGTCCTGGGGGGATAGCAACTTAGTGATCTGGCAGATGGATAAGGTAGATGATGGAAAGGTAATTGTGTTAATGGATGACCCATTGTTTGGTTATGTGAAGACCGAGTAAGCAAGTTTTAAACTAATGTGATATTTCCCAAGTGGTCGATAGTGGATATAATAGCCAAATTAATTGAATAGGTAAGCTAAAATGAACATTATTGTTTATATCATTGCTAAAATGAACATTGCCTAATTATTCAATATCTCTTGTAATGGAACCAAAGTTATGTATCACATGAATAGTTATAGGTAAGAATTCTTATAAATTATCTTGATTACTATGTCACATATTCAAATCTTTCATTTCACTAATAGTTTCATCATCTGTAATAGATCAAATTACTATGACTTTAGGCAACACTTTTGATGGATTTTACTCATTGTTAACTAAATTTATTATTTCTTTGTCACTGAAGTTGAAAAGTGGAAATACAAAATATTTAATAAACGAGAGTAAATACTATTTCAAGGGTGTTACCAAACTTATTGCATGAGGTTTTATATGAGACAAGTATATATTGCTAGAAAAATAGAGATAAAAAATAATTAACAAATTCCTAAATTCCTTATTTGTATTAAAAAAAAAAATCTCTAGTTTTAATTTTTTTAATAATTACTAAATTGTGTGTTTGAAGTAATTACTTATTTGAAATAAGGAAAAATCTTTTTTCCTTTTTTTTTTTAATAATCACTAAATTTATTATTTAACATAAATAAAAAAAATTGAAAAATCTATTTTTTTTCTTTTAATAATTACTAAATATATTATTTAACATAAAAAATAAACAATAAAAAATAGATTTTTCGTTACATGCATATTGAACTTTTACTTATAATTTGGTCCAATACAATTTTTTCCATATATAAAAAATATACATATATTATTAAAATTTGAAAACGTTTTTGTCAGTGAATATAAGCTACCTGGTGAAACTAGTTAGTAAACTAGGTGAAAGTAGTTATTTGAAAGCATTTTTGTCAGTAAATATAAGCTACTTCGTGAAAATAGTTAGTAAACTAGGGGAAAGTAGTTAGTAAACTAAGTGTTGATTACCACTCCATCTGATATCTAATCTGAATCTGATGTCATGAGACAGTTCGGGCTGGCTGCATGAGACAGTTCGGGCTGTAATGAATTAATAAATATGCAGTTCTCAGCTGTTAAATTTATTTTCATTAATGCACCCAACGATTCCTTAAAAATCTAATCTGATGTCATGAGACAGTTCGGGCTGGCTGCATGAGACAGTTCGGGCTGGCTGCATGAGACAGTTCGGGCTGTAATGAATTAATAAATATGTCGCTGTTAAATTTATTTTCATTAATGCACCCAACGATTCCTTAAAAGCACTGAGATTTACAAATTTACAAGCACGATATTTACATACAGGATTCTGTCTGATTTTCAGAAGAACAAATCTTCAAAAGCAGCACAAGTTTTTGGTTCAGATTTTTCCCTTTTGGAAGTGAGAGTTCATGCAAAATACAGGTTTTTTCCACTTCTGATTGTAATTTTGATTACCTGTGCACTTTTTTTAAACAGTTTTTGCCATGTGTTTTTAATATACTCTCTTTTTCTGTTAATGAAAAATACTTTTACACAGAATTTGTTCATCCTGGTTGTAAGTATTTGCAATTTGCTTAGTTGATATAGGTTTGATCGCTTTCTTTAGTCCTATTAGTTGATACGCATGCAGATAGCCTCCCAGCTTGTGCTGGAACGCTGTGCAGTTTAGAAAGACTGGGCAATGAGACAGGATTTGGAATCACTACGGGCTTGATTAAATCTGGTCATGTTCCTTCTTCCTGTATACAGAAACGAAAACCTAAACCTATGTCAAGGAAGAAGCATGGTAACGAGGAAAGCCTCCTGAATATTTTTGTGGGTTTGGCTTTCTGAATGATATGGTGTAGCACACTCATATAGCTGTTTCCTATACAAAACAAGTAGGCAACAAGGACACAATAGAGAATTAGTATATTTTTTTAAGTGTCACAGGCCTATGCCTCGTAATCTAGAAACCACATAATGGATTGACACCCATTGAGGTTTGAGGACTCCCAGGCCCGAAATGCAAAACCCTTCCGAAATTTCCAAGAACACAGTTATAATTTATGCCAAGTTTAGAGATTGAAATTGAAACTTCTGTCAGTTTCCACTCAATTAAGGTAGAGGAATTGCAAGACAAATTAGCATTTCATTCTGCTGGTTATTTGCCTAGAATCTGGCAGTGAGATTTACCACAAGAAATTGCAACAAAGGTTAATTTGGTTTTGCTGGAGTATGTAAGGGATAATCGAATCTAATTATTTTTCTCATTTGTGAGAAGTAACATTGCCTTGTTGAGGCCCTAACTATATGTGAGAAGTATTCTCCCTTGACTATTCGGGAGAAGCTTTCAGCTGAGCTCCATTTGTTAGTTATACTAATGAACATCTCTCGTCCCACAGTCTCCTATAAACATTTCTTGAGATTGGTTAGCAGCCTATACCAGAAAAAGTGATGAGGCCCTTGCCCTATACCCAAGAAATGAAGTGAGTCAAATATTTGTTAGACTAAGCAAATGCAGGTTGGTAGCTAACTCACATCTCCCATTATAGCTAGCTCACATCACCCGAGGTCCATTCGTAAGCTATACTAGTGAACAACTCTCCTCCCATGGTCTCCTAACTGTAAAGAAACCACCTGAGATCCATTTGTAAGCTATACTTGTGAATAACTCTCCTCCCATGGTCTCCTGACTGTAAACAAACATTTTCTTGAGGTTGATTACCAGGTTTTACGAGTGAAAGTTCATGAGGTTCTTGCCCTATACCCAAGAAACATATGGTTGGATCGAGAGCCATTGAAAGATTGAGTTCCTTATCCACCTACTGTTGCTTAGCCACCAATTGATTGAGTTGAAATTTGAGCTGATTCACCTTACCCAGTTCCATAATCTGTTTTCCTATTAGCAAAGGCACAGTCAATTTATCGAGAAGAGAGTTAAATATCGGCTAGACTGAGAAAATGAATGGTGGTAGCTAGCTTACAGCTTCATAATAGTATCTAGGCTAATTTCTAAATCATATGCTCACCACTGGGAAATGACCTTGGATTTGCAGCATATTTTATACAAATCTTGCTCTGGAACATCCCCAAAATGAGGGAATATGCAACTTATATGCATATTTATTTCAACTTTTCAACAACTTGCTCTGGTGGTCAACTTAATTTTTGTCTTCAGTAATTGCTACAGATTTTTATGGATTTCAAACCAACTCTCAAATGGAGCTTTATGAAATGTGCTATGCTATATATGCTATAAACACATTTGATGAGTTGTGTAGCCTTTTAGCAGCTATCCGGCACCAAAATGTAGTGCTTATTTACCCAATAAAATCGAAGAGGAGTGATAGTGACCTCTTTTGGGGGTCTATCGTCTTGGATGGATCTTTAGGATTCTGTCAGAGGAAATTGATATTCCTAGAGGAATCTATCTGGGATATTATTGCCTCCTCTATCTGGGATATTATTGCCTCACAGAAAACATGAGCCCTCAACATGGATATTATGTCTGCCTTTTATTCAGGTGAGATTCAAATTTGAAATTGGCCTTAAAATGAAGCAAATAAAGCTGGAAATACAGGTGGTGCTATAATGGTTGACGTATTTCTTATATAATACCCATGCTTTTTATCAGTGCATTAGTTAAAGACATTCAGTTATCAATTAAGGCAGACTTAAAAAAGCAGGTGGCTGAAAAGAATTGCTGTTGTATGTATTCCCTGGTGTGCTCTGAGCTCAAAGTCATGTCTATGCTCATTTTTCATCAAAGATAG
This sequence comes from Pinus tabuliformis, assembly GCA_031772625.1. Lineage (NCBI taxonomy): Eukaryota > Viridiplantae > Streptophyta > Pinopsida > Pinales > Pinaceae > Pinus > Pinus tabuliformis. Next base: position 519,894,996 of record CM062820.1, on the reverse strand, counting down.
GTGAGCTGAGACAGGCCTCTTGGATGGCCTTGCAGTGTGGCAAAACCAGGACATTGAGCATATATTTTATGATTGTTTCTTGGTGAGGTCCTTGTGCAAGACTATTTGTTATTGTTTCTCTTCTCTGGTTTCCTATTCGTGTCATCGGATGGTGGTTCTTGTTGGCAACCCTGATTTGTTTTTGTTACTTGTTCAGCCTGCTTTGCCTGTGGTCACATTAATGGTTCTTTTCTTTTGATGATCCATAAGAGGTAAGTCCACCATTAAGGTAGCAGTTGCACCTGTTGTGGAATTATATTCCATAGATTTTGGATGAATAGGCAGTCTACACCTTTTCAACAAGTAGAAAGCTTTTTAGAAGTGCTGATCACAGGGCTCTTTGGCTTGGGTAGGCAGGGAGATTAATTCTCTTTATCTTATAATATAAGACCGTTATTATGCATATGTCCATTAAAGAGTTCTTGAGTTATGATGAAGAGAATAATTCAAACGAGTGATCTATATAGTTAAGGGTACTCACAGCTTGTCAACAGATGCATACTCACTTCTTAGGGAACCCTTTATGTTGACTAGCTCCATTTAAGACTCTTAACCATAAACATCAATTTTTGAGAGGGATATTGGGCATCCCAGGTGATTGTTGTGATAAACTAAAGTGTTAAATCTCTTGTCAATCTTCCTATACGATATCAAACACCCCTTAATCTTGATACCTGCATGTCTTTTCAATTAAGGCTCCCCTGAATCTTGATACTTGCATGTCTTTTCAATTAAGGCAGAGGAATTGCAAGACAAATTAGCATTTCATTCTGCTGGTTATTTGCCTAGAATCTGGCAGTGAGGTTTACCACAAGAAATTGCAACAAAGGTTAATTTTGTTTTGCTGGAGTATGTAAGGGATAATTGAATCTAATTATTTTTCTCATTTGTGAGAAGTAACATTGCCTTGTTGAGGCCTTAACTATATGTGAGAAGTATTCTCCCTTGACTATTCGGGAGAAGCTTTCAGCTGAGCTCCATTTATTAGTTATACTAATGAGCATCTCTCCTCCCACGGTCTCCTAACTATAAACATTTCTTGGGATTGGTTAGCAGCTTATACCAGAAAAAGTGATGAGGCCCTTGCCCTATACCCAAGAAATGAAGTGAGTCAAATATTTGTTAGACTAAGCAAATGCAGGCTGGTAGGTAACTCAAATCTCCCATTATAGCTAGCTCACATCACCCGAGGTCCATTCATAAGCTATACTAGTGAACAACTCTCCTCCCATGGTCTCTTGATTGTAAAGAAACCACCTGAGATCCATTCGTAAGCTATAATTGTGAATAACTCTCCTCCCATGGTCTCCTGACTGTAAACAAACATTTTCTTGAGTTGATTACCAGGTTTTACTAGTGAAAGTTGATGAGGTTCTTGCCCTATACCCAAGAAACATATGGCTGGATCAAGAGCCATTGAAAGATTGAGTTCCTTATCCACTTACTGTTGCTTAGCCACCAATTGATTGAGTTGAAATTTGAGCTGATTCACCTTACCTAGTTCCATAATCCATTTACCTATTAGCAAAGGCACAACCAATTTATCGAGAAGAGAGTTAAATATTGGCTAGACTGAGAAAATGAATGGTGGTAGCTAGCTTACAGCTTCATAATAGTATCTAGGCTAATTTCTAAATCATATGCTTACCACTGGGAAATGACCTTGGATTTGCAGCATATTTTATACAAATCTTCTCTGGCACATCCCCAAAATGAGGGAATATGCAACTTATATGCATAGTTATTTCAACTTTTCAACAACTTCCTCTGGCGGTCAACTTAACTTTTGTCTTCAGTAATTGCTACAGATTTTTATGGATTTCAAACCAACTCTCAAATGGAGCTTTATGAAATGTGCTATGCTATAAACACATTTGATGAGTTGTGTAGCCTTTTAGCAGCTATCCGGCACCAAAATGTAGTGCTTATTTACCCAATAAAATCGAAGAGGAGTGACAATGACCTCTTTTGGGGGTCTATCGTCTTGGATAGATCTTTAGGATTCTGTCAGAGGAAATTGATATTCCTAGAGGAATCTATCTGGGATATTATTGCCTCCTCTATCTGGGATATTATTGCCTCACAGAAAACATGAGCCCTCAACATGGATATTATGTCTGCCTTTTATTCAGGTGAGATTCAAATTTGAAATTGGCCTTAAAATGAAGCAAATAAAGCTGGAAATACAGGTGGTGCTATAATGGTTGACGTATTTCTTATATAATACCCATGCTTTTTATCAGTGCATTAGTTAAAGACATTCAGTTATCAATTAAGGCAGACTTAAAAAAGCAGGTGGCTGAAAAGAATTGCTGTTGTATGTATTCCCTGGCGTGCTCTGAGCTCAAAGTCATGTCTATGCTCATTTTTCATCAAAGATAGGTGAGCTGAGACAGGCCTCTTGGATGGCCTTGCAGTGTGGCAAAACCAGGACATTGAGCATATATTTTATGATTGTTTCTTGGTGAGGTCCTTGTGCAAGACTATTTGTTATTGTTTCTCTTCTCTGGTTTCCTATTCGTGTCATTGGATGGTGGTTCTTGTTGGCAACCCTGATTTGTTTTTGTTACATGTTCAGCCTGCTTTGCCAGTGGTCACATTAATGGTTCTTTTCTTTTGATGATCCATAAGAGGTAAGTCCACCATTAAGGTAGCAATTGCAGTCCACCTGTATGTTTTGAGATCGTTCCGATATAAAATTTTCGAAGATTTCCAACAAACATTTGTCTCCTATTTAAATGGGTGGTTGAAATTATTTTATGCAACACTCCCCTTTAATTACAAAAAACAAAAATTTAAACTAAGATATTTTCTGGTCTGAGTCTAAGCTATGCTTACAATTTAATTTTTTTTGACATCAGTTGGATTTCCTTTTCTTTTCTTCATTGCTTTAGCTTTGTCTTTTTGTTGTAAGCTTCAGATTTCAGTGTCTTTATTGGCTGGTGCAACTGTTCGATTGTTCCAAGTTGTCCATGCATGTCCTCTATTTATTCAAAAATTGGCTTGTATGTAAACGACTACCACATGTCACCTTCCATAGCTTGCTCTTCATCAATTTGTTCCAAAACAAATCATAAAAATATTTTGTCTCTCAAGGACACTATTGCAAGGAAATTTCATTAACATTTTTATTTTCTACAACATCCACGTTGCCTTCAACATTCATTGTTGCACCTTCTATGAAAACATCATTAACACGTGTTTCAAGCCATGTTTCAAGAAGTTTTAGTGTGAGAGATTCTCAATGAATACATCAACCTCTTTTTCAATGAAGATAAGTTATTGTAGCATATGCCGCTAATCAATGCCAACGGCATGCCCGTGTTTATTTCAAAATGATTTAATGTATCTAACATCATCTACAATATAATCTAAAATATAACCCATCGATCATAACAAACCATAGCAGCTAGATTCTTTTAATGTCTTAAAAAAAACCAATGGATGCAACTTTGCGAGAGAAAAATGGCATTGCCACAGTAATATAAATCATAGTAGAGATCTTCATATATATATATATATATATATATATATATATATATATATATATATATATATAACGAGTATGTACTATAGAGATTTATTTATCTCAATGATAGCTTGAGATTCTTCCAGTTATGACAAAAGAGTAAATATTTAAAATAGAACATGGACTATAGAAATTTATGTGAATGATAACTTGAGATTCTTATCCCACGCTGCATACGATTTCAGTGTATGTAAATGAAAAATTAGTAGATCAATTTAATCTTAATTTTGACGGATTTGATTACCTATTCTTCTCCACTCTATGCTATTCTTCCCCACTCTATGCCTTACGGCGTTTCCTTTGCAACATAAGGTGCAAATGCTAGTTTAAATTTTTATCCAAGATTGATGGCTTATTTTTTGCATTGCATTTGAAAAATAGTATTTTGTTTTGGCTGGGGGCACCTACTTTATTTGTGTTAATCATTTTACAACATGTCTTTGATGTCCATTAGTTTTTCGTACTTGAGGTTCTCAAACCAAAGGGATTTTTACTCTCAAGAAATCCTACTCTCTTATAGTTGGTCATCAATACATCCACTAGGATCCCATTTGGAAGAAAATCTATATGAATGGTGTTTTCCCATGGTCCTCAATTCCTTTGGCTAGTTGGATGACGTAAGATCCTCACATGGGATCAAATTAGGAAAAATGGATTTTAGGGCCCCTGACTTTGTACTTTATGTTGGAATTATGAATATTCTGTGGAGCATATATTGAATGTATGTCCTTCCATTGAACATATTTGGATGCATAGTTGACTGCCTTTTGGATCCTTGTACTGTAACTTCAACAGTTTTTTATTCTTGTACTCCCTCATAGATCCAGCATATTCAATAGTCCAGTTCAAAATAGAGAGTGGATTATTTCCCGTAGTTTTGTCATGTCAATGCTTTGGAAAGAAAGGAAAACCCAAATATTTAAGCAAAAGAAAGAAAGGACAAAGTCATGGTCTACATCAAAGTGCAACATGGGGGTTACATTACTCCTACTCAAACTCACAATGAAATGCTGAGGTGCCAAGTGTATTACCATGAAAGTCTATAGCTCCCTTACTTTTAGTGTCTGTGAAAATAGGATTAGTTTAATGAACTGTATTTCTGTGACCTCAAAAGTGTTTTCAGGATTTAAATTATCAGCAAGGAAAGCGTGATCTTCACCATACTTTTCATATGGCTGATTTTCTTCCCCTACCTTTGCATGTTGTTATTTGGTTGCTTGAAACTGTTCATGTGCTGTAGGTGTAGAATTTCTTTGCTAACAAAATTCAGAGTTGATTTGCCTCCCAAACAAATTATTGTTTGTGTGTGGATTTTTTGATTTGTTGATCTTATATGTCTTGCCATAATATTACAAGTGTCCACAATGAATGAAACTCTGTGATTTCTTGTTGGGGTTGCACATTCTCTAAGCATGCTCCTATTTGGATCACAGGAAAATCAAGGTTATGGTATTGAATACCAACATGATTGGACCAAGAACCAGTAATGTATGTCTAACAATAGACCTTAGGCAACACAAAGGACACACCTCCAGTCATATGATGGTCTGATAATTGATGTCAAAGAATTTTTAAACTCCAGTATCAGTTGTAGTTGCTTTAGTTTCTTAAATAGTTTCTTCTCCTGTGATTGGGTGCATAGTTATACTTATCTATTGATCTGATTTTGTCAAAATTTGGGTTCAAAAACTATCTTGAATTCATGTCTGGAGGGATATAAAGATAGTGGTCACTGCAAAAGGTAAGTTATTAATGGTAGGTGTTGCCCATATTTCAGAAATTTTGATGTAAATCCTGAGAGAAGCTTTGTATCCTAAATTGAGTGGGGCTTTAGGATTGAGAGACTTGGGGATCCTAAACAAAGCATTGGGAGAGAAATTATGTTGGGATTGACTTTGGGTTAGAGATGAACTCTAGAAACAAATATGGGATATGAAATATGGCCACTCTTCTCAATTGAAAAAGTTGCAAGCAACCAAGCATCCTCTAAGATCTTCCATATGAAATTTGCCACAGGCCAACTAGACCTTAATTCAAAGTCATGTTTTTTGAGAGACCTGGAATGGTCACACTAGTGACTACATTATTCTCAAAAGATTCTTGGCAATAGATGCCACAATTGAGGGATTGTTAATCCTAGAGATTTAATAACATTTACTTCAAAGCATCAGGGTCTTACTGTAGAAGAATTTTAGAAACTGATTCAATCCCCTAGGCTATGGAAGGAATGGAAAACAGTTGAAGATTGGCAATCACATCCATCTTTCTCTCCCTGGCCTATTTTTAGCTCATGAGCTTCAAAAATGAAAAATATCCAATGCTCAGGATGAAGACAAACTCTGGTGAGGTTCTCCAACCAAAGGGATGTTTACTCTCAAGAAATCCTACTCTCTTATAGTTGGTCATCAATACATCCACTAGGATCCCATTTGGAAGAAAATCTACATGAATGGTGTTTTCCCATGGTCCTCAATTCCTTTGGCTAGTTGGATGATGTAAGATCCTCACATGGGATCAAATCAGGAAAAATGGATTTTAGGGCCCCTGACTTTGTACTTTATGTTGGAATTATGAATATTCTATGGAGCATATATTGAATGTATGTCCTTCCATTGAACATATTTGGATGCATAGTTGACTGCCTTTTGGATCCTTGTACTGTAACTTCAACAGTTTTTTTTTGACCGCCCCAAGAATGCCTATTTGCCCTCTTAGACAGAGCAATATCTACGTGATAGAGATGAGATCTGTAATTTTCCCATTTGACATTGAGCTCCATCAGAAGAGCCAAATTTTCAGCATGTGGTCAACTGGAAGAGGAGGAAATGACAGATTGTTGGCAGCCAATATCAGCAAGAGTGAATAGCTCATGCCTGTGTAGAAACTGGATGATTGGGGGAGGAAGAATGTGATTCCCAGCCAATCCAATGATTACTAAAATGGCTTACAACTTCCTGTAGGATGTCTTTCTAAGTAGTTAGTATTATATTGTCCATATTTCTAATATACCAGATTGTGTCGGAATTTTTTCTTTTGGAAGCTATCTTATGAAAGTACTTAGTATTATTATCTCCCCTAGAAACCCGCGTCATTTTTATTTTTTGTCTCCATTCCTCTGCCTGATAATTTAGAGAGCTCCAATATTGTATTTTTGCTTTGTTCAGATAGGAAATTAGGACTTGTAGGGTCCATCAATTCTGAAATCTCTTTATCTATAATAGAAAACTCCCGAGAGATTGTCTTCTTGCACTTGATGATGCATGTCTTAACCTTTGACTTTAGCCTGTGCAGTTTTTGAGTGACCTGATACATCATTTTATTTTTCATTATCCCTAAAGGCTTCATCCAAGATATCTTAATCAGGTCCACTAAATATTTATCTTGTAGCCATACTTGATTGAACTTGAATGGCAATTCCTTGGCTTCTTGTTCACCATTCCATTCCAAAAAGATTGCATTATGATCGGAAACTAAAATTCCTTGGGGCAGAAGCAGATGCAACTCAGTTGCTTGAAAGCACAAGTGGATGTAGAAGGATCGAGTTTTGTACATATCCTATGGGGAATGAGCCTGCCAAATCAAACAAGAATCTAAGAGAAACGGTTCAGGAGGATGATGAAGTAAGAGATGGTGAAGGGGGTTTGGGATGAGAAACAATGCAACTTGAAGATGAAGAACAAGCTCCAATGGAATGGGCGAGGACAGACTTAGCTGGTGAAAATCAAGGGGAAACATTAAACACCAGGACTGGTGCTGAACCAAAAAGATTACCTGATACATATAACAGTGGCCAGCATTTGGTGAGAACATCCCATCCTATTGGAAACTTGTTAAATGGGGAGAGGCAGAGTCAATCTCCTGTCAGTCAGCAGCATAGAGATGAGATAGATGCTAGAAACAAGGGAGATAAGCATTCGATAGCAACAATTGATTTATTAGCATCAGAGGTTGCTGGTAGTTGGGCAGTCAGTACAGTTGGTTCAGTTCATGGCGACAATGAATCTCTTCGGAGTGATGACAGACAGTCAGGGACAGGAAGGATCAGTGATGAAGGAATTAATCAAGATTTTGATGCTAGTAAGATTGCAGCAGCAGGTGAGAATATTAGGTCCAGGCAAGATCTACTATTAAGTAGCTTGAAGTGTCAACACACAGTGCCTGAAGATGCAGTGGCAAGAAGTCAAAATTCTCCACCTCCCAAGTTAGCTTCTTGGCAAAGCTATGAGCACCAAGCTTTGAATGAGATGCTTGATAATGTTGCCCCTGATTTCAGGCAGCTTCATGGACTTAGAAGAAATAACGATAATGCCCCTGACACTGAAGAAGATATTGAAGGGGAAGAAGATGATAAAAATCATGATGATGATGACACTGAGGAGGGTTCAGAAGAACCAGAATCTGAATAGGAAACCGTCTTTCTATTAACTCTGGATGTGTCTGAACACATGCCAAATGATTCTCCTGTCATGGCAGTGCAATTGTTCTTTGGTAAGCCATGCCATTACTTGGTGTTTTTATGACTTCCATACCTAATGGTTTGAAAGTTTGACTACTGTAGTTTGGTTGAAGTAATGATCCATGGATGGTAATGCTTATTAGATGTATAAGCGTGCTAAGCTTTTGCTTGGAAGGTGCTTAGAAATCTTTTGGCTTTCTGAACATTGCGATCTCTTGTATGACTGTAGATGAGTTCCTATTTATTGACTGTTATTCTACATAAGCAGAGTACACTTTGGTACTTTGGTGCATAAGCACCTTGACTCTGCCTCTGTAATATTAATTATAAAATTCTAGCAGACAAGATCTGTGAGGAGGTGCTCCAAATTTCTAGGAAAACATCATATATTTATGATGATATACCATTGCTTAGTAAATTGATGCAAACAAATAACAGTTTTTTGTTTTTTTTTGTTTTGTTCTTGCAAACGAATATATGCATTTACTGGGAACCAATTACAACTAACAACCAAAGATACTACTTGAATCTGAAATCTTCCACCTTTGCTTGCTAAGCAACTATTTATCTGTTGATATTTTTTCATCCTTTTTCATTCTCACTCATCTTGTTCTTCATTTCTGTGCATGATCCTTCTTTCCTACTCACTTTTTCATCTTAATTGCTCCATCTTAGTCATATTAAGCTTCTCTTCTCATTATTCGCCAAGTTTCCCCATCCATATGGCCTCTCTTGGGAATCTATTTCTTGACTATTAATTCCTAGAGTCGACATACTGTTATCCTTTCTACTACTATTGTTTATAGGAACTTATTCTAGCGTAGGCACCTACACTTCATTTGGCAGCTCCCAAGGGGCATGTTCTTTCTTGGGAAAAATATGATTATGATTTATGCCTATAGCCTTACCATACATTTTGATGTCATCCCAACCAAGTATACGTAGGAATTTCGCTATTAGATGTATGGTATTATGGCATCCCAAACATCTAAAAGGGATTCCCCAGTAATCCACTTGTTTTATGATAGATTGTGTACTCTAATAGATATCAAGGGTAGCCGAGAGACCTTTTATGGAATCTGGTTCAATGAAACACCATGCTACTCATTTTTCTAGAAGGCCAGCACTCCCTTCATCGACATAATAGAATTTTCCTATCTTGTTGGCAATTTCCATGATTTCCTTCTTGGTCCATAGTTCCAAAGGAAGGCTAGGGAGTTTAACCCATATGTATTTTCACTGGGGATCTTCTTTAATAGGATTAAATCCGACTGTCTAATTCTACAAGCATAAAAATCCCCTACCTTTCACACATGAGATTGAGCCAATCCTATCTGCATCTTCCACTGTCATGAAGTGGAATCCAAACCAACTATTGAGGAGCATGCTTACCTTCGGTCTATTTCCAACAATACAGAACCAACATTTCTGCACCCATTCTTTCATTTGTCCACTAGACATCCTAATGTGTTCCTAGTGGCCCACCAATACCTTATGCTTCATCTTTACCACATTATCCCAATATATATCAATACCCATAATGAGTTTTTGAATCTGTTCCTGGTTCTTGATCGATTTCTTTTACGTTTGTCTATTTTTTTTTGGATCGGGTTCCATTTGAAGATTCCTTTCCAAGATATGTATTTGAGTCCTCATGTTGGGATGTTTTCAACAGGCCAATGGATGTGGGAACTTGATTTGGTCTTCCCAGTCTCTCTGCAAATTCATTTTCTATGACTATCGATACTTCTATAATTTTCCTGTCGTCATAAATCTATTCCATAGAAAAAGATTGACCAACCATGTCAATATTGACTATTAGAACTGCATTACTTTTTAAAGCCAACGTACTGGTCAGCACAATGCTACTACATATGGGTGAAAATAAAATCCAAATAAAATGTGAAAGTGTGACCGATTTTATTTGTACTATAGAACAAAGGCTAGTGGGTTAATCTCCTAAAAAAAGGTGTTAACATAGTCTGTCGAAAGGTACATTTTGCATCAGGATAACCCCTAGATTGCTATCTTTTTATGAGGAAGCAAAAACATGGAAAATGTTTGGTTAGGTAGGAATACAACTTGTCAATTTGGTCTAGCTTGAGTGATTAAAAGAGAAGGTTGTTAGGCTCTCCACCATTTCATGGATTGATATAGTGATGAGACAAAAGAAGCTCTCTCTTGAGACCTGACTAGGTGATTCATAACAGTTGTGGTGTTGGTGCCTTAACTTAGCTAGAAAATGCCAAAACTCTATTGATGCACAAAATTTATTACTGAATCTACCTCAGAGTATGCCATAGTCACTGAATATGACATGCATGGTTTTACCAAGGAGGCCCTAAACTTTTGAACAATGAAACTTTACATCGGTATCTTGGCAATAGCTGCATTGGTCTTATTAGCATTACACCACTTTTAATATGGGTCTTCACAACAGAGAATCACCATTACACTTTGTTGATTTGTGTTAAAAAGAAAAATAACACGCAATAGATTTCTTTTGGCATGCAATGTTGTTGTTGGTAGTTTTCTTGTATTTGTGCCACACGTAAAGCTAACATGCGTTAAATTTCTCTCACCTTGCAATATTTTTATTGGAAGCGTGCTTGTGTTTGGGCTAGAAACTATGCTAGATTTCTTTTTCTTTGCAATATTGTTGTTGTCAATTTGGTTGTTTATGATAAAAGGAAATCTAGCAAGTGTTAGATTTCCTTCACCTTGGCAATGTTATTGGAAATGTTGTGCTTGTGTTTGGGCTAGAAGTTATGCTAGATTTCGTTTGCTATGAAATATTGTTGTTTTCAATTTGGTTGTTTATTATAGAAGGAAATCTAACACGTGTTAGATTTCCTTCACCTTGGTAACGTGCTTTTGTTTGTGTTAGAAGGAAATATAACATGCACTAGATTTCTTCTGGCATGAAATGTTGTTTTTGGTAGTATGCTTGTATTTATGCTACATGTAAAGTTAGCACGCGTTAAATTTATTTTACCTTGCGACGTTGTTATTGGAAATGCGATTGTGTTTTTGATAGAAGTTGTTGGATTTGGTTTCCCCTACAATATTATTGTTGGCAATGTGCTTTTGTTTGTGCTGGAAGTAAATCAAGCGTATGCTAGATATCTTTCACATTGCAATGTTGTTTTTGGCAATGTGATTGTGTTTCTGCTAGAATAAACTTTAGAATGTGTAAGATTTCTTTTACTTTGAAATGTTTTTGTGAGTAATATGCTTCTATTTACGTTAGAAGGAAATTTAGCATGTGGTGGATTTCCTTCGCCTTGCAATATTCTTATTGACAATGTGCTTGTTTGTCCTAGAAGGAAATCTAGCACGTGCTAGATTTATTTGACCATGTAATGTTGCTTCTAGCAATATGCTTATGTTTGTAGTAGAAGGAATGATATTGATTGTTAGCTTTCATTTGAGGAAACAATGTTTCATTACATACAATATTACTACCATGCTATTTTAATTTTTGCATCTATATTACTTTTTCGTAAGTTGTGTGTTTTTATGAAAATATAAAGTCACACTTTACACGGTTCAACCTTTTAATTACAAGTTACGTTTTAATTGTTGTTACAGAATTGATACAAGCTACAATGGAAAATATAATTTTGGCAAAAGGGGACTATGTTGATCTCCTTATTAATGATCAAGTCATTGGGCTAGGAAGGGTCAAATCTGCAGAGTCTGGAACTTATTATGTTGGAGAAAGGGTTAACGCTGGTTATGTTACAATTTTGATAATTGATGTAACTCAACCACATTTGATTGATGAGGATGTTAATGAAGGGGACATACATCCATGGAAGATCATGGATTTGAGACACAACATAGGTAAATCAAAATATTGAAGCATGTGTTATATATTATTGATAGCATAATAAATGTTTTTTTTGAGTAAATACTAACCTTATTTACATTTGTTTATAAGTGCAAATGTTTCTTCCACATTTTCTATTGGAGCCAAGGTAGATCTTTTGCAACATGGAGTGAAGGTGGGCGAGGGCTCCATATTCAATACAGAGCTTGGGCATAAAGTGCATGGAAAGATGGTAAAGAAAGGATGCATAGTGGTTAAAATCGAGAAGGTGTTAAAACATAATGCTCCTCTACCACATCCAACAGGGTTTGAGCATACACTTGGGGGTGCATTAGAATCTTATGAAATTTGGCCAGAATCAGATTTGGAGCCTCACTGTCATGATCATGCCACAAATATTCCCAAAGATAGGGTTAGCTTCATATGTACAAAGGTTTCTCTTACACATGAATGCATGGGAACAAGCATGTGCATTGCCAAAGGAATGCTAGTTAATGTCTGCGAGGATGACATTGTTGAGGGTGAAACACTAGGTGAAATGGATTTTGGTGTTTTTCTAGAAGAGATAGATGGAACTTGTGAGATATGCAGAATTGGGGATAAGTCTATACAGTGTTTGGTTAGATGGCCAATAAATAAGTTGGTGGACAACAAAGGTGTGATATTAAGGGTTAAGGAAAAGTTCAAGGAGCCACCCAAGGAAATGGTGATATGGGATGTTATAGAGGACACAAATCCCTTAAACAATTGGGATGGGTTCTTTTGTAATGAAAAAGATAGAAACTCAATTGATATGCATGTAACAAGGCCATATAAAAGGATTAAACGAGTTATGGCTACAAAGAAAATTGCAAAATGTCAAACAAAAATAGATGAAGAGAAAGAAATTCGAGTTTTGGCAGCAGATGTATGTTGTAGAAAAGATTGTCTTCAACATGTGGATAGGAAGGCCATTGCAGGTGCTAGAAGGGATATGAGACAAATAAATAAAAATGGTATTAGAGAATTTGTCTTGAATTCACTCATGTCAAACACAGTCATGTCAAAGGGCCATGGCCATGGCCATGGCTTACCAACTATTGCTAAAAATGTAAAGGACATGAGATTTAATGGGAATATTATTTGTAAGAAAGCATGGTATAAGATACATAAAATTCCTCAAAGCACATTCTATAACTACCAGCATTATTTCCAACATGGACAGACCAAAGCTATTCATGGTAACACTAACACATGCAAAGCAAGAGCTCACACAGTGGCAACCATAGAAATATTGCACAACATTGTAATGGATAATTCAAATTTTTCACCAAACCAAACACGTCAAGTTGAAGAAGATGGAACATCTGCTCCTTTAAGATTGCTTCCTTCTACTTACACACAAAATTCTTTGTTAAAAGAGATCAATGAGGCTCTTCAAAAGCTCAATTACCCATCAATATCACAGTCAACAATGAGCAATATTTGGAATACTAAGTTTCGAGATGTGGCATTTTCAAAGAACACCAACTTCAGTAAATGCAATGAATGTATTGTGTTGAAAGCACAAATGAAGTCAGCAACTACAAAAGAGTTGGAAGAAAAGGCACGAGGTAGGTTGAAGAAACATAACAAGATTGTTATGTGTGGAAGATATTGCTACTATGCCCATAGAATTATGTCAGAGCGGTTTCCAAAGGAGTATTTGAGCATTATCCATGATAAAATGGACAAAACAAAGACTTAAATCCCAAGGCTACGTGTCAAATCAAAATCTATTGTAGGAACAAATTTAGGTTTGTCATTGACAGGTATGCTTACACATGGGCATAAGGCGGGAGGTTTTGGTCATTTCTCCTTACCATTTGTCCATATGGGATCACAATTTACTATTACATCTCTTGCAAAGTGCTTAAGGGACCTTGAAGACCCACAAATGGATATGTATGGTGATCTACTTTATGAAAGTGGAATTTCAAGAAACCCACTTACAAATGCATTACTTAACACCTCTATTTACTCAAAATGTCAAGGGTACAAGGATGATTTTATATTTCAAGGAAGTTCAAAAAGTCAAAATGTTGATTTTAAACCTCTTCCTCCACATTTGTTGCTACAGTTGGACAATGCAGCAAGTGATAATAAGAATCGCTATCTTTTCATGTTTCTATCACTTTTAACTGCACTTGGTGTCTTCATCACTATTGAGCTTGGGTTCTTGCTTGTGGGGCACACCCATGAAGACATAGATGGAACCTACGGAAGAATGTCTTCCAACCTAAAAAGTAAAGATATTTATTCTTTACCTGAAATGATGGATACATATCGTACAATTGAAGAAAATCGAGTGTTTCCACCTACACTTATTGACAAGGTCTATGACTTCAAAAGTTTCCTTAATGGATACATCAAGGAGGGAAAAAATGCACTAGTTGGACATCTTAATGTCCAATACTTCCAATTTCTTGTACTCAATGATGTTCCAGTACTAAGGTACAAAGAATCAATTAGAGATATTGAGTGGTCAGAACCAGTTGAGTTATGGAATATAGATGATGAAGGCCGACCTATAATTCCCATAGGGAAGCCATCTTTCTTAGCTTCCAAACAGAATGATGTCTATTTAAAAGAACTAAAGGAAGGGATAACATCATACATAAAAATGTGGAAAGACACTATTGGGAATGAGGATTCACCAATTGTTATGGAGGAATGGAAAAATAGAGTAGTGTATTGGGAAAAAGTTCTTGATACATTAGATGGAATCTATAATGATCATAGAATAATAGATGGAAGTGATTCATCTTCTGAGGATTTCTGGCCCAGGACAAGGCACAATGTTGATGTTGATCGTAATGCACTCCAAGTAATGTCAAGTATTATGGATGGAGATTTTGATAATGTGATAGATGAACCAATATATGTTGGACCCAAATGCAACAAGCCAAAACCAACTTTCAATCCGATGATTGATGTTGAGAAAGGAAAGATGTTGCTAGTTAGATCAGGAAATGAGGATGCAGGAGAGATGATTTGGATGGTAAAATCCATCTCAAATATCTTTAGGGATAATGAAAGTGAGAATCTTCATGTAAAGGTTGACTGGTGGAAGCCTATGTCAGGGAAATACAATGGAAAATTTTTAGAGCAATATTGGGTACCAAATCCTGATGACACAGAACTTGGCTCTATTCCAATTAATACCATAGTGTGGGCATGGATGCCAAAGAAAAAACATTGCAAGAAGATCAAGATAAATAAATATGGTGTAGAAGCCATTCTTGATCTACTTGAGCGAATCTTAAGAGTAGGTTTATATGATTCATGAATGTAATTTTTTTTGAAGGATCTATTAATATACATTCATACACACTTTTCCATATTTGTTGTATATCAAATGTTGTCTTCATATTCTTTTTGGAGGAGTTTTATATTATTTAATATTTCAATGTAATCATGTGTTATACAAATTACATGACAATGCCATAAAATATTTAAGTTTTCAAAGCTTTATTTGACCAACATGACTTCTCACCATATCAAATATGCATAATCAAATTCAATAATGCACTTAAAAACATCTTCTAAACTTGGTCTATTAAAAAAACAATGGAGTACCTAATTAGTATTCTATTTAATATAAACCATTTAAACACTTAATGAATAAATGCTAGACACTAGAAAAAATGGTTGAGGCGAGTTTTCCTTAATTTTCCTTATTATAATTGATATAAATCAAATTCACTATCTTGTTGGACTCTAATTTATAAAAAAATTATTTTGATCATTGAACAACACAACTAGAATTATAAAATATTTCCTCTTATAGATTTTGAAGTGGTGCCAACATTGTACTAGTATAATTAATATGTACTTAACGTAGGAAAAATAGTTAGTGTCAATTTAAAATGGTCAATAGTAGTAAGAAAAACAATATTAGTATATTCTTAAATAACTTTATAGGTAAGTTTTTTTTTTTTGCAAAATCTATTATTCATGAGTCAAATTTAATACATAAATATAAATGTTAATGATAATAGAAATAATGTAAGGAATATGAGTTTTAGATGAATATTATTCACGAGTCAAATTTAATACATAAATATAAATGTTAATGATAATAGAAATAATGTAAGGAATCTAAGTTTTAGATGAATGTTAATATGTTCTTTTCAATATAATATCCTTAAACACTACAGGAATATAAACTAAACATTTGTAATAAATATCTTAGTCAATTTTCTCTCTTTCTTGTTGTATTTGAAAATAATTAAATTGTACTACTTTGTTACTATTCTAATTCATGATTGATTTTGATCATTATGGTCAATAATAGTAAGAACAACAATATTAGTATATCGTTAAATAACTTCATAGGTAAGTTTTTTTTTTTTTGCAAAATCTATTATTCAAGAGTCAAATTTAATACATAAATATAAATGTTAATGATAATAGAAATAATGTAACTAATCTAAGTTTTAGATGAATGTTAATATGTTCTTTTCAATATAATATCCTTAAACACTACAAGAATAAAAACTAAACATTTGTAATAAATATCTTAGTCAATTTTCTCTCTTTCTTGTTGTATTTGAAAATAATCAAATTGTACTACTTTGTTACTATTCTAATTCATGATTGATTTTGATCATAAAATGATTGATAATTGAGACGACAGACTCATTTTACAACCCAATATGGGGGGGGAAATAAAAATTATGTTCTAAATAGAAAAATAAAAGAAATGAATATTTTGTAAAGTATTTAGAAGTATATAAAATGTGTGAATTAGATGTTTAAATTTTATACTTTTTCAAAAAATTTCAGCTAGAGATACAGAGGAACTATTTGAAGATTTATGTTAACTAATTTATGTCCATATCAACTTCTTATATATCTATATATAAGAAAAAAAAAATTATGGTTAAAATTCTTATTTGGTCATATATATACTCTATTTAGCATTCAAAAATACAGTTTCAACAATGAAAAATAACACATTGTATCTTTCATTCAAAATATTTGCACGTGAAGAAATTTGATCCCTACATCTCCACTTAAAATGGTCTATGATGGTATATATTGGACACATACTATGATCATTTGTCATTAAATAACTTTATACTTAATATATAGCTTGCATATTAATCTATTATTAATTAAGTAAGCCTCAAGTTTTAAACATAGAAGTACAAATAATAAATAAAAATAAATTGTGCTACTAGCATTCAACATTTAATTTGATCTTAAAAAAATATTTTCTCCACAACTCTAAAATGGTGCAAACTTTCTACAATAGTATGTAATGTTGATGGTGATAATGATGATTATCATCCACTAAGACCAAATATGGTATTTAAGAAGGTAAAAAGATATTACTAAATGTTATTTCGAATTTTATTGTTATGCTAAAAATACATTAAAAGGAGTGTTTCAAGATCATCATAATTTTGTTTAGTTAAACAATTTCGAAAGTTGGTAGCGTCACAAATATTTTGAAATTTAATTCCAATATGAGTATAAATTGGATGATCTATGACAGTTTTTAAATCTTCAACCATATTACTAGTGTTGCAAAGGTGATAGCCTTTTTATTGTGCTAACACTCTTTTAGTAATAATCATAACTTAACACATACATGATATTTTACTATATATTGGATTATAATTAAATGGGTTAATAATAGCAACATACACATCATTATTTTCATAAAATAACCTTAACAAACTTATCTTTTAACATAAACCATACAAATATTAAAAATAGATAATGTAAAGAATTAACATTAAGATGTGAAAGATTTGCTTTTGCAAGTTTATATAAATTTGTTTTATAAATTTTATCATGATAATTTTTACACAAAAAATGGTGAATATCTACATTAAAATTAGTGAACTAAGTGACTTTCTAATTCCTCATTTCGAAAAAATTTAATCTAGTTAATGTTTTAAATAATAGTATATATTGGACACATTACTAAGATCATTTGTCATTAAATAACTTTATGATATATATTAATCTATTATTATTTAAGCAAGCCTCAATCTGCTATTGACATTCAACATTTAATTTGATCCTAATTTTTTTTTTTCTCCTCAACTCTAAAATAGTGCAAACTTCCTACAATAGTATGTAATTATGATGGTGATAATGATGATTATCATCCACTAAGACCAAATAAGGTATATAAGAAGGTAAAAAGATATTACTAAAAGTTATTTTGAATTTTGTTTTCTCGGTAAAAGACTAAACTATTATATTATGTACAAGAGTGAAAAATACATCATGGTGAAACAAGATAGAATCAGGCTCTGGGTATGTCACCCGAGAGCAATTGAGGCATCCAAAAAACTAGCCCATGCAGGGGCGCCAGACACAAAAGCCAGACTTCCATAAGAGCACGCCCACGCAGGGGCACCAACCATTACATCCCACGCAGGGGAGACTGAACTTACCCAAATTGTTAACACGAAATTCAGGAACAGGGACATTCAACCAGGGCACGAAAGAGACCAGAAGCATGGTTACTATAACTGAGTCAAAAAACAAACAGCAGAAGACACCAGTCTAAGACCAAACAAAAAGCCATAGGAACCTTCTGCGCGGTCGTCATCAATCGTCCATTTGCACTTCAATCGTCCATAGGCTTCTCTTTCAGCAGTAGTGGGAAAGGTGTCTTCCTCCTCGCCAGTTCCCGCCCTCTGTTCTTGCTTGCGTTGCTTTGCGTTTTCCGGATCTGCGGCCGCATCTTTAACCTCCTGCTCCTTATCAGCTTCAGGGGCCTCTGCTTCATGCTTCTGATTGTCAGTCGTTCTCTGCCCCTGTTCATCCAGGGCGTCCTCATCTTCCCGGGCATTTTCTATGAACAAGACTGAGACATGCGCGCTGATCCGCTGAGTTATTTTGAAATTTATTGTTATGCTCAAAATGAATTAAAAGAAGTGTTTCAAGATCGTCGTAATTTTGTTTAGTTAAACAATCAAGAAAGTTGGTAGCATCACAAATATTTTGAAATTTAATTCTAATATGAGTATAAACTAGATGATCTACGAGAGTTTTTTTAATCTTCAACCATATTACTAGTGTTGCAAAGGTGATAGACTTTTAAATTGTGCTAACACTCCTTTAGTAATAATCATAACTTAACGCATACATGATATGTACTATATCAAATTATAATTAAATGGATTAATAATAGTAACATACGCCATTATTTTCATAAAATAACCTTAACAAACTTATCTTTTAATATAAACCATAAAAAATATTAAAATAGTTAATGTAAGGAATCCAAATTGAGATGTGAAAGATTTGCTTTTGCAAGTTTATATAAATTTGTTTTATAAATTTTATCATGATAATTTTACACAAAAAATGGTGAATATCTACATTAAATTAATGAACTAAGTGACTTTCTAATTCCTCATTTTGAAAAAACTTAATTTAGTTAAAGTTCTAAATAATGGTATATATTGGACATATATGGTAAGCCTCAATCAATTTTTTTATTAACATAAAAGTACAAAAAATAAATAAAAATAAATTATGCTACTACTCACACTAAACATTTAATTTGATACTATTTTTTTTTCTCCTCAACTCTAAAATGGTGCAAACTTCCTACAATAGTATGTAATTGTGATGGTGATAATGATGATTATCATCCACTAAGACCAAAAATGGGTAAAAAGATATTACTAAAAGTTATTTCGAATTTTATTGTTAATATGCTCAAAAAGTATTAAAAGAAGTGTTTCAAGACCATCATAATTTTGTTTAGTTAAACAATAAAAAAGGTTGGCAGCGTCACAAATATTTTGAAATTTAATTCCAATATGAGTATAAATTGGATGATCTATGAGAGTTTTTTAATCTTCAACCATATTATTAGTGTTGCAAAGGCGATAGACTTCTAAATTGTGCCAACACTTTCTTAGTAATAATTGTAGCTTAACACATACATGAGATTTACTATATTTGATTATAATTAAATGGGTTAATTATAGTAAAATACACATCATTATTTTCATAAAATAACCTTAGAAAACTTATCTTTTAATATAAACCATAAAAACTATTAAAATAGATAATGTAAGGAATCTAAGATTAAGATGTGAAAGATTTGCTTTAGCAAGTTTATATAATTTTTTTTATAAAGCTTATCATGATAATTTTTACACAAAAAATGGTGAATATCTACATTAAAATTAGTGAACTAAGTGACTTTCTAATTCCTCATTTTGAAAAAACTTAATCTAGTTATACTTCTAAATTCTAGATCCATTAAAAACTTCCAAATTTAATGAAATATGTGTTCAAGGCACTAAAAGTAGTTTCTAAGTCAAGTTCCTGGAAAATGTGCTAATGTTTATAGGGAGTGACCCATCCCATGAGGCCCTTAATGTATCCCCCATCAATGACACAAAATGGGTTTCAAGATTTGGGACAGAATGATGTTGATGTAAATATGGTTCAGGAATTACAAATATGAAATGAAGGCTTAGGATTATCATAACATATATCAACTAAAGAAAGTTTCTTGAACATATTGGTGACACTTTATGGAGTTGGAAACATTGACTCAAAACTAATTATGGAGGATTTTGATATGGTATGATTAACCAAAGAGGAAAGAAGACTTCCAACCAAAAAGGTATGGAGATGAAGTGAAAGAGTGTCATGTTCGAGAGCGACTCGTTGTCATTCATAGTTTAAGTACCCTATTTTCCCAATTTCCTCAAACATTTCTGGTTAGTACCTCTTTATTTTTGACAAGCTTGAGGAGGATAACATATGCTTGATCTATAATTTCATCCTTCAGATGAATCATTAAGAGTATTTTTAATGAACCCTCTGAAGGAGTGGTTTTGTCTCAACATGTTTGATGATTCCATTTTTGTTTGATATTTTTGTGTGTCCAGTGAAGCTGTAACTCAACTTATTTTTCATGTTTGGATATTTTGAAAAAGAGGTGAAAAATAAAACTCTTAAGGTTCTTTTTCATAAATTTTCTTTTAAGTCCAAAAAAGTAGAAAATGATACTGAGGAGAATGTCTTAGCCATGTTTGACTAAGTTCTTCATTTTTCATAAATAGTCTATCCTAGTCTGGAAAAGGGTCAAACTTATACTGATCAGACATGTTTTCATTTACTTTAACAAGTTCAAAAAGACAAGTGCTTGATAACATTTTCATGTTTAGGGAATCTGAAAAGAGATGAAAGAACACTCTTCTTAGAAAAAAAAGTGGTATAAAGGGTAGCAATTGGTTCTGATCATGATGGAAATACTCAAAAAAGTTGACGTAAAGAGGCTGGCTAATAAAACCACTCATCTAGGTTCTTTTCCACAGTGGAGTTGTCAATTTATTATGTCGAACTTTCATGATTGCGAACATAGGTGAATTCCCTAGATCTAGTTGTCTGATATAGAACAATAGAAGGAAAAAATCATAACGTTTTCCTTAGAGAAATTAGAGTATGGGAAATAATCCTACCTTGAATTTGTAGCAAGCCTTCCTTTACTCCTTGTTTATAAGCTCCAATTCTATATCAACGTGTTATAATTAGAACCTGCAAACACAACTAAAACAGGCAAAGGATCTAGACCATCTATGTAGCATAATTTGAGATAGTTATTCAATAATTCAACATGGAATTGAAATATATGAGTGCAAACATAACACAACACATATAGGAAAACAAGATACTCTTTATATTAACAAATATAGGAGTTAGTTTACAACCACAAATACAAGTCTGACTTTGTAGATGTCTCCTGAAGTTGATTTGTCCTTCCTTGTCATAAATCACACCTCAAAACTAATCCTAGTGCATGAAAGTGATTACTCTTTAGGTTCAAACCAGCAACATGAGGGAACAATCAATTTCCAAAAGCCCACCCCAATGCTATGGAAGGAAATAAATATATAGCGTAACATTGGTATCTTAGGATTTACCATCTTAGGCTTGAGATCCACATATGATGGGAGAATGAGCTCAAGGGATAAGAGATAGGTCCATTAGAGTAGGATCATATATAAATTGGAGATCTTTATCCATGGTTAATAGTTGAAACTACCTTGGAAGCTCTTGGAAGAGAAACTTACAGAGATAATTTTATTTTTCTGAATTTCTAGAATTAGCGCACCTACAGAAGGGAGCAACATGCATTGACCAACATTGTTACCCATGCATGCAACATGCGTTGAGCATAGGTGGTTAAGAATGCAAGGTGAACTGGGACTAAAAATAGTGTTTTTGAGCAATTTGTCCCATAAACTCAGACTTTTTGGAGAAATGATGCTTAGGGCTTTATGAAGGGATTAATGCAAAAAGTTCAAGGATGTTGATTGATCCGGTTTTCCAACCTATTGACCCAACGATGGCTTGTAACACATGGAAAGAAGGCAAGTTTATAAGTCAAGATGAGTGATGATTTCACCTAACCATGGAGTAACTAACTCAAGTGCTTCTAATGGTTAAATGACGACGCTTAAGAAACATTGACTTAGGATGATGTGACACTAGGAAAAAACAAATGAATATAAAATCAAACAACATGACAACACAAACAAGCTTGAAACAACAGTTGATGTAGGCTACAAAATTTACATAGGAAAAAAATTTGGAGGGTTTTTGTCATAGTGACAACACTTGGTGACACACTGGGAGAACCACAACTTCTCTGAAATGGTTTCATTGTAAGTGAAAAATATCATTTCTCCACGAAGTATTGATTCATTTAGTCGGTTACCTTAGCTCTTCATTCTTACCTGGTTAGAGATATAGTCTTCTTTATTCCATTACTCAGCGTAACACAACATATGACAAGTCGTATCATGTTGATGTAAGTAGGGGTAATATAGTACGGAAAATTAAAAACAATCAAAATGTGAGTTTTAAATATCTTGCATTTCTCCACTGTCAGCAAGCCTAGACAGTAAGCCAACAGAGTCACTTCAAGAATAAAAAAATTTCTTCGCTGCCAGTGAGCCTACGAAGTACCCCAGTGAAATTGCTTGCTTCACCTCCATGCACAAGAATCATTTATCATCTTTCACCCTTTTATTTTTCTTTATTTTTCATAGGATTGTGGATAGGAACTTATTACTTTTTAACGGGTGGAAGAGGGATCCTGAATTATTGACAGAAGAAGAGGTTGTCCCTTGAAAGACAGGTTTTAGCTTATGATTCTTTTTTCACTAAAAATTTTACCCGTATCCTACTCTAAACATATAGATAAGCAATAACATGCTATTCATAAATAGGACCTAGTGTGGGAATGAAAATCCTAAACAGATTTAGGCATCATGGTTTTCTTACATCTTCTTGGTTGACGGATCGTATTTTCCATCAAAAAATCATTGACTTGAAAATGATAAACCAAATCAAGGAAGAGGGTAACAAATAAGCCAAGGGTTGCATGTTACTACAACCTTCCATTCAAAAATCCACGTAATATGAAAGCTACAAATCGACTTTATTCAAATATAAATAAAACTAAAATAATAAAATCGTAATATGAAAGATGAAAACACACAAAAAGAATGTATTGCATCTAACTACATGCAATCTATCCTATCCTATCGTATCCTAAACAAGACAAGGTTGGGTCATGTAAAGTGGAATTTCCAATGTAGCCATAAAATTTGTTCTCGTCCTTTAGACCAAACAATGTGATCATGTAGCAGAAAAATAAATGATAGTGTCATGAACAAAATAAAGTATGGAAGAATATGCACTAACAAATGGAAATGGGAAGTGCAACCACAATGGTGTATTACACTAAACTTCTTTTTCAAATGAAAAACTTCACAACATCCATTACCAGCTAGCTTATGGCCATACTAGACTCGACAAAGCACATGAACATACAGGCCACGAGACATTGTTTTGGATTGGAAAGAGTCTTCTAATGAGTCCATAATAGGATCATGGGAAAAATATTTTGGGAAACTTAAACAAGAAATACTAAACAAAGAAAAATCCATGTCATAAGTGATATTAATAGGTTGAGAAAAATCCATATTGTCATGCACGTGAGGTTATTTGATGGATGATGAAAAATATTCCTTGAGATCCATCACTATTTCTACATTATAGATCAAATATTTGCTTGAGATGGGATGTAGTGGTGGAAGTTCAATAGTCAAATTAAATTTCCTCTCGTGGGGGTTGAAGAATTTTACATGAAGAAAATAATCATCCCTCAGGAGAGAGTGAACATCCCATACGATAACATTAATGATGAAATTATGCAAAACAAACATGAACTGACAAAAATGACAAATGTCATCATGGTGACAAGAACCTAACATAACCATCAGCATAGGCTAGAGTTTCCTACTCACTTGACTTAAATTGGAGTTCTGAAAAAACATGGCCAACTACTTATCATGAAATTGAAAAAAAGATAGATTTTCAATAATACTACAAAAATCTTCAGTGATAAGCATGTCATCTTATTGATCAAAAGTAGGTATACCTAAAAGAAAATCTTCAATAATTGCATCAAACTCCCTTTGAACTTGCTGCACATCCAAATCTTCATGTAAAAAAAAAAAATCAACCATATAACTTTAACAATCATTAGTTTATAATTTAGATCAAAGGAAATCATCAGGGTCGTGATTATCTAAGGGTTCAATTTGATCAATGGGTGAAAGTCGACTAGTGGAATATCATGATTAGAATATGGTTCATTGATAAGGTCAAATGAATCATCATTAGGGGAAATATGTGAGATAAAAAATAATTATTCATCAGCAAAATGATATTCTAATTTAACAATCTATTAAGGTTCAAAACATGGAACACCAAAAGGAGGAGGACATGGGACAAAAGGTAGGTCCAGTTCTTCCTCAGGATGTTGATTTTTTTTTATTATTATGAGGAGGACATAATGAATTAGATTCAAAATATTTTCTTGAAATCTAAATGAAGAAATGAAACTTTTCATCCAAGAATTGGCATTCCACATCCTCATCTAGAAATCATAATAGAGATGAAGGAATCAATGAGTGAAATGTTAAAGAGATTCATTCAATTCCATTATAATTTGATTGATTTCATGAAGAACATATTGCTACTCATATTTGTTGAAAACATGATGAAGTTCATTAACAAATTGCTTGAAAGACGAAATAGAAGTAGTGGGTAGAGAATAACACCATTTCTTTGCATGACCATCCAATGTAAGGGTAAACACTAGCGTGAGGATTTGTTCAAAATAAATGCCACTTGAAAAATAGAGTTGAACGAGTTTAATTATGTAATCAAGGATGGTTTTTTTACACTTTCCATCGAATTTAAGATGTGATAAGTTATGTAAAAATTAAGTAGGGATTGAAAGATCTAAAGCTTCAGAAAAACACCTTGGGATTATGATCTGGGGTGAAGCCATTAAAAGTAAGAGATTCAAACAAACTTCACAAGGCCAAATTGTCATCTATCCATCCTTCTAGTTCCAAATATGTTGATGATGTGGGATGCTACCAACATTGTAAAGGGATTTGCCCGATGTGAAGTCCCAATTAGACCTCTCATGGATTAGTGTAGGTGCCCCATCTAGTCATACGGTCTGGAAACTATAGGAAAGGTTATAAATATATTCCTTGGCTACAATCCAACACAACAGAACACAACGCCACTTTAAGGAAGCAAGAATGTGAGCTTTGTGAGACATCGAATGTAAGGTGTGTGTGGGAGACGTCAACGAATGGTGAGGGAAATGAGCCAATAGTTAGAAAATTTATAGTATTATTCTAAATGGGTACCTAGGATGTAAGAGAAATACTTGATGAATACCTACAAATTACTCCACATAATAGACAACAATCGTTAAAGCATAACAAATCTCATTCAATAATATTCATAGCCAGGAAATGAATTAGTTCATTAACTTGGCATGTAATTAAGGTAACATATATCATAAACAAAACTAGAATAATGCAACTACATCTATGATATATGTATGAAGAAATGGCAACTCACTGAGATTCTAATTAAAAGTGCAATATCACAAGTACACTGTCACATATATGAAACACTATCCAATAGTGGAAAACAAAGCCATAACTTACTTCTCTAAAGAATGATCTATCTCCTATGTCTTATAAAAGAAGATAAGGAAAGACCTTTAGAATCCTAGCCCTTTTCTTGAGCTATGATGAGCTATTTATGAAAAGTAACAATGGCATTTGAGCTTCCTCATGACTCTTTGACATTTATGAATGTTCATATTCTATACATGTCTCATTACATTCCAATGTGTTGATATTCACATTCCACATGTGTCCCGTGGACTTCATTACATATCATTTATTACATAAGACAAATTAAAAATGAGATGATGACTATATAAGAAAAAAATGATAATGGGACAAAGACTCATCAAAGTGATAAGCGATTTTCTTCCACATGGAGCTCATTCATAATGTAATTGTTCCATGCTCTGAACTTCATTGAGATGTCTTTGACTTGAACTAGAATGTCCCCAATGTAGCACATCTTTACCTCTAGTGCCTCTGTCAATATGTTCTTAGAGGTTGATTGTACATTATTCCATAGCCATGAAAGTTTCATATGATATTTAACTCATTCAATGGTATACTACAGAATCATGTGTGTGGTCACCTCCAAGCCTCCCTAATTTGTTGCTTTCTTGATCCGCTAAATGTATTCCCTCGCCTCCAGGAAGATCATCTCCCTACCTTTGATTTCTTCAAGTGTTCCTATCGAAGACATTCAATGCTTCTGTGTTAGAGACTCGAAAGCATTGTGAAGTTGATTATATGTAGCAATAGTACTAATTTATTTTTCTGCAACACACATGTATATTTTGTCATGGAGTCTCAATTGAAATCTATCCATCTCTATGAAAATATTTCCTTTCTTCTCCAAATGTTGTGGAGCATCAAGATACTTAGTAGTCCACTCCTAAAGATGATTGGCTTCTACATTTTCTACATTCACGAGTTTCACCACTTCCTTTCCCTTCTTTTGTAGCAAACAAGAGGAGGCACCACTTGCAGTAGAAAGAATAATATCATCATATAATCATGTCATGGTGTCCTCCATTGGCCCTAACTCTTCCTACATGGCTGATTTCCATTCGGTGATGCTGAATCTTTGTGATGGCAATCATTGATTCTCTACCACAATATTTTCCTCCTATTTCTTCATCACAACAAGTTCTCTTTTGACCTTGACATTCTCATTCAACTAGTACTTAGAATTATCTTATGATGCTATAGAAAATGCAACATTTGTTGCAGTAATATCTCTTGGATTCCTTCTGGTGTTGGAGGTTATCACCTTCTCTTTATCAAGTGAGATTGTATTTTTAAGATCCTTGGGGAAGTATTTATACCTCTTCTACACGATCCTCTTCTTAAGTTGATCAAATGTTACACTACATACATCCATGACTCTATTGACCAGTGGAGGTGTCATTCCCATTTCCATGAATGGAAGATGACCACCTATAAGGGGAGGTTCCTCTGGAGTGTCTCTCTCATCATCCATGGGTTGAATGGTGTCTTCTTCCTCTAATGATTCTACTTCAATCTCCTGAGTCATTTGTTCTTCTTCTAGTCTCTACGCTACTTCCTCCTCCTAGGACTTCCTCTATTATTCTTCTTCTATCATTTTCCTCTCTTATTCTTATTCTTCTTCTTCTTCTTATATCTTCTGGATAAAGTCATCCAACTCCCTATTCTCCTCTTCTTATTATTCTTATCTCCTCTCCTGCTCTTCTTAAATATCTCTTGTGTTTAAAGGATCATCTTTCCATTTCTTTCTCCTCTCGCCTATCAATTCATACCTGATTTTTTTCTTAGGAGCTACTTTCCTTACTTGAGGGTTTATCTCTTCCTCCTCTTACAATTACAAGTATTCAACTAGTGGATCATGGGGTGAACTAGTCTCCATCCTTGGATGTGCCTTCATGTTCGTGTTGTACCAATTATTTATCTTCTCATATTTCACTATGGACATTGATGAGTACCGCGTATTACTACCAATCCTTTCACAATGTTGCATAACCACTCACCTCAGATGATATCCATGAAATTATTTAGTGGTGAAGTGTATACAGTCTAACTCCTGTATCTATGCATTTATCGCCTTGTGGCTCTTTAACTCATATAATATGATCCTTAACAAGAAAATGTGCCAAGGGGCTTTCTTCCTCCTATAAATAATTCTTGATAATCCCTTATGCAACTGATTTGATACTTCTTGCAAGACCACACTGTTGGTCACATATCATGACAAGAGATGAGGGGAAATATGACAACCAAAACATCTTATATATGTACCCTCAAGAGTTGTAAACCAATCCATGATATCTCAGAGTGACACCTTTACTAGAATGGTCATGCAAGTAGGATCAATCTCGAATATCATCTGGAAGATAACTACAAAGAATTTCTCATCTTATTTTTCATATACGCCTCTAAAGCTTAATTTTGATAACAATCTGTAGTGGAATTAAATTGGGAATTTGTCTTCAGGGCTCCAATTCTAGTTCATTCTCAAGAATGTATTGTGCGCAGATTCCATCTAAGGGAAATGTAGACACATAAAATTCTAGTGCCCAATTCTCCCTCAAAGATTTATTTCCTTGCCCCACTTTATGTCGCAACTCATAGGACAATATATCTACCCAATCGAAATATCTATCACATGTCATCACCATATTCATCACATATATCAAATTATCCTTGAACACCTCAGTGTTATTGTACACATACAACTGAAAATACATGGTTATCAAATGTTGATATACATCTCTCAGAATATTTGTCAAATAAACTAGGGATGGGAGATGGAGAAGCTTAGAAGACTCTCAACACCATGATTTCATAACATCACTTATGTCGACTTGTTCCCATCTCATGTATAAGTTTTCAATTGCATATATAGTGGGCTTGAGCACCTTATGATATGTCTGCATGTCTTCACCATAACAGGTGGCGAGATGACCGCGAATCTCACTATGAAGAACAAGCTGAGAGTCATCGATATGTGTAATGATCTATTCAATCACCTATGCACATGGAATGACAGGGAACCTGCATGTGATCCTATGAATTTTTCACTTCTAGATGTTGATGTACGCATGAACATCTTCTAGGTCCTCAAGAAACGTTTCAGCCACTTTCGGAGGTGGCATGGATCCAATAGATGATGAAAGGGTGACAATACTTGTAGCATGAACACATGTTTGTGCCAACACACTCATAATGAAAATATTATGTTGAAGCAACCTACTTATGCAACAATAATTGTAAATCAACAACACAAAATAACTTGCATGAGAAATAGGTATGCAGACTAGGAGGGCACACTTTCAAAGCATGAAGGAGTATAAGGGGTTATCCACATCGTTGCAGTGAGCTCATGTGCTCAAACAAGTGAAGAAATGAATCAAGGGTGCATTGGTGCAATCCTAAGGGTCAAAGGGGTGTGTTGTTGGGTCTTTAGTCCTTCACCATGCGCTTTGGCACTCAAGGAGAGAAAGAGGGTGCATTTTCGCACTCAGAAGGGATGAAGGAATGAATTTACTAGCCTTCAGGCATTCACAATGCACTCATGTCCTCAAAGGAAAGGAAGGCACGCTAGTGCATTATTAAGGGTCAAAGGAATATGCTATATGTCTTCATGATGTGCTCAAGGCAGGGCACAATTTTTTGTGGTGAAGAAGTGCACTGAAGAGGAAAACTTGATCATTTTAGGTGCACTTTTTAAGGTTGAACTATCTTCAGGTCCTAGAAGTATGCTATATGTACTAAAATATTAGAAACTAGTATTAACATGAGTATTTGATGATACTATTGAGGAAAAGAAATATCTACAAGGTTGTATAGTTGTTGTCGCATTCATGATGGACTATGAAAATGTTAAAGAATGTGAAGAGTTTCTACATGTGACAATAGATTAACACTTGCAGCATGAAGATTAAGCATAAATGCTAACAAAGAAACTAAAAAATGAAGAAAAAATAGCGAGAAGGGTAAGAATGACAATGAAATCATGAAAGGAAATGAAAATATTCAACACGAAAAACTTACATGTAGTGTTGGTTGATGAAGACTCTCTTGATTCACAACTATACACCTAACTAAGATGGAATGATTATGCAAATGAATGATTAACTGAGTTGATGTAAAGAATTTTACATACAAAATGGATTCACACATGAATATCACTTTTCGATGAGTGAAAGGATTAGTTAAGGGAAGTTAAGTGGTCTCTTATTTTCTAGGAGCGTTCCCACTTGCAACAAGATGGCTCATGCATATATCCAGGAAGAGTGCATGTCTTCGACATGAAGCAATGTGCTCATGTAGGGTTCTCTTGCTCAGAATAAAGGAGTGTAAGTTAAGGAGGGTTCAATTCTTTAGCTCAAAGGAGTGCGCTCAAGGAGGGAGCACTTATTCAACTCGATGGAGTGTGCTCAAGTTAGCCACATGTCTTCACCAAATTGGATTGTGCTTTTTCTTTTCTGAGCCATTTTCTTTATTTTTTTTTATTTTCTATGCCTTTGAGTGTTTTTTGAGTGTGTGCATGGTGAGAAGAAAAGTTTCTAAGTAAAGGTGAGTGATGAGTTCACCTAACCATGGAATAACTAACTCAAGCACTTCTAATGGTTAAGTGACGATTCTTAGGTAACACAGACTTAGGAGGATGTGACACTAGGAGAAAATAAATGAATATCAAATGAAACAACATGATGACATAAAGGAGCTTGAAACAACAGTCGATGTAGGATCCATAATTGACATAGGAAAAAAATTTGGAGGGTCATTGTCACAATGACAACACCTCTTTAAAATATACCCAATCAAAAATATTACATAGAAAAAATTGTTAACTCATCAAAACCTCCTTAATAAATCTACAATCTCTAATAGATATTAATACATGAGTAATATAATTTTCATAAATTATCCTAATTTATACATATTTCAATTAATTTAACCAACTCACATTCTTAAATTCCAAGACACCTTAGGTCTAGTCGACAAGGTTGATTTTGAGAGACTATGATCCTACACTAGTCTCCCAAGGTAAAATTTTACATGGCCTCTTGGTCATGTACCCCTAAACTTGACATTTTGTTGTTGTCCACTTCCTTATATTCTTTGATGTTTTGTTGTTGTTTCTTGCGATCTTCCTTAATCCCAAACTTTATGTTGTTATTGTTCTTCATTTTCCTTGTTGGTTTCTTGATTCTCTTTTTACTACTATCTTCATTTTTCCAGGATCCCATACCTCTCTTGCTTTCGGTCAATCTGTCTCGTTGAAATGTTGATTCATTTATGCATTCATGTGTTATATGGCCATTTCTGTTATCAATTTTCCATCACTTTGATAAAAAAAAATTCAATTGCAATAAACTTCTCGTTCAACTTGAAAACGCACAACCCATAAGTAATGATTTTAATATTAGTATTTAATTTATATGCTTGTTGATTTTCCTTCAAACTTGTGATCATGTACTAATGACCATCTAGTTGTTCACGTTGGTCTCTATGTTTTATCCCCATGCTAATTTTAAGAAAACCTCCAATTCCTTTGTTTTCTTCTAAGATAACATTTAATCCTAATTTTTCTAGTTATATTGATGTCAACTTCTATTTTTCATGACTTTTCCTTCATTCTCGATAATCATGTCCTTTAATCTAAATTTTTGTATCACCATATTTCTTAGTATACTCTCCTTCAAAAGGGTAATCCCTATCTTCCATAACATACTTATTTTTTGTTTCATGACTATCTTTCAAAATTCCCTTAATTAAAATCTCAACTCTCTTTCATGCCCATCATTTTCCATTATATACAAGACAACGTTGCATCATTCTTACTTATTTGAAGATATTTTTCATTTACCAAAATATGGTTTTATACATGCATACCAAGTTTCTTTAGTTCAACAATACTTTGATGTGGAGGAGTTATAACAATTATTCCTTCTTCTTCATACCTTTGTTTAGAAATCTGTGGATTACTGAGCTTCCTTAAATAGTCTTCTTTCTTTTCTATGAAAGCATGCTTTCTTCCAATTATAAAGATTATGTGTCTCTCTACATTTATGAATTTATCATAGATATAATTTTTTCCATTAACTTTCATAATGTTTTTTATAATGTCAATGCTAACATCATGAAAATAATTACCACCAAAATTTGTGGTCCCTTTTCTTCTGTCTACTTTAAATGTGTAATTTACTACCTCTTTTATACATTTATTCTTTGGATCTATTTGTCCCTTTGAACTCTATTGATTTCAATTTACGCCATCTCTCTGTTTATTTCTTGAACACACATATTTTTTCTCTCTGACCTCCTACTAGACATGCTCTTTATCTATGATTTCCTGGTTGTTTCTTTATTTTTATTTCAGCACAGTTTCCTCTAGATCTACTAAAATATTTTATGATGAATTCTCCTTGTCATTTTCTTCTTCATCATCCTCATTCATGCTAACGTCACTTATTTTTTGGATATCTTTCTCTTATCAATTCTTTTTTATTTTCCAAAGAATTTTTTTACTATCCCACTGTCATCACAAGTTCATGTTTATTAAATAAATTTTGAAAGCATGCTCATGTTCATTAAATAAATTTACAAAACTTAAATTTTCATATTCTCCATCATAGGTGGCTAACATATCAAAATAATGAGATATCGGAGTGAATAAGGAGGTATCAAGGCCTGCTACAAGTTTAACAAAACCTAGTATATGTCAGACCCATTATACATGTTTTGAAACCTATGATATTGGATCAACTCTAATTTAATCTGCAAGTTTGGGGACTCAAGAGGATATCCCTCTAAAAAGCACGACAACCTACAGTGAGTCATGGAACAGTCAAAAAGGGCTCTCATAGTAAGACCCTGTACTCCATCTAAAAATGAGCATAACATGTACAACAATTCGACATTGAAGTACTAAAACGAGATTTCCTCAAGAAAGCATAATGAGAAAAGACAAACATGATTTGCACCATAGAAGTCACAACTGTTACAGAGAACATATGAAGGCCTGAAAAACCATACAAGGTCCTCTCAATTTAGTCAAGTTTCCAATAATTGGTACCAAAGCATGTTCCTTCTATATCATCTTGATTGTTGGATGGTAGACCTAGCTGAATTTGAGTCACAAACTATCAAAGTGTTTCCATTCTCAGCACTACAAACTTTTAAGAATTAAAAGAGAAGGTAAAATTTGAACGGATGGGCTATGGACTTAATGTTTGAAAGCTAATGTGTGATGGATACAACAAAGACTCCCCCTCTATGTAAGAACAACAGTGGAATTCTTAGGAAAAATGTGCAATATACAACATTCTTCACAAAATAGATCTTGAGACGTTGATAGACTTCAAATCTAAAAAAGAAATTTGGGATAGATTGTAGATAAATCATGAAGGAGATACGAGTAGTAGCAGTGCTGAAAAGGAAAAGAAAAAGAAGAAGAAGAGAAAGGACTCTAAAAGAGAAATAATTTAGTTAAATGAGACCTTTGTTAGTATGAATGTATCTAATTATCATGAGGAAGAGTTAACTAAAGGACAAGCAAAGCCTCACTCAACATTGGCTAAAATAGAGAGACCTGCAAGTGAAAAAAAGAAGACCAAAAGAAATTATTGTAGATATGTGATGAAAGAGAGCACGAGTACAAGGAATAAATTTTTAGCCTGGGGACACAATTAAAAGAAGCTATAAGAATAAATATAAGTGATGAATAGTCAACTGAAGGAGAAAGAGGAATAATGTGAAAGATTAGAGGTTGATATTATTTCAGATAGAAGTGAGGTAGATAGAAAGAAAATTAAATATTAAATGCTAGAAGAGAAGAGTAGTATCTCAAAGGAAACCACCAAAGAGGATACAACATCACTAAAAGGAATAGTGGGAGAATCTAGTAGTAGCATAGTAAAATATAAATGCAAGAAGTAGAACCAATATGAAAAGAATGAGTTGAAGAAAATTCCCTTTGAAATAAGGTCATTTTCTCTTGGAAATGATTTGAGAAATTTTGGAAGATCCTAAAAGATATTATTTCCCCCCTTTAAAGATGAAAATTCCTTCTCATACCATAACCCTGGACATATAAAAATTAACTATAAAAGAAATAAAATTAAGACTAATAAGAAAAAGGTGCAATAAACAACAAGGTATCCTCAAGCAAGAAAATAGGAAAGACAATCAGTAACTAGGTACACAAACTCTTTATATTGCTATTGTTATTTTTGTAATGGTTTTAGACATAAAGTTTTTCATAGAAAATCCCATATAAAGAAAAATAGGAATGCATATGTGAATAATAGCTCAAGGATACACAAACCATTCCCTTCATTTAATGACCACATTAGATACCATAGATGTAACAATCATGGAAATAAATCCATAAACTGCAAGATGGCATGTACCCTAAAGAAATCTAGACATAAGGAAGAATCCACTCAAGGTAGACTGAAGAATGAGTCAAACGGAAATGCAAATAGTAGAAGGAAACTTACTAAAATGTGGAAGAGGAAGAAAGAGAAAAAATGTGACTTCAATGAAAATTTGAATTTATCATGGTATTAGGGGGAGCTGCTCAAGGAAATTAAATCATCTATTTAGTTAGTGAAAAAAAAGCAACATCTCAGGGGGGGAGAAACCCCATTAATTTTCCTTGAAAACAAGGAAATGAAGAAAATATTAGTGGAAAATATTTAAAGAAAATATGAGTACAACCAAATCAAACAAAGGAAGATGACACTAAAAGAAGAAAATAGAATCACCCTCTATGTAGAGAAAGGGTTTGAAGATCCAGTATGTTGTCACATCTGAAGAGAAATAAAGGAATAACGGTGAAGACTATAGCTATGACAATGACTATTGTATTTCCAAAGAGGTATATTTTGTAGCCCCAAATACCACCCTTGGTATTTGGGATGCTTGGTTTATAGCCTAGGGTAACCCCTCCTTCCAGACTTGGTCCAAATATTTTAAAACACTACTTTATTCCATCTATGCTACTTTTCCCTCTGATAAAAGCGTGTACTTGCGAGTTAGTGAATACCCAACCCACGTATATGTGTTAAAAGACTTAAAAAATTAAATTTCCTTAACTATGGGTGGAGTTCATGGGTTTTACCTGTTGGTTACCTCCTAGTGCCCATGGCCCAACTGTTTCCCAACTAAAAAACTAATTGGGAGAAGTATAAATAGACTTCTATGGGAAGCCCTTAAGGAGGAGAAGAGATAGAATTACTATACTGAGATTATCCCTGACTAAGTCTGAATTATCCCTGTGCTTCAAGCACTTCCCCAAGTTTCAGGAAACCCTTGTTTCCTTGAGTGTTGATATTCTCCCACTTTCTTGAGATATCATGGTATTGGTTATGGAAGGAGGTTGTTGAAGACTAGGACTAGACGGATCTGGAGGACGGTTCCACTTGGAGTCAGAAGAAGAAGACTCAGTTGAATTCTCTCCACGTTGGTTATAGCTTTCTATAATAAAAAGAAACATTCTCTTGTTCCTGAGATTAGCTTTGTTTATGCTTCAGATACTGTTGTAATTCATGTATGAATGTTATTTTAGTGTATAAGTAATCATCTTGCTTATATGATATAAAGTTACTTTCATTAAAATGCTTTATCTATATGCTGCTATGTATTTTCGGATTGGTTGATTTGTAGATTCGAAGATCATCAGGAGTTTAAGAGGGTCTGAACACTGCTGGAACTACCCAAACGAAGGACATTCAGATATGGTCGCTATCACATAGTTTGTTTATATAAGCATGTTGCATGAGTTGTATGAGTGTTTGTTACTGTTACTTTCTCTTGCTCTGTTGGGGTTTCAACCCAATACCCTAGGGTACTTATTCCCGTAACAAAATTGGTGACTCCATTGGGGATAATAATCTTGTTATTCCTAGTTTGGGTTGTTTAGTGTCAATTAGGGCTCATTTCTTGGTTTTCTTGCTATGACAGTATTGTTTGGTCTAGTAGAATCTCATACCTTAAGTCTGATCTTTTTTATCTGGCTTTATTTTTTATTTTTCTTACAAAGTTTAGTATAAGCACTTTTGTTTGTTTACAGTAGCGTACACATGCTTGTTTCTATGAAGTGAACCCCCTATGCGCGAGTTTCCTTTATTAGAAGTGCATGTACACGCCTCTATGCTTGAACACAGTTGCGTATAACATTTTTTGCATGCTTTTTTCAAATCTCTCTGCCCAGAAAGGTTTGTTTCTTGGTCTGTTTGGTTTTTGAGTGGTTAATTTCTATCTTTAGAATTTCATTATTTAGTGAGCTTATAGCTTTGAATTCTCTACTTTGAAAAGTTTTGGTCTAGGTTTGCTTTTGAGTGAGTTTTATGATTTGTGTTTGACACACAAGACTTCTTATAGAAGTTCTTGATTGTTCTGGCCCTCCAGAAGAGCATATTGTTTTCAATCTTTATGTCAAGCTTGATTATTGGTCTACTTGCTTTGCTTTCCGTCATTTAGTGGCCTTACATCTTTTCTTGCTTTTTGAAAGTTTCTTTTTGACGAATTTGAAAGTGTTTCTTTCCTAACTTCTTGGTCCATTTCTTAAAGCCCTTTGCTGTTGTTTGGGTCATTTAACTGCAAGTTGAAACCCTTTTTTTTCAAGTTATCATTCGTTGTCGAATTGGTAACTTGAAAAGTTTCCTTGTGCTTTGCTTTTAGTCTTTGAGTCTTAAGTGACATTTTGAGTACTTTTGAAAGGTTGTTTTCGTTACTTCTTGAAAAAGAAAACTTCCTAAAAAACATTGTTTTTGTCTTCTTTTTCCAAGTTTGATTTTGGTTTCTTTTGATTTTTTGAAAGTGAATTGTGACTTTTTGCATTTGCCCCTCTTGTTTAGAAAAGATTTTGTATTCAAAATTTGTATTCTTTTCAAACACTTAAGTTGGCTTATTAATAAGTTATAAACAATTGCTTTCATTCTTTTTAGAGTAATCTAGGATCTTGCATTTTCATGTACACCTTGCATTAGGGTACTTTTGCATTATTAGTTTTAGTGAGAGTGAAGTGTACTTTAAGAAAGGAAAGAAAAAAGTTTTTTCTTTATAGAAGTTTTGTAGAACCCAAGTAGAAATTTCTTTTCATCAAAGAACAAAAAGTTGCATTTCATATAAGTTAGTTTTTCAACAATTTCTTTTGCGTCATACAAACATCATCAGTTTCATTTCCATTTATCCCTTTGACTTAAAAGAACAACCATTTAAAATCAAGCGCTTAATAAAATAAACTAGAACTTTTTGTATTGTCATCGGAATACACCAGCAAGTTTTAGGTTTATTTAGGGCCTCAGATTAGGTGAGACGAGAGCAAACTCTCCAAAGCCACTCTAAATTGTAAAACATAGAAGTCTAATTAAAGAGTGAAATCCAATAGCGTTAGGGAGACAAGGAAAGCTCTGTGACTGGGAGTTAAGCATGAGGGTTCGTGAAGATAAGGAGGAGAGATAGCCCCTCTCTTACTTGTCGGATCTTACCTCATGACTGTTTCGCCCAGCTTCTGATATGAGTTGGTGTCTTTAGTTGCCTATCCTAGGGATCCAAACAGGTGGCTGTGGAGGGGAATCCTGTGGCACCTAAGGTTGACGTTATATCACGTTCAGCAGTACTTCTAGAGGGCACCCTTGCGAAGCTTGGGGGCTTGAACTGACAAAGACTGTTGTCTGGAGGTTAGCGTGACTACCTCTGATACCTTCGCTAATAGGCCTGGGGCATAATTACCCTAGTCTATTTTCGAATGGCCCTTCTTATTAACTTTCTTGTATTTTTGTGTCTGGTCCTAATCACCCAGAGCAAAATTACTTGGAAGTTGTTTGATTGCTGATATCTTTTAGGGAAATTTTAGTGTGTGTTTTGTGCTCCTAGTCAGCCTAGGTTTCAATTTTCTTGAGTCTTTAAGTAGATCTTATAAAAATAATTCAAAGTGTCTAATCGACCATCTCAATGGTCCTGAAGGCTTCGTGGGCTTTCACCTATGAGTCTAGAGCCTTCTCCTAGAAGGTGTAGGAGTGATTTTACTAGTGGTTTTCAACCAGTGGCAACGGGCACATCGGAGATTGGTCCTCCACTTGGGAGAATTAGTTCACAATATAGACCTGGGACTACTACAGAGTTAGAGAGGGACACTCCAGTTCTTTCTCGAGTACTCTTCCAGTCGGAAGATAGTATTGAAGTAGAAGAGCTTTTAGAGTTGGTTACGGCTCCGAATTCTCCTCTCCCTCCTGATCATCCAGACATATTGTTATACGTTGGAACTTTGAATCACAGGCCTGTGAGCCCAGGTCCACACACATCTATCCCTTTGATGACCATTGTTGGAAGCAGGAATCCACCACAACTGTTGCAGGCATGCAAACCCCCATATCTGTGCAAGGGGGAGGAACTATTTCCATCCCTTTTAACACTCCCAGCACATCCTTATTTGGGTCTACTTCCATTTTGTTGATGAGTGGAATTTCTCAAGCTAATGCATCAAGTTTTGTATTTTTTCCTTTTGGAATTCCCTCTCAAAGTTTTCCTTCAGGTCCTCCGAATATACCATCAGCTGCCTCCACATCCATGATGAGTGGATTGTCTTCTTTTCAGGGTTTCTATTTGGAAGTGATCATATATCACATTCCAATCCGACAGTAGGGTCTATGCCTTTTCCTTTTACATGTCATGGTAGTAATCCCTTTTAGACTTGGACAAACCCTGCGGTTAGTGGGATAGGAGCGGGGAATCAGTTTTTCAGCCAACAAGGGAATGTGCCATATTCCTCAGTTAATTCATTTCAGTTTTTTTCACCCTTTGCTAATGCTTGGAACCCTTATCAGGGGCTATTAGCTCCTTTTAATACTTCGTTAGGGGGTAACTACGGAGGATTTTCAGCAAGAGTTTCTCAAACTCCAAGTTTTCCTGGATGACAAGGATCACCCTTTGGTGTAGTAGGTTCTATGAGCGACTTCGGGCAACCTAGTGCCTTTCAAAATCTAGGTCATTCTTTTCAGACCTATGGGAACCCTGCCCAGTCCGAATGGAATTCCCAAGGTCCTCCACGACTTCCTTTTCTGGCCACGCTTAATTTTCTAGACTTGACTAAATTTACAAATGATCTAATTAGGTACAATCCAACTTGGCCTCCAGTCCCAACTAAAATTCCATCGAATATTCCAAAATTCGAAGGGAAGAATGGTGAAGACCTAGGAGACCATGTGACCACGTCCCATTTATGGTGCTCATCAAAATCCCTGATCAATTATTCAGTCAGGTTGAGGTTATTTCAGTGCAGCTTAATAGGGAATGTGGCCAAATGGTATATAGAGTTGCTCTGGGGCACTTTTCTTAAACCATTTTCAGTTGCCTGTCCATTATGATGTTGGAACTAAAATTATGGCCAATTTTCATCAAGACATGACAACGCACATTTCGGATCATATCCAGGAATGGAGACAGAGAAAGAGGCTTATCAAAGCTGAAATTCCACCAGACTGTTGTCTCGAACGGTTTCTAAAATCTTCACAACCTGAGATCTCCAAGGATGTTTCTCTTTCTGGTGATTATTCGGAAGAGCAGGCTATTTTTCGAGCCTTGCAATTAGAATTGATATATTCTTAGTCTGGGACTCTTCAAAAAATCCTTCTTGATGCTCCTAGATCTAAGGTTGATTTAGCCAAACTAAAGCCCGACCCTCACGCTGATGGTATAGTTGGATCAGTTGATTTAAATACGGTGAACCTTTTGAAACAATTACAATAGTTGTCTCTACAAACCACTTCTTCTAATCAGGCAGCACCGTCTACACCTTCGCCCTCGCAACCTACCTCCATTAATTCCATCCAGACATCTAACCCCAAAGGAAATCAACAATCTAATGGGAAGAAGAAGGGACGAGGTAAGAAGAAAAACCAGGAAGGTAAGGGTAATGCGAACAAGCCTAGTAATGGTGTCGGTGAGGGTAGAAAAGAGTCTAAAAAGAAGGTTAAATTTCCATGAAAGTTATGAAATGGAGATTATTTGACTCATCTCTGCCCCAAGATTCACAATGCTCAATGCTCGTTAGTGCAGCAAGGGTCCTCTAGCTCCCAAGCTGTCTTGACTAACCCTTTTCCCCAAGGGCAAAAATTACTTGCTGGCACGAACTTGAACGTTGGTACCCCCACAGGGGGAAACCAAGAAATGGAAAATTCCTCAAATGTGTATATG
Organism: Pinus tabuliformis; assembly: GCA_031772625.1. Lineage (NCBI taxonomy): Eukaryota > Viridiplantae > Streptophyta > Pinopsida > Pinales > Pinaceae > Pinus > Pinus tabuliformis. The sequence goes on along the minus strand of CM062820.1, from coordinate 519,854,929 downwards.
ATGAACTCTCATGTCGATGTTGCCACACACGCATGCAATTACGGTGAAATGGAAACATCTAAGGAAAAATCTATTCATGAAACCTCAGAACCGCTTCATATTGAGCGACCGTTTGTTGAGTCTATAACTCAGATACCAAAAGGTTCCACTAAGCGCTCGATGATTAACCCTCATGCTAGAGTAGCCTAGAACTGCTTTATTGTAGAAGACCTGGCTCAAAGTCCTTGTGCTATGTCTACATTGGAGGTACTCTAGTTGTGTCTTGCTCAGAGAAGTGCTTTTCTTTCGACAATCGGGGTAGTAGATCCAAAAAATCCTTTAGTGTTCACTTTTGGTATGCTCAATGTAAAAAAGATACTTCCTCAGCATATGGATTTCCAGATAAATTCTACTTACCGAAAAATCAATATTTTTCGGACAATTATAGATGAGGGAGCTTCCACATGCGTAATTTCTATGTCATGTTGGAAGGCCATGAGATCACCTTCAGTTGTTCCTTCACCGATTCTATTAACATCATTTGATGGTCATTCTCATAGGCCACATGGAATTATCCTAGCTTTTTCTATATGTGTTGGAGGATAGGTCGTTAATATTGAGGTAGAAATCATTGATGCCAACTTGGATTACAACCTCCTCTTGGGAAGAAATTCTATTTATGCCATAGTTTCATCTCTATTTCACATCCTTTGTTTTCCTCAGGAGGGGAGAATTGTTAAAATTGATCAATAAGAATATTATCCGGGTGATTCTCATGCAACTTTAGATTCTACCATTCCATTGGCGGATAATCCTCATCAACCTATAGAGAATTTAGGAGTTGGGAGGTACTCTTCCTTGATGGGTATATTTGACCTTCCCCCTCCTACAACTAGAATCAACACAATTTCATCCTCCAAGGGGCCTTCACGAAAAGAGTTCTTTCAAACTCAATATTTTTCGGACCCTTGGACCTTACCTTCATCTACGACCACATTAGATGGAGGCCAGGTTGGTGGAATGGCATTCCCCATGTCTGCAGTAGAACTTAGCTATCAATCTATCGTTAACTCTGTAGATAACCATCCCACTCCTTTTTCAGAAGAGAAGTTAGATGGTGATGTGGCTCTAGCTTGGACCCTTGACTCTACTTCTACTCTGGATTGCTTAGATATAGTTTTACCATCTGACGAAGAAATTTTAGAAGAAATGATGGGTGTAGATCGACCTTGGGGAGATTTACATCATCGATCATATTTTCTTCCACCATTGTAGGAAGTCAAATCCAGGTTCTCCAATCTACTTACTAGTGATGTTTGTATAGTATCAAACCCTTTGGCTCCAACACATTTATTTGCTAAAGGTAATATGTCGATTATCTAAAAAAATGTACCTATAAACATCTCTAGGAATCCGGACATTATAGAAAATGTCTTCATCAGAGCCAATTGTTCCCTTGGAGAAATTCAAATTACACTGACCTCTTTAAGGAGTTTTGAGATATCTTCACTTGGTCTTATGAGGAAATGCTTGGTATTGATCCATCCATAGTCCAGCATGAGATCAAGACATATGAAAATTCCAAGCCGATTCGTGAGAAGCTTCGGCCAGTCAATCCTAAGAATGCAGCAACTATTAAAGCTGAAGTAGAAAATATGCAAAAGGCGGGTTTCATATACCCCATTCCTCTAACGGAGTGGGTTTCTAATCCAGTCCCGATAGACAAAAACAAGGAACAATCCGAGTCTGCATCGACTTTAGGGATTTGAATAAGGATTGTCCGAAAGACAATTACCCCACACCATTTATTGATCAAATAATTGATGAATGTGTGGGTAATGAAATTTTCTCATTCATGGATAGATTCTCTGGTTATAATCAAATATCTATCCGTCCAAAGGACCAGCATAAGACAACTTTAATTTGTCCCTCGGGTACCTTTGCATATAAAAAGATGCCTTTTAGTCTTAAAAGTGTTGGCACTATGTTTCAGCGGGCCATGTATTACACTTTCCATGACATCAAGCATGTCATCGAAGCATACTTGGATGATCTAGTTGCTCGTTCTCGAAAGAGAATCAATCATCCCAGCCACCTTCAGTTAGTTTTTGAGAGATTTCGATTTTACAAAATCTAGTTGAATCCGAATAAGTGCGTTTTCGCAGTCACATCTGGTTAGTTGTTAGGATTCATCGTATCAACTGAAGGGATTCGAGTTGATCCCTTCAAGGTTGAGGCAATAATTCAGTTGCCTCCCCCGTCTTCCATCTGAAAACTTCAAAGTCTCCAAGGAAAGGAAAATTTCTTGAGACAATTTATAGAAAACTACGCTGAGATAACTAAAGGATTTATGCGTTTGCTGAAGAAAGGAGTTCCATTTTTATAGGATGGCTTTGTGCAATAATCCTTTGATGCCTTGATGTAGGCATTAATCTATGCCCTATTGTTGAGTCCACTGAATTATGGTAGAGATTTCCTTTTATATCTTGTAGCGACAGAATCAACCATAGGTATGGTTCTGGTTTAGGAGGTTGATACTCTCACGGAGCATGTGATTTACTACTTGAGTCGAGGCTTGGTAGGTCTTGAACTACGCTATTCTCCTATTGAGAAATTGGCCTTGGCAGTGTCCATGCTATCCAGCAGCTTTGTCATTATATTCTGCTATGCAAAACATCCATCTTAGCGGCTGTCAATCCTTTTCAGTTTGTCCTTAGTAGGTGAGTAAATGGGGGAAAATACAATTGATGGATTGTTATTTTACAAGAATTCAATCTCGAGTTCTTGTCAGCCAAGTCTAAAAAGTCATTGGTTTTTGCAAAATTAATTTCTGAGCTACCTTGTGAAGAAGACATTGTTTATGAGGAAAATTTCGCAGATGAACATTTATTCCTCATCTGCTCACAACATCCTAGGTATGGAGATATCATCATATATCTCCAGAATTTGAAGTTCCCTCCTTCTTCCTCCAAGGATGAACGTTGAAAATTATGCCACCTTGCTAAGAACTATGTTATCATTGGTGATACATTATATCACCGAGGGGTTGCTTCAATCCTTAGGCATTTTTTAACTCTGGAGGAAGTAGAATCTGTACTAAATGATTACCATAGTGGAGCTTGTGGTGGTCATTTATCAGGGCTTACAAGAACCCAGAAAATCTTGCGTGCCGGCTACTTTTGGCCTTCAATTTTCAAAGATTGTGTTGAAGTGATCAAATGTTACCACCCTTTTCAAGTCTATACTCGAAATATGTGCGTGCATCCAGCTCCTCTTTTCCCTGTTATCACTGTCGGTCCTTTTACGAAGTGGGGCATTGGCTTTACCACTTGTAATCCACCTTCAATGGCAAATCACAAGTATATTATAGTGGTCATAGACTACTTTACAAAGTGGGCTGAGGCCATGCCTACTTATAAAAATGATAGTGAAACATTAGCATTGTTTCTCTTCAATTAGATTATTTCACATTTTGGTATCTCGAGAGAGATTATCATTGACCATGGCAGTCATTTCCAGAACCAAATTGTTATGAAACCAGCTCAAAAAAAGATAGAAAAGATAGATCAACGCCTTAGAATTCAGCCTCTTCGAGGGGGAAACCTCCTTTACATTACATAAATGAACAATTCTTGGATGCTTCAAATGACAAAACCTCCTTTCTATATATAGGAGTCTAAGGAGTCACAATATAATCCAGCCGATCTAACAATAATAATATAAAGCCACAAAAATAACAATAGAGGGATTCTATGGGGCACAAAAATAACAACATGGGGGTAATAGGGGCACAACAATATAAATAAGGGGTATAACTACAATAGTAATGGGGTAATCACTAGTATTATAGGGACCCAACATGCCCCTCTCCTTCAAAAAAGTGTTGTCCTCAATGCTTGAGTAGTTCTGGATACTTCTGCATAAAATTCTCATCCTCCCATGTGGAATCTTCAGCGGATAAGTTCTTCAACTTGATAAGATACTCTGAAATTGATCGATTTCGTAGCTGTCGAGTTCTTGTTTCTGTGACTGCTTCCGGTTCCAATATAATTTTTCCTTCCTCGTCAAGTTCTGGAAATATTGTTTGAACTGGGAGCTTGTCGCCTATAACCTTCTTTAAACATGAAACTTGGAAAACTGGGTGTAATCGAGAAGCTGCAGGAAGCTCCAATTTGTATGCCATAGTACCAATCTTTTGCAACACCTTGTACGGACCATAATACTTTGGTGATAATTTATTATCCTTCTTAGCTTGCTTTAGGGACATTTGCTTATATGGTTGTAGCCGTAGGAATACCCAATCACCTACATCAAAACTTCTTTCACTACGATGTTGATCTGCCTGTTGTTTCATTCTATTTTGTGCCAACACGAGGTTATCCTTTAAGAGTTGGAGGACTTGTTGTTGATGTTCGATGTGATGTTCCACTACCTGAACCTTAGAATTTTCTCTTAAATATGATGTGATGGATGGTGGTTGATACCCATAAAGTTCCATAAATGGGGTCATTTTTGTTGCTATATGGAAGGAAGTGTTATACCACCATTCAGCCAGAGGCAACCATTTGACCCATTGTGTCTGTTTATCAGATACAAAGCAACGAATATATCCTTCCAAACATTTGTTTACTATCTCAGTTTGCCCATCAGATTGAGGATGATAAGATGAGCTATGAGCTAACTGAGTACCAAGACAAGAAAATAATTCTGTCCAAAAATTTCCAGTGAAAATTGGATCTCTGTCACTTACAATAATCTTTGGGTTTCCATGTAGCTTTTGAATTGTTTCCATAAATGCAGTAGAAATTGTACTGGCTTTAAATGGATGTGATAATGCACAAAAGTGTGCATACTTGGTAAGTCTGTCAACTACCACCATGATTACACTCTTTCCCTCAGACTTGGGTTAACCTATGATAAAATCCATTGAAACCTCCTCCCAACGTTGGCTTGGAATGGATAAAGGTTGTAATAGACCCGGTGTCTTAATTGTTTCAACTTTATTTTGTTGGCAAACCAAACATTTTGCCACAAACTTTTGAATATCTGATTTAAGGCCATCCCAAAAAAATTCCTTCTTAACCCTGTGGTAAGTTTTTAAAAATCCTAAGTGCCCTCCTAAGGGAGAAGTGTGCAATTCCATAAGAATCTTTTGTTTTAGCTGGGAATTCTTACAGAGGTATAAGCGATCTTTGTACCATAACGAATCATTTTTCCAGCTAAATGTATCAGACGTACTAGAATCTTGTTGTAGCTTTCGAATAAGTGCCCACACTTCTTCATCATTCTTCCATTCCTCCCTTTCTTTGTTTATCCAATCTGGTTGGATAATAGAAATGGCGCACAACAATGCTTCCACATCCTCATCCTTTCTTGAGAGTGCATCTGCCACCAAATTTTGCTTCCTTTTTTTGTAGATGATTTCAAAGTCATAACCCAACATCTTTGTGACCCACTTTTGTTGCTCTTCAGAGGATAATCTTTGTTCTAAAAAGTATTTAAGGCTATCATGATCCGTTTTTACCTTGAAGTGTCTTCCCATTAGGTAGGGTTGCCATTTTTTAAGTGCATGGAGTATTGCCAACATTTCCTTCTCATAAATAGCTTTGCTTAAAAACTTTCCCTTGATTGGACGACTTTCAAAAGCAATAGGTCTTTCATCTTGCATTAGAACAACACCAATTCCATTTCCTGAAGCATCACATTCCACAATAAAGGTTTTTGTGAAGTCTAGTGTAGCTAAGACCGGTGCTTGGCACATTGCCTCTTTAAGATGTTCAAAGGCCTTTGTTGCTTCTGGAGTCCATGAAAATGCATCTTTCTTCAATAATGTTGTTAGAGGTGCTGCTATTCTCCCATAATTCTTAACAAATTTGCGATAATACCCTGTCAACCCAAGAAATCCTCGCAGATGCTTTATGGATGTGGGGATTTTCCATTCCTTAATGGCTTTAATTTTGCTAGGGTCTACCTTAACTCCTTCATGAGATACAATATGACCCAAATATTCCACCTCCTAGACTCCAAAGAAACATTTGGATCTTTTTGCATATAATTGTTTCTCCTCCAATAGTTGTAGCACCTTGTCAACATGTTCAACATGATCCTTCCAAGACTTGCTGTAGATTAGTATATCATCAAAAAATACTAACACAAATTTTCTAAGGAATGGTTTGAAAATTGAATTCATCAAACCTTGAAATGTTGAAGGTGCATTGGTAAGGCCAAAAGGCATGACCAAAAATTCATAATGACCCTCATGAGTTCTAAATGCCGTTTTTGGAATGTCTTCAATCTTCATTCTGATTTGATGATATCCCGAACGAAGATCCAACTTGGTGAAGTAAATTGATCCATGCAATTCATCCAGTAATTCATCAATGATAGGAATGGGGAACTTATCTTTAATAGTGAGCTTGTTGAGCTTCCTATAATCTGGACACATGTGCCATGATCCATCCTTCTTGTGCACCAATACTACTGGAGCAGAGAAAGAACTTTGACTTGGTTGAATTATACCAGCCTCTAGCATTTTTGCAACCATACGTTCAATTTCACTTTTTTGGACATAGGGATATATGTATGGCCTGATGTTTGGAGGAACACTTCCTGGAATCAGATGAATAGCATGATCATGATCACGCATAGGTGGGAGACCTTTGGGAGTCTCAAATACCTTGGAATGATTGTCCAGGACTTTTTGGAGATCTGGAGAAATAGATGATTCTGATGTGGAAACATCTAGCGAGAATAATTGTTCAATTACACCTCTTTGCTCCTTTTTTAGAAGCTTTGTCATACCATTAGAGCTGATTATCTTTCCTGGTTTCCTTGCAATACCCCTTAATTCAACTTCCTTTCCTTCCATAGAGAATTTGATGAAAATTTCTTGAAAATTAAAAGCTATTGTACCCAAGGATTGTAGCCATTGGACTCCTAGTACAACATCAGCACCTCCCATTGGAATGGAAAGCATTGGGCTATTCAATACATATTCTCCCATGGATAGCTTGATATTATGGCACCTTCCAGAGCAATTTATTGTTCCTCCATTTGCAATCATCACTTGACACTCTGGTGCTGGATATAGGAAGCAATTCAATTCTTTTGCTACCCTACAATGAATAAAATTGTGGGTGCTTCCTGAATCAATCAACATTATTACCTTTTTCTTCTTGATTTGTCCTTCTATCTTGATGGTTTGAGGAGTGGTAATTCCCGCCAATACATTACAAGATATGGTCAGATCTATTTTTTCTTCATCTAGGCTTTGTTCCTGGAGTATATCTTCTTCTTTTGACCTTTCTTGCTCCTTTTCTTCTTCCTCTTCACAATCTATGTAGAATAATTTCTTCTCAGCACACTTATGACCTTTAGTGTATTTGCTATCACAGCTGTAACAAAGCCCTTTTGCTCTTTTTTCTTCCAATTGTTGTGGTGTCAACCTTATAGGTTGTGGAAGACTAGGGGCAACAACACTTCAGTCTTTATAGTTGTGAGTGGTATGCTTCCTGGTTGCCATAATTTTGCTTTCCATTTTTCTTGCTAACCTGAATGCCTTCTCTAATGAATCAGGTTCCCAGAGGCAAACATCATGTTGGATATTATCTTTTAAAGACCCTATGAACACATCAATCATATGCTCCTCTGGAATATCTTTTACCCTTATGTTCAATTTTTGGAACTCCTCAATGTGCTCCATTACTGAACCCTTTTGTTTGAGACTTATCAATTGGCTAAAAAAAGTGTTGCTTTTTGTATCTTCATAATGTGCTATCAATTCTTACGTAAAAATTGCCCAAGTGATAAATTTTTTATGAGAGCAAAGCCATTGATACCATACAAACTGATTTGGTTCCAAATATACAGTTGCCATACGTACCTTTTGTGTGTTTTGCACATTATTGAGATCGAAGAACTGCTCCATCTGTAATATCCATGTGGCGGGATCCTTGCCATCAAACTTCCTCATATCGATTTTTGGAATATGGTGGGTCTTTGATCCAACATTAGAGTCTATGGAATCATGATTAACATTACTTTTGTTCACATCATGAGTTTCCTTTACAACCTTTTCACCATTAGTAAGTATTTCTTGTAGAAAATTTGTCAAATCTATCTTCAAATCTGCCATGTCTGTCTTCAAATCTGTCTTCAAATCTGCCATGTCTTTCTTCAAATATGTCTTCGAATCATCCATCTTAGCTTCCATGCCCTTTATCTTAGATTCCACGCCATTTATCTTAGCTTCTGTTAGCTTTTGTGAGCGTGACATTTGTTGCACTTGTTCTTGTAATTTTGATATATCATGTAGCATTTCTTCCTCTTCTTCATGAGTCATGCTAGAGCTTTCAGGTTGCTTACTAGGTGTTTGAATTTTCTTTCCTCGGGGCATTAGTTACCGATAATAATGCTTTACTATACCCTTTGAATTCCATTAAACCAGGCTTACACAAAAATTTAAAAAAAAACTACACACCTTTTTTTCACTTTGTAGAAGCCTGATATTGAATCTGATGTATCTCTGTAATTTCGGATCATCCAGTTCTGAAATTGAGAATTGTGGTAGCCTTTTGCGTCCTCTTTCCTATGCCACAAGTCTGACCCAAATTGGATTCTTCAAGGAAGAGTTATGTGAAATCTCCCACAGTGACTTGCTTCTAGACTAGTTCAGTAGAGCGAACTTGTACGACGTGCCACGAGTCACTGTTTCAACCTTTGGATCTGAAACATGCATGGAAGTAACTACAATCCGTCCTCTTTCTGTACCTTCTTACGAAATTTCAATCCGATCCCCAGAGAGAAAGTTATGACGATTTTCCCTAGGTCACCTATTTTGAATGTAATTCAGGAGTTTGCAAAAAGACCAACTTCCTCAGATCATATCTCCGAAAATATCACGCGAAAAGCTCTGAAATTTGGACCCAAGGTTCAGAGTGATTTCTTATCAAATGGGTTTTTTTTGCGACTTCTGAAACGTCACAGGAAAAAAGGTTATAGCGAAAATGCCACGATGACCTGTTTGGAGCAATGAAACCCTAGAATCCAAAGCTCTGATACCAAATGTTATGAAACCAGCTCAAGAAAAGATAGAAAAGACAGATCAACGCCTTAGAATTCAGCCTCTTCGAGGGGGAAACCTCCTTTACATTACATAAATGAACAATTCTTGGATGCTTCAAATGAAAAAACCTCCTTTCTATATATAGGAGTCTAAGGAGTCACAATATAATCCAGCCGACCTAACAATAATAATATAAAGCCACAAAAATAACAATAGAGGGATTCTATGGGGCACAGAAATAACAACATGGGGGTAATAGGGGCACAACAATATAAATAAGGGGTATAACTACAATAGTAATGGGGTAATCACTAGTATTATAGGGACCCAACACAAATGATGACTGAATTAGCTCTTAAGTTGGGCTTCCAACAAGAGCGTTCGTCTTCATATTATGCTCAGGCCAATGGGCAAGTCAAGGCCGTGAAGAAGTCCCTCTATACGATCCTACAAAGGACGATTGACAAAAATCGCTCCAATTGGCACATCATGTTGTACCTAGCTCTCTGGGCATACCACACCTCAATAAAGACTACCACCGATTTTACCTTTTCAGTTAGTTTACAGGCTAGAATCTATTTTTCCTATTGAATGTGAAATTCCATCCCTTAAAATAGCTATTGAGCTTCTTCCAGAGACCTCTAGTCTCGAAGAGCGCCTCGTTCATTTGGAACATATCGACGAGCAGCATCAAGATGCCACTATAATAAACGAGGCCCATAAGAAAAGGGTTAAAACTCAGTATGATAAAGTTGTCCGTCCTTGGGTCTTTTCTGAAGGTGACCTTGTCTTGGTCTATGACCAAGATAAAGACGCCTTGGGGGCAGGAAAATTCAAGACTATGTGGTATGGTCCTTTTATAGTAAAATGAGTTTTAGGAAAGGGGCTTATGAATTAGTCAATTTTGAAGGGAACAAGTTGGCGGAGCCCCGAAATGGGATCTACCTTAATAAGTATTTTGCTTAGGTCTTGGCTGAGCGATTGCTTCTTTGTATATTTTGTATTTTTGTACATATTTATCAGGCATTTTGTGATATCAATTTTTTTTTTATCTACTTTGGCAGGTGTTGATGGATGACTTGGTATATTCCGGATTCATCGATGGTGTTATTCGGCACACTCGGAATCTTGCTTCCGCAGCTTGGGTGGTTTATTGTCCATCTGGTCAGTTGATGGTGTTAAGGGGAGTATGTATTGGTCCTGCTTCAAATAACATTGTCGAATATATTGCCATTATTAATTTACTATCCGAAGCTATTTCTTATGGAATTGATTCATTGGTAGTGTATCTTGACTCACAGCTGGTAGTGTCACAATTAAATAACATTTCTTTGGTTCGGGATCCTTATTTATATTGCTATTTTTGAGAGTGAGAGTGTTGTAATGATCATTTGTTTATATTACATATGTGAACATTCCACGATATGAAAATTCATTAGCGGATTCCATCACTAATCAAGCATTAGATTGGCATATCAATCATTCAGCAAATAAAAAGCAAACATCAAAAATTTGGAACTATATATATATATATCATAAAAGTTCCCGTGTATACATAAAGTGTTAAAAAAATAATATACAAAATCCGGACTAAATGCCCATAATCATGTCTAATCTATCTATCGACCCAGCTCAAGATGAGCGACTAAGAAGGTAACTACTGCATTGGCTAGACGCCGAAGTACACGGACCTAGTCCCATGGTACTCCTACCACACGGTGTTGCATCTCCTCATGTAGGTCCTCTATGGCTACCATTGGTACCTGGTGAGTCAATATCACCAAGTTTCTTTGCACTGCATATAGGACTCTCTCTATCTCAGCAGCTACCTCTTCGATGCCTCTCCCATGAGGCCTGTACTGTGGGAATCCATTTGGTCTCACTAGACCCACATCTAGAACATGATCATTTTGTTAGTATTTTGTCCCATCAAAAATATTTCTAAGTTCATTTTCATATTTAAAAAACAAAAAAAAAATCTTAAAAATTGACAAAAACTTAAAAAATTGTTACCTATGTCTCCCCATGCTACGTTTGGTGGCAACACCAAGTCTGGATCTCCTCAAAAATCCATTCCATCATAAGGTTAGTCATCGACTGTGATGATATGTTGGTCCCACTAGGTGAAAAACTCATCATCGAAAGTTGTCCTCGGCATGTCCTCGCCTCCAAGGTATTTCATCAAGTCAACCCACCTACCCATCCGTGGATCTCGTGGGCTACTGATAGAGACAGATACTTGTAAGCAGAGCTTCGGCAAAAATCACATGAGGAAAGACATTTGTCGACGCGTTTCGAACCAACTAGTGTGGTTCATTGTCAGGACAAGTTGAAGAAACAGATCCAGCTTAGCATGTTAAATAGTCTGAGCAAAGACTCCAATGGCTAAATCGACCAACGGCTAATTTTGACCTACGGACCCAGGTCAAATTACTATTCATTAATTTAATATTATTATTATTTTAATATTAAAGCATAAAATATTTTTAATGGTTAGTTTTAAAAAATTTATTAATTTATTTATTAATAATTTTTATATATATATATATATATATATATATATATATATATATATATATATATATATATATAAACATATTAAAGTTACGATAATAGGTTGTTAATAAATAAATTACTTATAGTGGTTAGTTTAAGGAGATAATTACTTAATTTATTTAAATTATTTAGTAATTATTGTTAATATAAAACATAAATATATATAATAATATGTTGTTAAGGATCAGAAAAATTATCGATGGTTAAAGTAATTTATTAATAATCTATATATATATATATATATATATATATATATATTTCAATTAAAAACATAAAGTTAAGGTTAAAAATATAAATAAATCAAATAATTTAAATGGCTAGTTAGAAAAGGTAATTTATTTAATTTAATTAAATTATTTATTATTATATATTAATAATATAAGTCATTTTTAGTTTAATTAAATTATTTATTAAATATAATTAATATAATATTAGTAATATAGTTTTGATATTATTAATATTAGTAGTCAAAGTATTATTATTAATTTAATATTATTGTTATTCTCAATGTTATTATTATTATTATTATTTATGGAAATAAATTAAATCAGGTAAAATATATAGATAAATAAAATACTTTTAATGGTTAGTTATAAAAATTTTAATTTAATTAATTAATTTAAATTATTTATTAATACATATATATTTAAAAGTTATAATATTCGGTTATCAAGATAAAAGTTAGGTGAAAGATAAAAGAAAGGTAAAAGATAGTTGAAAAAAAATAAAATAAAATAGCCTTTATTCTAGATAGTTGTTGGAGGCCCTGCTCATACTATTTAACACGCAAAGCTGGATCTGTTTCTTCAACTTGTCCTGACGATGAGCCACACTTGCTGGCTCGAAACGCGTCGACAAAAGTCTTTCATTATGTCAATTACGCTGAAGCTCTTCTTATAATAAAATAAAATAAATAAATAAATAAATAAAATAAAATAAAATAAAATAAAACACAATAAAATAATAATAATAATAATATATAAAATAAAATAAAAATAAAAATAAATAAATAAATAAATAAAATAAAATTAATTAATTACTAAATTACTTAATAAATAATTAATAAAATAATTAAAAAAAAAATAAAAATAAAAATAAAAATCAGTAGCTGTTGGATCCCTGCCCTGTCGTCTTAGTCTTTCCTTTCCCCCCTTTTTTGTTAGCTTTCTGTGTTCTTCCCCGTGGAGCCTTCCTTCCTCCTTGGGTTGATCCGTTTTGCTCTGTGGTTTCTATTGGTCTTCTTCCTCTCCCTCCCCTTTTTATTTTTTGTCGTTCTCTTTGTTTTATTTTTATTTATTTATTTATTTATATACCTTATATTTACATGTATTATTTATTTATTTATTTATTTATTATTATTATTATTATTATTATTATTATTATTATTATTATTATTTGTGTTTTATTTTATTTTATTTTATTTATTTATTTTTTATTATTTTTATTTTTCAACTATCTTTTACCTTTCTTTTATCTTTCACCTAACTTTTATATATATAATATATATATATATATATATATATATATATATATATATTAATAAATAATTTAAATAAATAAATAAATTAAAATTTTTATAACTAACCATTAAAAGTATTTTATTTATCTATATATTTTACCTAATTTAACTTATTTCCATAAATAATAATAATAATAATAACATTAAGAATAACAATAATATTAAATTAGTAATAATACTTTGACTACTAATATTAATAATATCAAGACTATATTACTAATATTATATTAATTATATTTAATAAATAATTTAATTAAACCAAAAATGACTTATATTATTAATATATGATGATGATGATGATGATGATGGTTAATGTCCGCTGAGACCAAATAATGGTCTATCGGACCTAAAGAAACAAATTATCTATTTTGATTTAAGATTTTATTCCTCTGCTCAAAAAGCTTGGAGAGAAGCCTCCCGAGCTCACTATAATTTTGACATTGTAAAAGGCTAGGAAGGTCAGTATTGTAACAAAGATTGTGAAACTGAGATCTAATGTGGTTATACGCGGGGCACTCTAAGAGGAAGTGGTTTTCATCCTCGATGTTCCTATTCTTACATATATGGCAGATCCTTTCCGTCCATGGCGTTTTAGGAACTGCCCAACGACTTGTTTCACTATGGAGCTCATGAGAATTCATTCTAATCTTTGCTATATTAATTTTCTTCTCTGAGCTAGTTAAAATAGAGAGATACTTTTGATCTTCTAGGGTGGGGTTGATGACCTTCTTATAGTAACTTAATTTTCTTTTAGCCGCTAAGTCTTTCTCACACCACATTTTCTCTTTGAACTTAGAAGTAACAATATCTTTAATGTTATTTATGTTTTGCAATGCATCATTTTCGTTGATCTCCCAATAGTTTAACCAAGCCCTTGTGTCTTTATGCCACCCTCGATTGAGCCTTAGGTGGTTTTGGCTAGAATTTAAAGCTAGCTTAGGAAGTCTATGCTCGTTTATGTTACTGATTTTGTGCTTGTACAACAGAAACCTAAGCATAGCTAGGCTCTCAATAGGGGAAAGACCTACTTCTATAAGGAGAATAGGATAGGTTGTATTACTTTTAATTTTCAGGTTATAAGTTATAAAACGCTTCTGGATTTGCTCAATCTTTCTCAATGATTCTCTGGAGATGCTGCAACCCCAAACCTCACAGCCATATAAGATAACAGGAGTGACTAAAGTTTCAAAGAGGAACTTCTTTTTATCCCACATTACAAGGTTTGCAATTTTACAATTATTTTTCAAGACCATAGTAAGCTTTCCACCCCCCATTAATCCTTTTCTCAATGTTATGGTTCCAGTTGAGCTTGTGATGAATATCAATTCCTAGGTACTTGTAAGAATACACTTCCTCCAAGTTATTATTGTCATACATAAAATTAGCGTAAGTGTCCTTCTTGGATTTGATAATCATAACTTTTGTTTTGTCAGTGTTAACAGTCATACCCATGGTAGAGCAGAAATCCTTAAGAAGCCTGAGTTGCTTATTAAGATCAGATGGGCACCTTGCCAAAAGAACAATATCGTCAGCATAAAGAAGAAGGATGACGACTATCCCAGCTAAGATCGTGCCATCACATCCTGCTTCCTCTAAATAGCCTTCGAGCTTATCGATGTAAATGCCAAATAGGGTAGGGGAGAGGGGGAAACCTTATTTAACTCCAATGTTACACTTAATATCTTTCGACCACCCTTCATTGCTCTTTAGCTTGGCAATTACATTCTCGTATAACCTTATAGTGGCAGCTCTCAACTCGAGAGGAACCTTTAGCTCTTCTAATCTATTCCAAAGGTTGGATCTAGGAACCGTATCGAAAGCCTTTCTAAAGTCCACAAAGCAACAAAATAAATTGGATTTATCATTACGAAATTCCTCCACAATGATCCTAAGCGTAACAAGGTGGTCTGTTGTTGAGTGATGCCTTCTGAAACCTGCTTGGCCTTTAGCCCGCTTACCTTCACTTTCAAGCCATATTCTTAACTTTTTTTCCAAAATACTACCATATAACTTGGCTAAGAGAGGGCTGATCATAATTGTTCGATAATTAGAGGGGTTATTTGTATCCCCACTTTTAAAAATAGGGATAATGAGGCTCTCAGTCCAAGGTTTAGGGAACCCTTGCTTGACTGCTTGATTGAAAAGCTTGTGGATGTGGGGGATGAGGATAGGACCTCCAATTTTTAAGATTTCTGCTTGGTAACCTTCAATGTCCTTAGCTTTCCCATTAGCGAGGCGATTAACCCCAAACTTAATGTCTTCTAAAGAGAAAACTTCTTTCGTTGTGAGAAGGGTTTCCAAATTATCCATGACATTTGGAGATTCATAAAGCTTTTTAAGATAGGAATTCCAATTGCAAAGAGCAATTTTATTATTATCCTTAGTCTTCCTAGTTAGAATCTGCCTCCAAAATTTCTTAGGAGCTACCTTAGAGAGGTGTAAGAGATTCTCCTGTCTTTGACGAATGTACTGCCTCTTTTTCCTTTTAGTTAGGGCTTTGTATATTTTTATCTTGTCCATTTTAAGAGATTCATCAACAACCTCCTTAATAAATAATTTAATTAAATTAAATAAATTACCTTTTCTAACTAACCATTTAAATTATTTGATTTATTTATATTTTTAACCTTAACTTTATGTTTTTAATTGAATATATATATATATATATATATTATTAATAAATTACTTTAACCATCGATAATTTTTCTGATCCTTAACAACATATTATTATATATATTTATGTTTTATATTAACAATAATTACTAAATAATTTAAATAAATTAATTAATTATCTCCTTAAACTAACCACTATAAGTAATTTATTTATTGACAACCTATTATCGTAACTTTAATATGTTTATATATATATAGATATATATATATATATAGATATATATATATATATATAATTATTAATAAAAAAAATTAAAACTAACCATTAAAAATATTTTATGCTTTAATATTAAAATAATAATAATATTAAATTAATGAATAGTAATTTGACCTGGGTCCGTAGGTCAAAATTAGCCGTTGGTCGATTTAGCCATTGGAGTCTCTGCTCAGACTATTTAACATGCTAAGCTGGATTTGTTTCTTCAACTTGTCATGACGATGAACCACACTGGTTGGTTCGAAACGCGTCGACAAATGTCTTTCCTCATGTGATTTTCGCCGAAGCTCTGCTTACAACTATTATGGATCACAGAAGCCTCAATTCAATAAGAGACAGATACCTTGGGACATAGCCCAGGTATCTTTTCGAAGAAGAAGGACCATAAAATGGTCTCATGTCCAAAGTTTTTAGTCTGACCTTTCTGAATGGAGGTCAGTTGGTTCTTCATGTTGGTTAGAAGAGGTGTGCACCAATCGAACACAATGGTTAGGCATTCCACTGTTAGGCTCATGGACACCCATGAAGCTTGATGTAGTGAAGCTGATCCGTTTACCCTAGCAATGACAAACAACAGAATCCTCAGAGATAAACTATCCACGTGTTTGATTGGAATCTGACTTCCAATATTTTATGGATGCCCATGACAGTATAGGTGTACATAGTCTTCTACTAAAAGACTACTCTGTGTCCTGCCAGCCGAATGCACAACCTCCCCTCTTCGGGAGAGACTTGTGATAAAGTAGATGTCTTCCACCTCAATCCTAAGAGGCATTTGATCTATCATGAAGGCATCATCCCCCACACTCTAGTAGTGGATAAGTAATTCGAACAGGCGTGTGTTCACTTTCATGTTCAACATTTTGAAGAATTTCAACAAATTGCACCCTCCCAATGCATCTAGTGCAGTTTGGTCTTTCATTACCTCATTGTCAATTGTGGTATGCTCTCTCTCTCCATGTGATGGTCATCCTGAAAAGAAACGAGTTTCAACCATTAGAATTTGCGTTTGAATTTCAACTCGCGTACACATGGGTTCCCTTTACACAGAGTCACGTGTAGGGCTCTTGTATATGCGGGTTGCTCATAGCCAACCCGCGTGTACGTAGACTTGGATTTTTTGACATGAATTCCCATGGTCAAATCTTAATTAAAACTTCTAAAAAGTACCACAAAGCATTGCAAGTATTGTTTGAGGGTTACCTAGTAACTTTGGCACAATTTGAACGGTCGAATTCTTCAGAGGCAAGTTTGCTCCCTTTTGGTCCAAAACTTTTTTCCAAATGCAAATTAAAAATTTGTGAGTCTAAAAGTCAATATATAGCTTTGAAATTTCAAATTTTTTTCTCAAAACTTGATTTTTCATCTCATGAATTTTTTGACTTGTGGGCTTGGATTGTTGAGAATGGGTTATTGTTTCAGGATATTTTGGACACTTCTTCAAGATCTTATTTCGGTCCCATGACCGCTGACCCGTCATGGTAGGTATCATTCACTTACTGGCATATAGGTTAGGGAAACCATTTTTTCCAATGCATTTTGCATACTAGCCTCTGTTTAGGGATATATTAGCCATAGGGTCGACCCCATCGTGTCTTGGTTAGAGAACCATGTTCACTCACTGATTTTTTAAAATCATGATGCAATGGTAGAGCTACCCTTTACATGGGCATCATAGTTAGAACCTCACTGACATTGGTTTCCTATGTTCTTATATTGAGTAGGCTCGAGAGTCCTCTTTAGTCCTGCCATGACTTGTGCATTGAAGACACGTTCTCCTTGCTTCTATGCTTATTTTTGGCCTTATACCCTACAAGCTCCTTTGTGTTGAGTTGTACTGCTACATTGCATTTTGACTATTTGCACCTTTTGGCCTTGAGCCGGCTTCACTTAGACTCGTGTTTAAGCCACATATTTGACCATGTCTTCTACAAAATCAACCATGTAGTCACTTAGCTTCTGCAACTTGACACATCCCTTGACCCGTGGAAGGAACATCCCTTTGAGTGCCCTTGACTAGTTTCACCTCCTTGCATTGAGCATAGGATTGTTCCCATCCTAGGAACTAGATCACCTATTTCTCTGACACTCATTCTTTCCGCTACACTATAGCATTCTTTTATTATTTTTCCAGCTCAAAGAAAAAGAAAAAAAATTATATATTCCAAAAATAGCGGGAACAGGACAACATTTCCATATATTGTTGGCCGTTAGAGTCAGTCATGTCGCCCTTGAACAAAGCACTCAAAATAAAGTCTCCTCCATTTTGGGTAGGATTTAGTTAGACTTAGGTACGCCCTAACCTTATTATTAAGTCATTTCTCCTCCGATTGGTTATCTCTTCCAATCATATGGAGAGTTCGCTCATGCCTCCTGCATGACAAACTTATACAGAGTTATCATAAGCTTCCATATAGTCATCATTGAGTCGTGCTTTTGTTCAAGGGAAGTAAGCCTGAGTCGGCCTCTCTGCGGTGTCTCTTGACCTATTTTTCAGTCGGACATCCCTAGTTTTCAGTGTCATGTTTGTCATCACATTAGCTATATTGGTCCTTTTCTCATGCCGGTTTGAGAAGGTCTCCATTGACTTCTTGCTGGCGGCTCTTGTCCTTTAGGATGAAAACATATTGCTCTAAGTACAAGCCTAGAGCTGTACCCTAGCCCTATTTTCATTATTGATAGGTCACCTTGTGCTCAGCATCAATCAGTATCATGGATCTTTGACTGAGTGGTCTTCCCTTGTGTTTTACATCAGCTTCCATTATCACAAATTGGGATTCGTGTAGTCCCTTGGTTTCCATTTAACCCTATTAGTGGATTCATCGCCTTTGTGTCAGCTTTCATTATTGGTCAGTTCAGAGGATTTCTATCATACGCTAGCTACATCTTGTGTACGCTGGAAATGTGCTTCAGTTGGGTTACTACATCTTTTTTGTCTGATTCCTTCCACATTATTGGCCTATGGGTTACGCTCACGCTAGATTGATGAAGGATGCCTTAATGCCTTCCTTCTATTGGATATTTTCCTATCAACTATGACTCATTGCTCTGGGACAAAGATTTAGAGTCCATTTGGCAATACCTTGGGGTTTATAGTCGTTAGTGGCAGATTCCTTCGCGATTGACTGTGGGAAACCATTGTTGTCCCCTGATTGATATATTCTTCCAGGCGTTCAAGTTCATCTCATTCATTTGCACTTGTTAGATTGTACTAGGTACCTTGACTCGCATTATCATTATCGGTGAGTAGTCTCATGTTTGTTAACAGTATACATCAATGACTGATAATCAAACGATTTCTCACATGGTCCACCTCAGATCATTTATTCCCATTGTGTAGAAATGTACCATGGTAGTTGGTGAAGACCTAAGGTTGCATCAACATGTCTTGGTTCACTTGTCAGTTGCTCCTTTTACTGTTAGTCAACACCATCCACCTTATATGTTGCAGTCCTTCAGAGCGACATCTTATATGCTGACATCCGAGTTGCGATGTAGTATCATCTTATTCCATCTTGTTCATTTGGTACTATTGGGATCAGTTTTTGACATTAGTGATCAGCTTCATCTTTCAGCTTCATTGATCATCTTCTTATATGTGATATTCATGCATGTACTTGTTCGATCATGATCAGATGATCCATTATGTACTTTCAGTATTTTATACTTGTATACATAGTGGATTCGCTTGTACTTGATATGCGGACATGCTTTACTTTCTCTGAGCATGGGTATGCTCGCCTCAGATAGTTGTTTCTTTCTGATCTCTTTTTGATGGCTTGGTAGGATGAATTCTGGTGAAGTCCTTCTCAGACTCAGTAGGATTCCTTTCCATATACTTAATACATTTCAGCCATCATGTACCCCTTCCGACCTCATATATTAGGGGGCATCTGTTATAGCTCCAAATACCACCCTTGGTATTTTTGATGCTTGGTTTATGGCCTAGGGCAACCCCTCCTTCCAGACTTGGTCCAAATATTTTAAAAACAATGTTTTATTCCTTATACTCTACTTTGCCCTGTGATAAAAGTTTGTACACACGGGTTAGTCAAAACCCAACCCGAGTATATGTGTTATAACACTTAAAAAAATTAAATTTCCTTAACTATGGGCGGAGTTCACGAGTTTTATCTGTTGATTACCTCCTAGTGCCTGTGGCCCAACTGTTTCTCAACTGTTTCCCAACTAAAAAACTAATTAGGAAAAGTATAAATAGACATCTATGGGAAGGCCTTAAGGAGGAGAAGAGATAGAATTACTATACTAAGATTATCCCTCACTGAGTCTGAAGTATCCCTGTGCCTCAAGAACTTCCCCAAGTTTCAAGAAACCCTTGTTTCCTTGAGTGTTGATATTCTCCCACTTGCTTGAGATATCACATGGGTATTGGTTATGGAAGGAGGTTGTTGAGGACTGGGACTGGACAGATCTAGAGGATGGTTCTGCGTGGAGCCGGAAGAAGAGGACTCAGGTGAATTCTCTCCGTGTTGGTTATAGCTTTCTACAATAAAAAGAAACATTGTCTTTTTCCTGAGATTAACTTTGTTTATGCATCAGATACTGTTGTAATTCATGTATGAATGTTATTTTAGTGTATAACTAATCATCTGGATTATATGATATAAAGTTAGTTTCGTTAAAATGCTTTATGTATATGCTGCTATGTATGTTTGGATTGGTTGATTCGCAGATTTGAAGATCATCACGAGTTGTAGAGGGTCTGAACCCTGTTGGAACTACCCAAATGAAGGACATCCGGGTATGGTTGCTATCGCATAGTTTGCTTATATAAGGATGTTACCTGAGTTGTATGAGTGTTTCTTACTATAGTTTTCTCCTGCTTTGTTGGGGTTTCAACCCAAAGCCCTAGGGTACTTATTCCCATAACAATATATTAGTCACAAGGGGAGCCACAACATCATGAAGATGAGAATGAATCATCTAACCTTGACCTCAATTGTAATAATGGATCAAGCAACGAATAACATAATATTTAATGCCTATAAAAATCCTTGAATGCTAGTGTCAATTGCTAATGGTTCAGAAAGAGATGGAAATTGTAACAAACATTGATATTTTGAGGAGAGATAATGTGGGTGTAGTGTTTTCTTCAATATAAGAGACTTTAAAAATAATTACCTTCAAAAAAGTGAAAATTTTTGTAGATAATATTATTGAAGATATTTCATCATGAACATATGATTTGATTGTCTTACTAGGTGGAAAACAAACAATGAACATAGTGGTAGTATCCTCCATTGTTGACAATGCTCATTCTTCTAAACTTACGCAACCTACAAGGCTGGCTATACAAGTAGCAAGGACAACCACCATATTAAGAATTAATGGGGAATCTTGTCTCGCATTGAAATTCTAAGCTGCAACTATAGAGATGATATTCCTTCCTCTAGCACTCAAGGTTTAATGTAAGGTTGTAGTCTACGAGTCAAGGATGTAAAAAGGCATAAGAAAGAAACAATAAATGAGGAAAAATAAAGAAGTAGTAAAACTCCTCGCTATTTGCGAATAAGCTCGAATAAGGAGTATTGCATATGGCATATTGAGTTTAGAGTATTGCAAATATGATGCTATTCAAGGCAAGGATGATTCGATTTTATTATGAAAATTATTTTCTAATCATCTATTTAAAATCATTTCCATCTTTTTCTTTAGTACATCACATATGAGATTACACTATATAATTTATAGGTGTACAATATTAAAATCAACTATATGTCTCGTATACCCTTAAAATTAACATCTTCTTATACCCTTACATGGTAACAACTACCACCATTGGACTTAAATGCATAAATATAAGTAGACTTAAACAATATACATGTGGATGTATTAACTATAGTTCACTATCCCTATACCTTATTTTGTCCATTGTCTTAATTAGAATTAAGTGATGAGTTTGATTTGGTCATACTCAACAATTTTCTTAATTACAAATTGATAACACTAAACTAGTTGTACCTTTTTGTCTCTCCCCACCATTTACAAACTCATTATTTTACTAAATAATTAGAAGTAATGTAGTACCATGTATGGAACCATCTTTTGGGATTCTATATTAAGGTATTTTTTGACAAATATTGGAGAGGTGGAAAATAGAGACAAGAATGAGCTCAAAAATAGAGGTGCAACGAACTCTTGAGAAAACCCTCTCTTCATATTAGTCAGTAATATCTAAATAGACTATATATGACTCAAGCTGTAGTAAATGACTAAGCTTAACTGAACTAGAAGTCATGTAGAACTCAACTAACTAAATTGAACTAGAACTGACTATGACAACTAGCAG
This sequence comes from Pinus tabuliformis, assembly GCA_031772625.1. NCBI lineage: Eukaryota > Viridiplantae > Streptophyta > Pinopsida > Pinales > Pinaceae > Pinus > Pinus tabuliformis. The sequence continues at coordinate 519,832,611 of CM062820.1, read as the reverse complement.
ATAACAAACGGTGGTTGGAATTATTTTCTCTAGCACTTCCCCTTAATTACAACCTTAAAAATTTAAACTAAAATGCTTATTCGTATTAGTATCAACTAGGCTTAAAATGACTAAAAAACTTTGACATCAATGCTTGGGTTATATTTTTTATTTTTATTTTCTTCTAGATCTTGTATCTTATGAATTACTTCAACTTTTTCATTCTATTGTAGGCTTCAAATTTCAGTTTCTTCATTTTCTAGTGAAACTCTTCCATCTATCCATGTATGTCCTCTACTTTATCAAAAATATACATGTATGTGGATAGATTCCACATGTCATATTATATAGTATGCTCTTTAGCATATGTATTTTGATCATCAATTTGTTGCAACATGATTCCATAGTAAATTTTATCTTTTTAGGACTCCAAAACATGAAAATTTCATTAACATTTTCATTTTCTACATCATCCATGTTGTCCTCAACATTCAATTTTGCAACTTCTAGGAAGACTTCATCAAAAAATTGTGTTTCAAGCCATGGTTCAAGGATTTTTAATTCAAATTTCATTAAATTTTTCATTTTCTATATTCTCCATGTTGTCCTCAACATTTATTGCTTCAACTTATAGGCTTAATTCATCAAAACATGGTGTTTCAAGCCATGCTGCAATGAAATTTAATTCTTCTTCAATTTTTGTTTCTTCTTCTCGATTGTTTCTAACATATGAAAACTCAAAATAAATTTTAAATTTAAGAATATCTAGAGAACCATGTTGATTCTATTCTTTTTGCTAAGCAATGCGAGTTTTATCCTCATTCTATTCCTTGTTTACCTCTAGCATTGCATTGGCTATCACTTCTTTACTAACATCTAATACTGCAAACAAGTTGTCTTCTACTTGGCTTCTATATACAAGTGGGATTCTCTCACAAAATAACAACATATCAATGACATGTTTTTATTGCATCATGTGCAACTACTCATAACTAGCCAATTTTTCTTCATCAAAGTTAATATTCACGATTTTGATTGTTGGATCCACCATATCAATAAAAACCTTAATGTCATCAATAAGTTTTGTTTTTGGATTCACTAAATCATAATCCAATTGTGGTTGAGCACATCAAGATTGAGGAGAATTTGTGTGCTCTTTCTCTTCTGCTCCAGCGAATTCTTCAATGTCATCATCCACTAGTGGCTGAGCATAGTGGGATTCATGACCATCTATGTGCTCTCATTGTTAGGGTCCCACCCTAACCCCCTTATTTATGTCATGGGATCACGTCATAGTCAAGAGTCAATAAAGCCCATATTAATATTTGTAAGTGGTTAACCCGCAATTAATGACGGGACCATAGTTAGTTGCAAATGGGCCGTAATATTAGATAGATGGTATTAATAAAACCCACGGTATTGGCCTGTGGTATTGCATGTATGAGTCATATATAAAGGATAGAGACTCCCTGCGAGGAGCATTGTGTCTTATTTTTGTAGTCGAGCTCTGCTCTATTGGAGGTTGCCCCCTCGAAGAGGCAAGTGAACATTACTCTCTGAATAATAAAATCATTGCTATTCTGTGTTCTGGGTATCTTTTCTTTGCATATTCTGTATTTGGGTATCATTTTGCAGGTTAAGAGCATAACAAGTGGTATCAGAGCACTTTCCAGGGCTCGGTGGGATCTCCAATTTTTAGCAATTTTTTTTTTTTTGGCTAGAGACGCGTTCCGGCGTCTTTAAACCACGGGATCTGTCGTTAAGCGCATAAACCTGCGGATTTGGGGAGGCATGCACGCAGGAAATACAAGAGGTGGTCACGTCTATTGGACTCCCTTGTAACCCCTGTGGGTACCCCTTCGAGTAGTAGCGCATTAGAAAGAACCGTGCACGGACTGTCTTCCACGTACCCTCTGGGTATATAGGAAGCCCCCTAGGCTCCCTTGAAACCTCGCCATAGATAAACCTTCAGCCGTCTTGTGGCTACAATACACCGACAACAGCACTCGGAGAGATTACTTGCCCGTATGATAGGGTAGTCGGGTTGTACGGCTAAGGATACGGTCGATCCTCCTTAGTTAGAGCCCTGAAACATTGGGCCGAGTACTACTGTCAGACCCTTATGTATATTGCGATCTGTAGCACCTGACACTCCTCTAGACCATAGTTCCCTTTTCTATTGGAGGATCACACATCATCTATTCCAGATCCACGTGTGCAAAGACGTACAGCAGCAGCAGACATCAGTCCCACAGCTCCATCAGATCCGCAGCAGCAGTTGTTCCACCATTCAGATCTCTCAGATCCACTAGATCAGAGTTGTTGTGAAGGGTTCCTATACCGAGGTATACTTTTCGCAGGACTTTTGGAAGCATTGACATTTTGAGGATTTGGCGACTGCAGTATTGATCAAGAAGGAGTAAAACTCCATTACGAGTTTTCCAAAAAAAAAAAAAAAAGTCTGAGATCTTCCGAGGCGCTTATTGGTGATCTAGCCCATCAGCATCAGGACGACGAGCTAAGCAAGGTGGTACCATTCAATTTATTAGCAAAAAAATTTTTAGGTGGTCCCAATTTTTTCATCAAGTTGGTGTATGGTAGAAACTAGAGCTCAAGCGATGGCCAATGAAAGGTTGGACAAACTTGAAGCAAATATGAGCTCCCTCCAACGTGAGATTAGCGGACTAAGTCTCCAGGTACAGGAAGCACTCTCGAAGGGCAAGGAACCAGCCCACGAGGAGGCGTATAATGGCCATGAATACCATGAGGGTGAGTCGAGCCACTCTCCTCACGTCTGGCACACCCATCCACCACCCAGTCAGCAACCTCCCAAGTTGGATATGCATAAATTTGACGGTTCTCACACGTCCGCATGGCTAGCACAAATGGAGCAGTATTTCAAATTGAATCATATCCTAGATGATTGGACTAAGCTTATGGTGGGGACCATGTACTTGGACAATGAACGATGGCAATGGGGGGAATGGCATCAGCGTTGCAATGGACCTTTTCAGAATTGGGACCAATTTACCAAAGCTCTTCGAAATCGCTTTGAACAGGAAGACTCTTTTTTGGGGCGTCTCACTAAGCTCCGACAGACGGGTACAGTGGATGAATATATTACCGCTTTTGAAGCCTTAGCCTTCCGCACTAAGGGTCTCACAGATGAGTTCTACACAGAATGTTTTATCAGCGGTCTTAAAGAAGCCATCAAAGCTCAAGTTCTACTCCACCACCCTCCCACGTGGACATAGGCTTGCCAGGTAGCTCGTAAGGTGGAACGTGCATTAGCAGCTCAATACAGCCGCCCCAATTTCCCCGCTAAAGGTCGTCCCCCACAGGCTCCCAACACGACTCAGACACTTAAGATTCAAAAGGTATCACCTGCGGAAATGGCTAAAAGAAGGAAGCAAGGACTATGTTACTACTGTGATGAAAAATATTCCCCGGGTCATAAATGCAAGGAGCCCAAGTTTTTTCAAATAGATGCCACTGACTACAGCTCCACCGAGGAAGATCCACCACTTGAGGAACCGGAGGTGATCGAAGAAGACAACCAAAAGGAGATTGTATCTGACGAACCAATTATTTTGCTAAATGCGTTGGCAGGAATTTCTTCCCCTCAAACTCTCAAAATAGGGGTTTTCTTAAACATCGCCCAGTAGTAGTCGTGATTGATAGTGGAAGTACCCATAATTTCATCCATCAAAAAATCACAGAAGCAGTGCATTGTTTTGTACGGGCAGTCTCTAACTTCCAAGTCCAAATTGCAGATGGGGGCACAATGAAATGTGAAGGCCGCTGTGAAAATGTCAAACGTCAAATGGGGGATTATCAGTTGAAAACCCACATGTTTGCCATACACATGGGGGGTTGTGACATTGTCCTAGGCGCTGAATGGCTCCGCACTCTTGGGCCAATCACAATGGATTTCCAGGAGTTATATATGAGTTTTAAGCAGAACAACTCCACACATACCCTCCGTGGACTCCAGGCGGGAGCCCCCTCTATCATCAACTCGCATAGGATGGAAAAATTGTTAAAAAAGGGCCATCATGGAGTGGTCGCTCAATTTAATGCCATCCAGGTAGTCGAAACCCTATCTCTGCCAATTCATCCTGAGATGCAACAGATTTTAAATAACCATCGGACGGTCTTTGACAAGCCTCATGAGCTTCCACCTTCGCGAGGGGAACATGATCATAGCATCACCTTGGTTCCAGGGGCCCAACCCCCAAATGTGCGGCCATACAGATATCCGTTCACCCAAAAGAATGAAATAGAAAAAATCATCAAGGAATTGTTGGAAGCAGGTGTCATTCGTCCCAACATTAGTCCTTATTCATCCCTAGTGGTCATGGTCCTCAAGAAAGATGGGGAGTGGCGGATGTGTCCCGACTTCAGGGCCCTCAATAAGTTGACAGTCAAAGATAAATTTCCCATCCCGGTTGTTGACGATTTGCTGGACGAACTCAATGGGGCTCAATTCTTCACTAAGTTGGATCTCCGCTCAGGCTACCACCAAATTCGCATGAAGGAAGTCGACATTCCCAAGACGGCTTTCAGAACTCATGAAGGCCATTATGAGTTTCTGGTCATGCCATTTGGTCTCTGTAATGCTCCCTCTACTTTTCAGAGCCTTATGAATCACATTCTCAAACCATATCTCAAAAAATTTGTCCTTGTCTTCTTCGATGACATCCTCATCTATAGTGGCACTTGGGCGGCACATCTTCAGCATGTAGATCTACTCTTGCAACTGCTCCGCAAGCATAAATTATTTGTCAAGATGTCTAAGTGTTCATTTGGCATGGAAGAAGTTGAGTATTTGGGCCACATTGTGGGGCGTGAAGGTGTCAAGGTGGACCCCAAAAAGATCCAGGCAATGCAAGAATGGCCTCAACCTAAGACCTTGAAGAGCTTGAGAGGCGTTTTGGGTCTCACAGGCTATTATCGTAAATTTGTCTGCAGTTATGGCCGCATAGTGAAGCCCCTCACTCAACTCCTAAAGAAAAATTCCTTCTTCTGGAACGAGGAAGCACAACAGGCATTTACCGCTCTCAAAAACGCCATGTGTTCCACTCCAGTATTAGCACTACCTGACTTCACCAAATCCTTTGTCATTGAATGTGATGCTTCGGGTACAGGTATTGGGGCGGTCTTAATGCAGGAAGGGCGACCATTGGCCTTCACAAGCCAACAACTCAGTGGGAGGAATCTGGGCCAATCTACCTACGAGAATGAAATGATGGCCATCTTACATGCAGTCGAGACCTGGCGACCTTACTTATTGGGGCGACATTTCCAAATCCGCACAGATCATCACAGTCTTAAATATTTTTTGGAGCAACGCCTATCCTCCCCACAACAAAATAAATGGTTAGCCAAAATGCTGGGATATGATTATGAGATCATTTACAAGAAAGGGAAAGACAACAGTGTAGCAGATGCATTATCTCGCCAATTTGAGGAGGAAAGTGCTATGATCGCAATTTCCCTCCCCATTCCAGACTGGATTGAAGAGGCTCGCAGGGAATGGTTTTCACACCCAGGGCTCTCCCAACTCATTTCTCAATTGCAGGTAGATCCTAATTCCGGCAAGGGCTACTCGTGGCAGAATGATATTCTTCGCTACAAGGACAGAGTTGTAATATCACCAATATCCACCCTCAAAAGTCGCATTTTGGCAGAATTGCACTCATCTCCCATTGCAGGACATTCGGGCTTTCAGAAGACGTATGCTCGCACCAGAAGATCATTTTTTTGGACAGGCATGAAACAGGACATCCTTACTTTCGTAGCAAAATGTGATGTCTGTCAACACCACAAAGGGGAAACAGTCAACACACCAGGCTCATTACAACCATTGCCCATTCTGGCATCAATTTGGACGGAGGTTTCTATGGATTTCATTACAGGTCTTCCAAAGTCATGGAACAAGTCAGTCATCATGGTGGTTGTGGACCGACTGTCGAAGTATGCTCATTTCTGCGCCCTACCCCACCCGTTTACACCAACTTTGGTTGCTCAATCTTTCATGGATCAGATCTTCAAATTGCATGGCATGCCCACTTCTATTGTGTCCGACCGCGACCCAATCTTCACCAGTAATTTTTGGCAAGAACTCTTCAGAATACAAGGCACTCAACTCAAACTCAGTACTTCATATCATCCGCAAACAGATGGTCAAACCAAAGCCGTCAACAAATGTCTAGAAACCTACCTTAGGTGTTTCACTTCAGAAAAGCAACACCTTTGGGTACAGTGGTTACCTCTGGATGAATGGTGGTATAACACCAACTATCATGCCACCACCAAAATGACTCCCTATGAAGCAGTCTATGGTCAACTTCCACCTTCCCCTACTTCTTATCTCAAGGGGTGTTCCAAAGTACAAGTAGTGGATCAAGTCCTACAACACCGCGCCACCATGCTCGCCCATCTTAGAGAGAATCTTCATCAAGCTCAGAACCGCATGAAGCAACAGGCCGACCAACACCGCTCAGAGCGCCAATTTCAAGAAGGGGATCAGGTCTTTTTGAGGCTGCAACCATATAAGCAAACATCACTCAAAGACAAGGGTTGTCAAAATCTCTCTCCAAAATTCTACAGACCATTCCAAGTAATTCACCGCATTGGAGAAGTGGCTTACAAGTTGGCTTTGCCACCTATGGCAAAAATCCATCCAGTTTTCCATGTATCGTGCCTCAAGAAAGTGATTGGGAACAATTGCCGAGTTCAAACCAGTCTACCTGAATTGGACGAAGAAGGGTCAATCTGGCTTCAACCCGAACAGGTTCTAGATACACGAGACAAGCACCTGCGCAGCTGCATGATTAAGGAAGTCCCTGTCAAATGGAAAGACACCTCTCCGGAAGATGCAACTTGGGAACCAGCCACTATTCTTCAGCAGTTTCCGCAGCTTCAGCCTTGAGGACAAGGCTAGTCTTAAGGGGGAGGGCATGTTAGGGTCCCACCCTAACCCCCTTATTTATGTCATGGGATCACATCATAGTCAAGAGTCAATAAAGCCCATATTAATATTTGTAAGTGGTTAACCCGCAATTAATGATGGGACCACAGTTAGTTGCAAATGGGCCGTAATATTAGATAGATGGTATTAATAAAACCCACGGTATTGGCCCGTGGTATTGCATGTATGAGTCATATATAAAGGATAGAGACTCCCTGCGAGGAGCATTGTGTCTTATTTTTGTAGTCGAGCTATGCTCTATTGGAGGTTTCCCCCTCGAAGAGGCAAGTGAACATTACTCTCTGAATAATAAAATCATTGCTATTCTGTGTTCTGGGTATCTTTTCTTCGCATATTCTGTATTTGGGTATCATTTTGCAGGTTAAGAGCATAACACTCATTCTACTACTAGTAACACACCATCATCATAATTATCATCCACTTTCAAGTGGGAAACATAAAAATCTTCATCTTTTAGTAGATCTACTACTATATATCCACATTCCTTTTCATATTCAACTTCATTACTCCCCCTTACACCAAAAATACTCTGAAGGATATGCCAAGCGTCCTTTGTTGTCTTTACATCTATGATAAGGGGAAGAATGTTGGCATCTATGCATTTTAATGCGAATAAATTCTTTTTCCTTTTGGCTTCCAATTCTTTCAAATAGACCTCAAACAACTCTTATTATTTCTTTGACTTTCTAAATATCACGGCTTTTTCCATTTCTATCTGGTCTTTTCTTCACATAAGGGTTGAACACTATAGGTTCAATGTTGTTTACACATGTATAGAAGATTTGAAACAATTAAAAATAATCCAAGAATCCAAAATGAATTCACCTTTACCACTCAAACTCCCCCTAATAAATTTGATCATGAAAAACAACATAAATTAAAAATAATAATAATAATCAATTTTTCTTTGCATGAAACAATTTAGTTAGCTTGTAGGCACATGAAAGGATTCTATTATCACATTTCATTCTCTCATAAGATCTTATAGACATTTAAAAAAACCTTTGAAAGTACTATTATTTTTAAAAGTTTTTTTTTTCTTCAATAAAGAAAAAAAATACTTTCAAATGAAACCTTAAAAATGAAAATTTCTTTGTGCTTGAAAAAAAAACTTTCTTAGGAAGAATTGCCCACTTTCAAACTCATGCTCATGCTTACTTTTAAAAATTCATTGTTTCCTAATACATGGTGGCTCTGTGATCTTTATTAAGGATTTAGACACCTCTCTTAAAACATCGGCAATTAAATATTAGGTCTAATCCCTTGCATGATAATGTTGGAATGTGTTAGGAAACCAGCTCACAAAAAGATAGAAAAGATAGATCAATGCCTTAGAATTCAGCCTCTTCGAGGGAGCAACCTCCTTTACATTACACAAATGAACAATTCTTGGATGATACAAATGACTACACCTCCCTTATATATATATGAGTGTAAGGGGTCACAATATAATCAAGTCGACATAACAGTAATAACATAAGGGCACAAAAATAACAATAGTGGGTTTCTATGGGGCATACTAATAACAATATGGGGACAATAAGGGCACAATAATAACAATAATGGATATAATGACAATAGTAATGGTGTAATCACTAGTATTATAGGGGCCTAACATGCCCATCTCCTTCTGAAAATCATTGTCCTCAACTTGTCCTCAATGCTTGAGTAGTTTTGGATGCTTCTGCATAAAATTGTCATCCTCCCATGTGGAATCTTCAGCAGATAAGTTCTTCTACTTGATGAGATACTTCAAAATTGATCGATTTCATAGCTGTCGAGTTCTTATTTTTGTGACTGCTTCTGGTTCCAATATGATTTTTCCTTCCTCATCAAGTTCTGGCAATATTGTTTGAACTGGGAGCTTGTCACCTATAACCTTTTTTAAGCATGAAACATGGAAAACTAGGTGCACTCGGGAAGCTGCAGGAAGCTCCGATTTGTATGCCATAGTACCAATCTTTTGCAACACCTTGTACGGACCATAATACTTTGGTGATAATTTATTATCCTTCTTAGCTTGCTTGAGGGACATATGTTTATATGGTTGTAGCCGTAGGAATACCCATTCACCTACATCAAAACTTCTTTCACTGTGATGTTGATCTGCCTATTGTGTCATTCTATTCTGCTCCAATGTGAGGTTATCCTTTAAGAGTTGTAGAACTTGTTGTTGATGCTCAATGTGATGTTCCACTGCTTGAACCTTAGAATTTTCTCTTAAATATGACGTGATGGATGGTGGATGATATCCATAAAGTGCCATAAATGAGGTATTTTTTGTTGTAGTTTGGAACGAAGTGTTATACCACCATTCAACGAGAGGAAACCATTTGACCCATTGTGTTTGTTTATCAGATATAAAGCAACGAAGATATCCTTCCAAACATTTTTTTACTATCTCAGTTTGCCCATCAGATTGAGGATGATAAGATGACCTATGAGTTAACTGAGTACCGAGACAAGAAAATAATTTTGTCCAAAAATTTCCAGTGAAAATGTGATCTCTGTCACTTACAATAATCTTTGGGTTTCGATGTAGCTTTTGAATTGTTTCCATAAATGCAGTAGAAACTGTACTGGCTTTAAATGGATGTGATAATGCACAAAAGTGTGCATACTTGGTAAGTCTGTAAACTACCACCATGATGATACTCTTTCCTTCAGACTTGGGTAAAGCTGTGATAAAATCCATTGAAACCTCCTCCCAACATTGGTTTGGAATGGATAAAGGTTGTAATAGACCTGAGGTGTTAATTGTTTCAAATTTATTTTGATGGAAAACCAAACATTCCACCACAAACTTTTGAATATCCGATTTAAGGCCATCCCAAAAAAATTCCTTCTTAACCTTGTGGTAAGTTTTTAAAAATCCCGAGTGCCCTCATATGAGAGAAGTGTGAAATTCCATAAGAATCTTTTGCTTGAGTTGGGAATTCTTACATAGGTATAAGCAATCTTTTTACCATAACGAATCGTTTTTCCAGCTAAATGTATCAGATGTATTGGGATCTTGTTGTAGCTTTCGAATGAGTGCCCAGACTTCTTCGTCATTCTTCTATTCCTCCCTTTCTTAGTTTATCCAAATTGGTTGGATAATAGAAATGGCGCACAACAATGCTTCCACATCCTCATCCTTTTTTGAGAGTGCATCTGCCACAACATTTTGATTTCCTTTTTTGTAGATGATTTCAAAGTCATAACCCAACATATTTGTGACCCATTTTTGTTGCTATTAAGAGGATAATGTTTGTTCTAAAAATTATTTAAGACTACATCATATTTTTTTCCTTGAAGTGTCTTCCCATTAGGTAGGGTCACCATTTCTTAAGTGCATGTAATATTTCCAACATTTCCTTCTCATAAATAGCTTTGTGTAAATAATTTCCCTTGATTGGATGAATTTCGAAAGCAATGGGTCTTTCATCTTGTAGTAAAACAACACCAATTTGATTTCCTAAAGCATCACATCCCACAATAAAGGTTTTTGTGAAGTCCGGCGTACTAAGACCACTGCTTGGCACATTGTTTCTTTAAGATGTTCGAAGGCCTTTGTTGCTTCTGGAGTCCATGAAAATGCATCTTTCTTCAATAATGTTGTTAGAGGTGCTTCTATTCTCCCATAATTCTTAACAAACTTACGATAATACCCTGTCAACCCGAGAAATCCTTGTAGATGCTTTATGGATGTGGGGATTTTCCATTCCTTAATGGCTTTAATTTTGCTAGGGTCTACCTTAACACTTTCATGAGATACAATATGACCCAGATATTCCACCTCTTGTACTCCAAACAAACATTTGGAGCTTTTTGCATATAATTGTTTCCCCTCCAATAGTTTGAGCACCTTATCAACATGTTCAACATGATCCTTCCAAGACTTTCTGTAGATTAGTATATCATCAAACTAACACAAATTTTCTAAGCAAGGGTTTGAAAATGGAATTCATCAAACCTTGAAATGTAGAAGGTGCATTGGTAAGGCCAAAAGGCATGACCAAAAATTCATAATGACCCTCATGAGTTCTAAATGCTATTTTTGGAATGTCTTCAGTCTTCATTTTGATTTGATGATATCTTGAACGAATATCCAACTTGTTGAAGTAAATTGATCCATGCAATTCATCCAATAATTCATCAATGACAGGAATGGGAAATTTGTCTTTAATAGTGAGCTTGTTGAGCTCCCTATAATCCGGACAGATGCGCCATGATCCATCCTTCTTGTGCACCAATACTACTAGAGCAGAGAAAGAACTTTGACTAGGTTGAATTATACCAACCTCTAACATTTCTGCAACCATACTTTCAATTTCACTCTTTTGGGTATAGGGATATCTGTACGGCATGATGTTTGGAGGAACACTTCTTCGAATCAAATGAATAGCATGATCATGATCACAAATAGGTGGGATACCTTTAAGAGTCTCAAATACCTCGGAATAATTGTCCAAGACTTTTTGGAGATCTGGAGAAATAGATGATTTCAATGTGGGAACCTCTAGTGAACATAATTGTGCAATTACATCTCGTTCTTCCTTCTTTAGAAGCTTTGTCATACCGTTAGAGTTGATTATCTTTCCTGGTTTCCCTGCAATACCCATTAATTCAAATTCTTTTCCTTTTGCACAAAATTTCATGAAAATTTCTTGAAAATTAAAAGCTATTGTACCCAAGGATTGTATCCATTGGACTCCTAGTACAACATCAACATCACCCATTGAAATGGAAAGCATTGGGATATTCAATACATATTCTCCCATGGATAGCTTGATATTATGGCACTTTCTAGAGCAATTTATGGTTCCTCCACTTGCAACCATCACTTAACACTCTGGTGTTGGATATAGGAAGCAATTCAATTCCTTTGTTATTTTACAATGAATAAAATTATGGTTACTTCCCGAATCAATCAACACTATTACCTTTTTCTTCTTGATATTTCCTTCTATCTTGATAGTTTGACGAGTGTTAATTCTAGCCAATGCATTACAAGATATGGTCAGATTCATTTCTTATTTATCTAGGGTTTGTTCCTGGAGTATATCCTCTTCTTTTGACATTTCTTGTTCCTTTTCTTCCTCCTCTTCACAATCTATGTACAATAATTTCTTCTCGGCACACTTATGACCTTTAGTGTATTTGCTATCACAAATATAACAAAGCCATTTTGCTCTTTTTTTTTCCAATTGTTTTCATGTCAAACTTGTTGGTTGTGGAAGGCTAGGGGCAACAACACTTCCATATTTATAGTTGTGAGTGGTAGGCTTCCTGGTTGCCATAATTTTTCTTTCCATTTTTCTTGCTAACCTGAATGCCTTCTCTGATGAATCATGTTCCCAAAGGCGAACCTCATGCTGGATATTATCCTTTAAAGTCCCTATGAACACATCAATCCTATGCTCCTACGGAAAATCTTTAACCCTTATGTTCAATTTTTGGAACTCCACAATGTGCTCCATCATTGAACCCTTTTGTTTGAGATTTATCAATTGGCTAAAAAAGGTGTTGCTTTTTGTATCCTCATAATGTGTTATCATTTCTTCCGTAAAAATTGCCTAAGTGACAATTTGATTACGAGAGCAAAGCCATCGATACCATACAAACTGATTTGGTACCAAATATAAAGTTGCAATACATACCTTTTGTGTGTTTTCCACATTATGGAGATCGAAAAATTGCTCCATCTGTAGTATCCATGTTCCGGGATCCTTGCCATCAAACTTCCTCATATCGATTTTTGGAACATGGTGGATCTTCAATCCAATATTAGAGTCTATGAAATAATGATTAACATTTCTTTTGTTCTCATCATGAGTTTCCTTTACTACCCTTTCTCCATTAGTGACCATTTCTTGTAGCAACTTATTCAAATTTATCTTCAATTCTTCCATCTTATCGTCCATGCCATTCATCTTAGCTTCCATTCCATCCATATAACTTGCATGCCATTCATATTAGCTTCCACACCATTCATCTTGGCTTCATTTACCTTTAGTGAGAGTGAAATTTCTTGTACTTAGTCTTGTACTATTGATATATCATGTTGCATTTCTTCCTCTTCTTCACGAGTCATGCTAGAGCTTTCATGTTGCCTACTAGGTGTTTCCATTTTATTTCTTCAGGGCATTAATTAGTGATAATAATTCTTTGCTATTCCCTTTGAATTCCTTCAAACTAATTTTTCAAACCAATCTTATGCAAAATTTAAAAAAAAACTACACACCTTTTTTTTCACTTTGTAAGAACTCGATATTGAATCTGTTGTATCTCTATAACTGCGGATCTCGAATATCTGAAATATCATCCTGTAGTCGCTCTTTCAGGCCTCTTTCTAACCCCATAACTCTGATCAAGATTGGATTCTCCAAGGAAGAGTTATGCCAAATCTCCCACGGCAACCTGATTATAAAGTAGTTCCGTAGAGCGAGCTTGTACGGCGTGCCACATGTCATTGTTTTGACCTTGGTACCTGAAACTGATACACAGAAAACTAAGGGTCATCCTCTTTTTGAAAATTCTTATGAAATTTCAATCTGATGTTCAAAACAAAAGTTATGATGATTTTCCCTAGGTCACCTGTTTGGAATGTAATTCGGGAGTCTACAAAAACCCCATTTTCCTCAGATCATATCTCCGCAAATATAGCGAGACAAGATCTGAAATTTAGACCCAAAGTTCAAAACAATTTCAACTCAAACCGCTTTTTTTGTAGGTTCTGAAATGTCGCAGAAAAAGAGGTATAGTGAAAATTCCATGATGACCTATTTGGAGCAGTGAAACCCTATAATCCAAAGCTCTGATACCAAATGTTAGGAAACCAACTCACAAAAAGATAGAAAAGATAGATCAACGCCTTAGAATTCAGCCTCTTCAAGGGGGAAACCTCCTTTACATTACACAAATGAACAATTCTTGGATGATACAAATGACTAAACTTCCCTTCTATATATAGGAGTCTAAGGGGTCACAATATAATCAAGCCCACATAACAATAAGAACATAAGGGCACAAAAATAACAATAGTGGGTTTCTATGGGGCATACAAATAACAATATGGAGACAATAGGGGCACAATAATAACAATAAGGGATTCAATGACAATGGTAATGGGGGAATAAATATTATTATAGGGGCCTAAAATAATGGGCCTTTTTTTATTTGTGGCTATAACAAACCTTTCTATATATAGGGTGTGAATACAAAACTTTTAGAGCGCTTTATTTTCGTTGCTCTTTGTTGATGGTGTTGGACCCAAAAACATTCAAGGGGTCTCCTCAATATGTGATTCCAACTAGAACTCACACCATTTTGGATAGGGCCTCCATCTATAATATGGTTCTATTGCAGGTTTCTTAAAGGTTCTCCTTTGCTCTAACTATCAATAAGAGAGAGTAATGCAAATGTGCCTTCGAAATAGGAGTGTGCCTGGAGAGCGTTTGGTTGTAATAGTACCACCCTAGTAGAGACACACTCAACTAAGGAGGATCCATCTAGCATCCCCCAAAATAGTCTACAAAGATGCGACGATTGTTACAACCAATTAACAATTGAGATTTATCTAGTATCCAGTGGATTAGTCCACAAGGATGTGACAAAAATAAAAACCATTCCAACACATTCTCAATATGATAATTACTAAAATAACTGTAATGGTTCAACTACTTTAGCACAAATGAAAGAAAACATCAATTACAAACATCCACATAATAGTTTTACAAATATTTGTAATCCATGTATGAAGAACATTCTAGCCATGAGGATTCTAATATTAAGCAAAAGTTCCAAGACACATGTATACAATGAATACCACTAGCTCCAATAGTGGAGCATTGGAGCCACTGCTCTCCCCTCAACAGAACTATATTTTCTCTCTAATGTCTTGAAAGAGGAGCCAAGGTGAAAAAGTTATTTTCTCATGAGGGTGTATATATAGCCAATGGAGTGATGCTTCACCTCTCTTGTGACTCTTTGACTACACTCATGACTATTTGACTTCCTACGACTTTTTGAATTTACATGACTCTTCATATTCTGTACATGTCCTTTGGACTTCCACTTTACAATACATTTTTGAATAAGAAATTACATCATCCACAATAATGATGGGGTATATTATAACTCATGACATGACATGACATGACATTGTTGACACGTACCCCTTGATGATGTGTGAATTTCAAGCCACTTCTGGTGCTCCTTGCTACATGTCTTCTTAAGGATGCTCTTATATCCACCTCCATATGGACTAGACATAAGGAGTCTTAAATGATATCAAGCCTTCAGTCGTGGTCGTAAACTAGTGTCCCTCTATCTTATATTGATTGATCAACTTGCATAACCAACTACAAAGATGTCTTTTAGCATGTTTTCCTTCTCCATATCATTCTTCACCATCTTTTCATGGTGTATTAGATTACATGCATCTGTAATTCACTCATGATGAGACAACATCAGTCTGATAAACCCCTAGCCTATGATGGTTCATGTTGATCCACTAACTGAGACAGAATCGGGTGACAAGTTGAGGGAGAGACTTAGTGAATATGCAATGGTGCAGCTAAGGTAGTAAGGGGTGAAGGTTGGGCAATGAGATTGTGAAATGTGTAGTTCAGCTAGAATGGGCAGGCATATTGCATAGTTCTAGTGCTTAGTGAACCTAGCTGAGGGGTTTTGCACTGTTTCAGCCAAATGTGCAGTCTTAGGGGGCATAGAAGACCCAGTGATTTCACAAATGCACAAATGAGGAGATCAAGGGATTATCTTGAGATCGTAGAATGTGAAATGTGTAGCTGAGGCTAGGCTAGAGGGTTGGATTGCACAATTCTGGGGCCAAGGTATGAGCTTAAGCACTCGAAATGTGTAGTGCACAATCCTGGGAAGTACGAACTCCACATTGGGCAATGTCAAGGGGTATGTTTTAAACTTGAGGGTTGGAACTACACAATGCATCTTTGAGAAAGGTCATATGAGGTTAAGTTGCTGGGAAGTTTCTAAAATTTGGCTAAGTGTGGGATGATTGAGCTGATGTGAACAGTGATATGAATTGACTATGATCACACACATAGAAAACTTGACGGCACAAAAAATTAGATCATTTAGGACATATGAACAATAATTTTCACTTAGTGCGACGACTTTACGATGACTTACGACAAGTGCGACACCAAAGATATACTTTGTGATGACTGTGAAGACACTTGTGCGAAAGTGCTTAAAACTTTCAAAATGATTGTGACAAATGTTTACATGGTTAGATTAAATTATTTTCATAAATATAACCCCTTGAAACCACCAAAACAAGATGATACACATTATGCAACAACTAACATGCGAAAATAGATATTTTCCCTTTCTCACTAAAGGGAGCAAAACACTTAAAGAAAACATATGAAATGGATTCCAATGTTTGTGAAAATGATATACAAGACCAAGGTAGGCTTCGAAATTTGGTGGAGGCCAAAAGTTTCAAGAGTGTTGTAGCAATGACAACACTTGGTGACACACTGGTATAATTCCATCTTCTTTGTCTTAGTTAACACTTCTGTGTAGAGTCTTAGTTATTTAGGGAGTATTGATTCATCATGCATAGCACTTTGGCTTGCCCACTTACCCTATGAATAAAAATGGTCCCTTTTGTTCCTCTCTCGGTTGAACATAAGCATAAGGTTCAACGATATCACAATTTTTTGGATCAGAGTGGGTAGTGAAGTTCACGAGCTTTATATTTTTAGAGTATAGTTTTTCATCTCTAGTGTTGCTCTGCTTCTAGCAGGCCTGGACAATACTTTGACCAAGTCACTACAAGAACACAAACATTGCTCTACTGCTAGTGAGCATAGATAGTACCTTGGGGGAGTTTCTTTCTTCACCTCCTGGCGAAGGAAGCCTTTCTCTTCTTTCACCTTTATTTATATATTTAAAGAGGATTGTGCATTAGAACGTATTCATTTTATGGGTGGAAAAGGGATCTCGACTTATTGAGAGAAATAGAGGTTGTTCCTTCAGAGAAGAATATACAGACCTCTAATTTAGGTTTTCTCGTTTAGAGTTTTTTTCCCTTTTCCTCCTCTACTAATTGGATAAGCGTGAAAGCACCAAAACATATGAAGCAAGTGTGGCATAAGGTATCCAGAATAGGCACAAGGATCATGGTTTGAACAAAACTCTCCTTATGGATGGATTGTATTTTTCATCATAACTTCATCGACCAAAAGATGTAACCAACACAAGGAAGGAGGACTAAAAGTTAGCCAAATGTTTTGGCATCACATGATTCTTTTCAATTCAGCCACAGGAAAAGAAGCTACAAAATATGTTGGCTCATGATGCTTATTTACATAAACAAAATCAAAACAAGGCCACGTGAAAAACAATAAAGAAAATAAACTATGTACATAAGGGAGGGAACACACCCATATCATCATTGAAAATAATGTTTTAAGTCTTGGCCATTGACAAGAAGAGATTCAATCCTCCCATCTAGTGATTACAGATGATATGTGTGTTGGCCAATCTTTTCATGTATGGTGGATGATACGATCCACAGGGATTGGAACTTAGTGTGTTTTCCTTTTTCCTCATGGGATTTGTCCCACTTCAATACTAAGTCACCACATCTAATTCATTCTTCCCTATAGACTTCCTATCAGACCAACTCTTGATACAACTATAGTGAAGTGAGAATTTTTCTTTGCTTTTTTCGTTTCTTGCCATAGCTTGTGAAGGGCGTCTATCGTACACTGAACCAATAAGTAAGGCTTGCCCTGGTATTCTTGTGAAAGTTGAAGGGAAAACATGGTGATGTTTGGGGATAGGATGGCTTCTTTTCCATACACCAGGAAGTAATGAGATGTATTTACAAAGGTTTTTGGCATGACTCAGTTAGGCCATAAGGCATTCACCAAAGCAGAGTGTCAGTTCCTATGTGCAAAGAAAATGGTCAAACTATGGACTCACATCCAGTGTGTCCTGCGAGTGATTAATAATGGGTGCATGCATAGATGAAGGTACACATGCGAAATCATGGATGGAAGGTTCACTGACGATGTCAGGAGATAACAGAGGGGGCTCGGACAGAAGGGAGTGATCCTTTTCCGAGTGTTGATACTCAATCTCCCACTCATACTCTTCATGAATGACAACGCATGTTGGTTGTGCAACACCAACTCTGTTAATGGCCTGAGCCTCGTTCACAATAAGTGTAGAGTCTGGAATGGAAGAACATAAGACAGTATCATTCGAAGGATCATCCGAGTATGAAGATGGAGGTCATGTTATAGAATACATATGACAACTCGACGGACTCACAACCAAATCTACGGAAAAATTAAGTGAAGTGACAGTGGGAAGTTGTGACAGTTGAAATCATGTGTGTATCTAATCTCCCACATCACTCTGTAGTGGTGGAGCTATTTGATGAAGGGGTGATAGACAGTCACTTGTGACAATGATTGTATCCATCTGTGATTGCGCAACTCCATCACTGAAGTATGTTGAGTGAGCCTTGGTCTTGGGATGGGGTCCCCTAGGGTCAATTTTGGGGAAAAATCCCATGTTTTGTTGTATAAATATGTAAAGTCTCTGCAAGTTATGGCCATAGAGCGCGTAGATAATTAAAGAGTCAAAAAGGGTTTTACCATCTTTTATGTAAGTTGAGTCAAGTTTTTAAGATCTACCCATTGTCTATGAACCATGGGATTGTATAGGTATGTGCATCTTAGGATGTCTAAGAGCAAGGATGAAGATGAAGGTAATGGGTTAGTAGAAGAAAAAGCGTAGGAGTCTTAGAGTATAAGGAAGGCTCTGAAAATGTGTGCACATAGGCCTAGAGTAGAGTCTATAGTCGAGTGTGTGGACCCCTGCAGTTGAGTGCATAGGGAAGTCTTGATTCTGTAAGCTTAACTGAGTATTAATAAAGAATATTATTGCAGAAACTAGTGTTTTTTGCCTATTTACTTTTGTTATGAATGAATGCACTTTATGTTGTGATGAATGTTGGGATTATGAAATAATGATGCATTGATGCGCAATCTTACACAATTTATACTCTTATATGAATGCAATTAATATTAACTATTTACGCGAAGATTATCTTATTGTATGTGGAAGTTATCAAACACATAAGCCAATTGGGGTAATTACTGGGTTAAGAATGATCTTTGGTGCATGTAAGTAGCTAATTAGTCTGTTCAAGGTCCGTGAAAGACAATCGTAGACCTTTGCAAATGTCTAGAGGCTTGTTAAAGGAAGTTATATCGATAAGCCATAAGGGCTTATCAATCTGCACGAAGGTAGATTCAGGGCACAAAACGACATCACACTTATCTCTGGGTGTGTAAACTTGGTTCTAGCACCACCCCATACTACTTCGAGTGAGACTTCAGTCCGTGCTTTACGGATTGTTGCTGAAAGGGCCAGTAGCATAGGGATTTGTTTGGCACAACTCAATTTGAACCTAGGTAAGGTAATACTCGAATCTATCAATGACATATTGAAACTTCATCTACCTTCTCGGAGATTGAAAATGTAAAACACGGAAGCACTGCCAAAAATCATCAGGCGATTCATGCGAAGCCTTCCATTGTTGTAAAGGTGTGTGGTAAAGATGTTCTGTATCAAAATGAGGAAAGTATCTTCAATGAGATCACAGGAGTGCTCAAGTGAGTGGACGTTGTTAGCCAGTAGGCTACACAACCACTGATGTGGGGATTTGCGAAGTCTGTATGCAAGCAACAGAATGGCCTGTTTGTCAGAACATCCATCTTCCTCATCAAGCATGGCAAGGAAGTCATGAAAGAACATAGGCCAGTCCACTTCGCCTTCACCATCATACGTCTATGTAGATAAGAGATCAAAAATCTCCCTCGTGATGTGGACAAGTTCGACATGTGAAAAACGTCGTGGAGGGTTGAGTGTGCAAGACTCCATGATACATGTGCAAAGGTTCAAAATGAGATGAGAGGACACAACTTGTCATTTGACCCTCCTTCTAGCACCAAAAATGTTGACGGTGCTGAACCCACCAACATGTTGGGGATCTCCCCTATAAGAAGTCCCAATTAGACCTCAGGTCGTTTGGTGTAGGAGTCCAAGCAGTGGGTCATACGTTAATGCCTTGATCGTAGTTTTAAACAGAGGCAAGTAAGATGTCTCGGTTGGTAGCAAGGGTGTGACATATGCAGTAAGTCAAAGGAAGGTGCATTAGAGCTTCTAACACAGAGAGGGTGAGGTGAGTGTGCCCATTGGAAACCTGTGATAGCACAAAGTTAAGAAGGCAACACACAAGCAAAGATGCATCACAACATGGAAAGAAAGTTAGTGAGAAATCAAAAGTGATGGTTAAACCAACATCACATTTCAGAAATATTCATACATAGATATACAGAAATAACTACACATGCATGCGTAACAAAATAGATATATATATCATTTAGAGTAGTCAAGATAGTCGGAATACAATCCAACATATGCATGAAACGTGTTGGCTATGTTATATTAAGAAGTGTAAGATCCAATCATACAATACATCCATGTCCAACCACTAGTTCCGACAATGGAACATTACAGCAATAACCGCCTACTCCTCTAAAGAGATATACTAGCTTTGTGAATTGGAGAAGCCAACGCTCATTACAATATTGTCCAAGCTCTCTCTAAGATAGTCCTATCAGAAGCTTGGCTGACCAAAAGCCTCTACAATGAGTTATGAGGGACTATTTATAGAAAAGGGTTGCTTGGCCCTTAACATTCCCCTTTGTGACAATTCATCTACCCTCATGACTCTTCATATACTCTATGAATGTTACATCCAACTATCGATACTTGAACTTCCAATTGACAAGACAGTATATACAATCTGCACATGTACCCATGTGAGACAAAATGGCTTGAGCAAGCCATGAAAGACATCACTAACACTCAGACCGTTTTCGTGAGACCAACTCTTCGACATCCTTGTGATGTTCAATGGTGGCAAACTGATGCCAAGCTTTGTCATCCATGATGGTGTCCCTGTGCTCAATTGCGACATCTTTCTGAAGTGAACTCTTGCCTCCATTGCATCCGGGTGCACTGATATGGCTCCTCCATCCAACTTGTCTGATAGCATGTGCATGGTAGTCTTCGGTTCGACTGGACCAGAAACATGTTGATGCATAGTGTGTGTGCTGATCTCCAAGCATGTGTTGGTGGCCGTGCGCATCTACTTGTCAAAATACATGTTCAGCTCTAGTTGGACTTGCTTCTTGTCTTCACCTCAGTGAGTGTGCCAAATGGGTGGGATCGCATGCATGTGCACAATGACATGCATGCTACTAAATTCCCTTGCATGCAATCAACATCACTGCTCACCTTGTTTGATCCATGGCAGCTATTGGGATAGATCCATACTTGTATGCATACAGTTTCATTCATCTATGCATGTTGCGCCTCCTACGGTACCTGTTCATGGTGCAAATCATTCTCTCATCTATGTAGCTCATGTTCTTCATTAAGTTGCTTCTTCAGTATATGCAACTCCTTCTCTATTATGTTCTCTTCCTTTGTGTGATATTCATGTCGTGTCATCACCTCATAGCCTCAATCTCCAAAGCTTCTTTCGTCATGAGTGGAATTGCTTTGAACTTGCAGCTTTTCTCTACCTCTATGCTATAAACAACCTTCCCCTTGCATTCATCATGTATAGGTGTGATTCCTTTTGCTACTGCTGATGGTGTTGCTTGCTGTGATGCCATTTCCATTGATCTTGATATCCTTGTCCATGAACAACTTGATGTCTTAGTGGATAGGAAAGTTTATAGACACTTGACTGAATGCATCCCCAATTGTGCTCTTAACAGTGTCTTTGACTCTGCTCTCATGGAAGTCATTGTGCTTATGCTGCATAGATACAAACGAATACCTGTGATGCTTGTAGACATAGCAACACTTATGGCAAGATATCTGTCAGTCAAAAACCGAAACAAACTTGAGGATTGACTTGCAACATGCCTGTGTGATTGAACATGAAGGTTGTATGATTTCCACCGAGAGGTCAGAAGACTGACTGCCAGAACTGCGCAATGTACAATCCATCTTGGCCTACTAAGGACTAAAACTATGCAATGTACAATTTCACTCAGCGGTGACATGTAACCAACAAACTACGTTACGTAGTTTCTGGGGCTAGCAAGACACTGCCTCCAAGAATTGAGCAAATGCAAGCCTGTAGGTCAGTGTTGGGCCAGGCTTGCATAATTTTTGGAGGGAAGGCAGAGCCTCCGCTTCCGTAAATGCATAGTGCTAGTTAGGAAAGGCACGGTCAGGGAAAAGGCAACCTAGTCTGATTGACGAGCGACTGAAAACATGAGAATTCTTAATGAATGGTGAGATGAGTGCAAACAAGAGTGAATGATCATACATGCAAATCGCAAGTGTAGGATTCAGAAAACGAGAAATCATGCATGTGTGTGAAGCTAGACACTGCAACGACAATCGCCCGTACAAAAATAGTGGCATGCATGCGACAACAGTGAGAAGCAAATGAAAATTGAAACAATGGTTCCGCAAGCTAACATACATCAAAACGACATCAAGTGCTCACTGAAATCAAGCAGATAACAGTCACACAAAGTGAAACATAATAAGTGACCGAAATGCAACGCAAGACATGAAAGGTGGGGTTACCCAAAAATAGTTAAGTTGAATGTGCTGAAAACTCCTAGACAAAATGTGGGATGTGAGAGTTGCAAGGTTGATATGATGAATGAGCTTTGCAGTGTTTGGTTGATGAGTTTTGATAAAATTGAGGTTGTGACGTGCATGCCACAAATCTAGGAAAAGTGACACATGGCGGGAGGTTTTTGAAATGTTCCTTGCATGTAACCTCTAGCTGCTAAAAATAGATTCTTAAATCAAGGGATTCCTTTCCATGCTGCCTTAGGAGAAGAAGTCCATGCATGCAAATCAGTTTTTCTCGGTCCCAGATGGAACCGGTCAACCTAAAGGCACATGCGTCAGTCCACAAGCCTAGGATGAAAATCTGCATAGTTTTTGGGCTGAGAAGAGATGGTTTTCGCAGAGGAATTATGCGATTTTTGAGATGAACAGGTGACTGTCTCCTAGGATTGCACAATTTCTAGGTTGCATAGTTGTCCTCAGTCAAACTATGCAATTTTCTCAAAGAAGCATGTCTGATAGTATTATGTAATTTCTAAGCCCAATAGGCTGCCTGGCTGGATTTGCGTAATTTCTACTAGCTGTTGGGATGGTTTTTTAAGAGGGATTGCATAATTTCTCGGAGGAACAGATGACTATCTCCCAAGATTTATCAATTTCTCGACTGAGCAGCTAGCGTGGGATGAATTACGTAATTTTTGGGAGGAAGATTGTTCGGAAAAATTGTGCAATTCTGGAGCCCAACTGGGTGTCCAACTGGGTTTGCACAATTTCTAGAGGGAAGGCTAGTCTCCCTCCAGAATTTCCCATTTCTCAGAGGGAGCTGCTCAACCAGCAACTGACACTAAGTCCAAAAAGTGGTCTATGGAGGGGGTGGAAAAAGCTTGCATGCACAGGATGACAAGATTCTATGAAACAACTGAAGCGGATGTGCTTAACAGTGCAAGACATGCTGCTGAAGATGGTCAGTAGGTAGGCTCCAAAATGAAGCTAAGGGAAAATTTTGGAGGGTGGTTGTAGCCACTACAACACTTGGCGACACAATGGTATAACTCCAGCTCTCTGAATGGACCTTGTTCATGAAAAGAAATTCTAACACCTCCTAGATTATTACTCCGTTCTCTAGTCGTCTTGGTTTCCACACTTGCTTGATTGTAAGATGTAGCATCTACCAATCTCTTGTTCGGTCGACACAAATTTCAAGCCAAGTAAACACAGTTGTTTCGATTAGGGTTGAGGGGTATATTGATGCATAAGCAGTACAGTCGTCAGTGTCTTAGTTTCATCTCTGGTGTTGCTCCGCTGCCAGTAGGCCTTGACATTACCTCAACGGAGTCACGTAGGAACAAAAGTATCCCTCCACTACTAGCGAGCCTGGTCAGTAGCTTGGTGGAGTTACTTGCATCACCTCTTTGCATAGGAAGCCTTTCTCTTCTTTCACCTTATTCATTTTGAAATTTTTTCACTTTTTGTTATTTTATTTTTCATTTTCATAATTGTGCATAGCACTTATCCATTTCAGAGGTAGAAGAGGGATCCTGACTTATTGACAGCAGAAGAGGTTGTTAAGGTTTTCCCCCTCACCTTACTCTACATTGATTGAGTTTCCAAGGGTTAACCCAAAAGAAACCGACTAGAGTAGGTGACACTAGTTAGCATGCAAGAGTTGTGTTTTCACAAAGGTTCTCTTCGAATAGTACATATTTTCCATCATTGTATCATGGACTAAAAGTAACAAGTTCTTCATATAGAGGTTGGATGACAGACAACCAAGTAGTGATAGTTGCACAAGTCCTCTTGTACTTTACCCAGTTTATTTCAAGACTCATGAACGTTTCCATGCGAAACTAACCTACAAAAAAAAAAAACAAAATGAAATAAGAAGTAAATGTGAAAGAAAAGTGAGTAAGCAAACAAGAAAGCACACAATCAAACATGCAAAGAAAGAAAGGAAACATGCATGCAAGAAAACAAACTAAAAGCAAACACTACTACTCCTAAGCTAACGGTGTATGGGCCTGACCACATGAAGTGATACTCCAATGTAACCACCAGTGCATTTGTTGACCCATGTTCGTGAAGGCATGGTCCACGAGCAACTTGGTTGTGTGAACTAGTAAGAAAGAAAGATATAACAATGAAGACAAACACACTCCATGTTTAAATGTGTCCACAGGACATAAGTGAGTGAAAGTACATGACATGCAGCCCGTAGACTTACCACAGTGTTGTGCGAAATTGTGTACTGTTGTGAAGCATGTGCATACTCTTGATTGTGACATGCAAGAAAACGAAAGAAACATACAACTTGTTTTGTGCACACGTGCTTGCAATGTAAGATTCCTTTAATGCATGAGCGATGGGATCGTACAACTTGAGTGGAGGAAGTATGATCTATGTGTGATATTGATCTTCAATGCATATAGATGAGTGATGAGGAGCCTCAAGTGATTGAATAATTGCCTGATCCAAAGTGAAACTAACATCAAGACAATGAGGGCGTAACATAACCATTATCTCGGGCTGAAGTGCCTCAATAGTCTAGGGTGTTTTGACATCATTGTCAGATAGATCATCATAAATAGGTGGCCTCAAAAAATGAATTGCAATAGAATCATCATCGTGATCTAATACCAGAGTAAATGAATCACGATAGCTACGATTGGAAAAATGAAATATTTCATCGGCATCATCATGATATGATAAATCAAATAGAGGCATACATGAGAAGCAAACAAATTCAACCTTCGTGTTTTTGGAAAAGGCAAATGAAAAGTCAAGTGGATTTTCAATGAAAAAATTATCCTCTTTGCTGTCGAATGATGGACTGACATCTAGTGTGTCCTCCTAGTGATCAAAAAAGGGTGCATCTATAGATGAAGGTACACATGCAAAATCATGGATGGCAGGTTCACCAAAGATGTTAGGAAATAAAGGAGGGGGCTTGGACAAAAGGGATTCATCCTTCACCAAATGTTGATAGTCAAGATCCTAGTCATACTCTTCATGAATGATAGCGGATGTTGGTTGTGCAACACCAACACCATCAATGACCTGATTCTTGTTCACAACAAGTGTAGAGATAAAAATGGAAGAACACAAGAAATTATCATCCAAAGGATCATCCGATTACGAAGACAGATGTTGTGGTATAGAAAGCATATGACAACTCGACAGACTCGCAACCAAATCTACATGAAAACCAAACGAAGTGATGCTAGGAAGATGTGATAGTTGAACTGATGTGTATGCCTTATCTCCCACATCACTCTGCAATGGTGGAGTTGTTTGATGATGGGATGGAGAGTCACTTGTGATAGTGACCGTATCCTTCTGTGATTGCGCATCTCCATCACTGAAGTATGGTGAGCGAGTCTTGGGCTCATATTTCTTCTTGGGATTGACAAATTTGATAAAGAAATACTTAAATCTATCAATGAGATATTGAAACTTCATCTGGCTTCTCGAAGCTTGAAACTGCAAAACACGGAAGCGGTACCAAAAATCATCAGGAAATTCATGTGAAGCATTATGTTTTTGTAATAGTTTGTGGTCAAGATGTTCTGGATCAAAATGATGGAAAGTATCTTCAATGAGATCATAGAAGCGGTCAAGTGAGTGCATGTTGTCAGCCGGTAGGTTGCACAAACACCGATGTGGGGATTCGCAAAGTGTGTATGCAAGCAACAGACTCACTTGTTCATTAGAACGTCCATATTCCTTGTAAAGCATGGCAAGGAAGTCATGTAAGAACATAGGCCTGGCCACTTTGCCTTCACCATCATACGTGTATGTAGACAAGAGATCAAAAAAATCCCTCGTGATGTGGACAAGTTCAGCATGCGAAAAACATCGTGAAGGGTTGAGTGTACAATACTCCATGATAGATGTCCAAAGGTTCAAAACAAGATGAGAGGACAAAGCTTGCTATCTAGCCCTCCTTCTAGCACCAAAAATGTTGACGGTGCTGGACCCACCAACATGTCAGGGGATCTCCCTGGTAAGAAGTCCCAATTAGACCTCAGACTGTTTGGTGTAGGAGTCTTAGCAGTCGGTCGTACGGTAATGCCTTGACCATGGTTTCAGAGAGAGGCAAGTAAGATTTCCCTGTTGGTAGCATGGCTATGACATATGTAGTATGTCAAGGAAGGTGCACGAGTGGTTCTAACACACGGAGGGTGAGGTGAGTGCGCCCCTTGGAAACCTGTGATAACACAGAGTTAAGAAGGGAACATATGAGAAAAGATGTATCACATCATGGAAGGCAAGTTAGCGATCAGTCCGAAGTGATGGTTAAAACAAAAATACATTTAAGAAAGATTAATACATACATATACAGAAATAGCTACACATGCATGCATAAAAACACAGATACATATATCATTTAGAGTACTCAAGATAGCTGGAATACAATACCACATATGCATGAAACATGTTGGCTATGTTTAAGAAGTGTAAGTTCCAATCATTCAATACATACATGTCCAACCACTAGTTCCGATAGCAGAATGTTACAACCACAACCGCCTGCTCCTCCAAAGAGATATACTAGCTCTGTGCAGTGGAGAAGCCAAGGCTCATTACAATACTATCCTAGCTCTCTCTAGGATAGTCCTATCGGAAGCTTGGCTGAGAAAAAGCCTCTACAATGAGTTATGAGGGACTATATATAGCAAAGGGTGGGGTGGCCCTTGAAATTCCTCTTTGTGATAGCTCATCTACCCTCATGACTCTTCATCTACTCTATGACTATTACATCCACCTATCGACACTTTAACTTCCACTTGATAAGATGTTACATACAATCTGCACATGTACCCATGTGAGACAAAATGGATTGAGCAAGCCATGTAAGACATCACTAACACTCATACCATTATGGTGAGACCAACTCTTCGACATCCTTGTGATGGTCGATGGTGGCAAACTGATGTAAGCTTAGTTATCCGTGATGGTGTCTGTGTGCTCAATGGTGACATCTTGCTGAAACAAGCTCTTCCCCCTATTTCATCCGAGTACACTGATATGGCTCCTCCACCCAACTCATATGAAAGCATATGCATGGTTGTTCTAGGTGCGATCAGACCGACAACATTTTGATGCATAGTGTCCACGTTGATCTCCAAGCATGTTATGGTGACTATGCAATCAACTTGTCAAAATACATGTTCAGCTCCAGGTGGACTTGCTTCTTGTCTTTGCCTCGGTGATTGTGCCAAATGGGTGGGATTGCATGCGTGCGCACAATAACATGCAAGCTACTAAACTCCCTTGCATGAGATCAATAGCACTACTCACCTTTTCTGCTCTGTGGCAACTGCTGGTACAGGTCCATAAGTTGTATGGGGGCAGTTTCATCTGCCTCTACATGTTATAGCCCTTGATGTACCTATTCTTGCCACAACTCATTCTCTCGTCTATGCAACTCCTATTCTTCCTTGAGTTTCGACTTAAGAACATGCAACTCCTTCTCTTTATTTTTCTCTACCTTCACGTGATCTTCATGTCATGCTGTCACCTCATAGCCTCAATCCCAAAATATAATTTCGTCATAAGTGGATCTACTTTGAACTTGTAGCTTTTCTCTGCCTCTATTCAGTCAACAAACTTCCTCTTGTATTTTTCACATGTAGGTGTGTTGTCTTCTACTGTTACCGATGTTGTTACTCATTATGATGTGGTTTCCATTGATCTTGATATCCTTTTCCATGAACAACTTGATGTCTTCGTGGATAGGCAAGTTCATAGACACTTGGCCGACTGCATCCCCAGTTCTACTCTTAACAATGTCTTTGACTCTACTCTCATAGAAGTCATTGTACTTGTGCTGTGGAGAGATAGGAGAATGATTGTGATGCCTAGAGGCATAGAAACACTCATGGAAAGCAATCCATCAGTTGAAAATGGAAACAAACTTGAGGACTAACTTGCAACATACCTGTGTGATTGAACGTGAAGGATGCGCAATTTCTATCAGGATGTTGGGTGACTGACTACTGGAACTGTGCAATGCACAGTCTAGCTTGGCCTACTGAGGACTAAAACTATGCAATGCGTAATTTCAGTCAACAGTGATAGGTAACCAGCAAACTGCATTCCATAGTTTTTGGGACTAGCAGGACACTGCCTCCAAGAATTGTGTAATGCAAGCTTGTAGGACAATGTTGGCCCAGGCTTGCACAATTTCTAGAGGGAAGGAAAAGCCTTTGCTTTCAGAAATGTGCAGTGCTAGCCGGGCAAGGCACAGTTCAGGACATGGAATCCCATTCTAGCTGTTGAATGACTGAAAAAATGAGAAGTCTGAATGCATGGTGAGATGAGTGCAAACAGGAGTGAATGATCATCCATGCAAACAAAAAGGTCAGGATTCAGAAAACATGAAAGAATGCATGTGTGTGAAGTGAGTCGCCGCAACAATGATCGTTCGTGAAAAAACAGTGTCATGCACATGACAATAGTGAGATGCAAATGAAAACTAAAACCATTGTTCCACAAGCTAACATACATCAAAACGATAGCAAGCGCTCACTCAAATCAAGCAGACAACACTCACACAAAAAGTGACAGAAACACAATGTAAGATATGAAAGGTGGGCATACCACAAAAGAACTGAGTTGAATGTGTTAACGAATCCTAGATGCAATGTGTGATGTCAAAGCTTCAAGTTCGATGTGAGGAATGAGCTCTGTAACGTTCGGTTGATGAGTTTTGATAAAATTGAGGTTGTGATGTGTATGCCACAAATCTACGAAAAGCGACACTTGGCGGGAGGTTTCTTAAATGTTCATTGGATGTAACCTCCAACTGCTAAAAATAGATCCCTGAATCAAGGGATGCGTCTGCATGCTACCTTAGGAGAAGCATTCCATGCATGAAAATCAGTTTTTCTCAGTTCCGGAGGGAACCGGTCAACCTGAAGGCACATGCATTGGTCTGCGCGCTTGGATGAAAATTTGCGTAGTTTTTAGGTTGAACAGAGATGGCTGTCCTAGAGGGATTACGCGATTTCTAGGAGGAACATGTGACTGTCTCATGGGATTTTTCCATTTCTGTGTTGAACAATTGTCCTTAGTTAGACTGTACAATTTTCTCAAGGAAGCATGTCTGACATTATTGCGTAATTTTTGAGCCCAGCAGGCTGCCTAGCTAGATTTGCATAATTTCTGCTAGTTGTTGGGCTCGTTGTCCCAAAGGGATTACACAATTTTTCAGAGGAACAAGTGAATTTCTCCCAGGATTACGCGATTTCTAGGGTGAGCAGCTAGCCTGGGATGAATTGTGCAATTTTTTGGAGGAATATTGTAATGAAGAATTGCACAATTCTATAGCCCAGCTAGGTGTCCAGCTGGGTTTACGTAATTTCTGGAGGGAAGGTTGGTTTCCCTCTAGAATTTCTCGATTCCCAGAAGGATCTGCTCCACCAAAAACTGACACTATGTTCAGAAAGCAGTCTGTAAAGGGGCTAGAACAAGCTCGCATGCACAGGTTGACAAGACTCTATGAAATAGCTAAATTTAATGTCCTTGATAGTGCAAAACATGCTGCTGAAGATGGTCAATAGGGAGGCTCCAAAATGAAGCTAAGGAAAAAATTTGGAGGGTTTTTGTAGCTGCTACAACACTTGGCAACATACAGGTATAACTCTAGCTCTCTGAATGGACCTTGTTCGTGAAAATCAAGTCTAACGCCTCCGAAAGTATTGTTTAGTTCTCTAGTCGTCCTGGTTCTTCACTTTCTTAATTGTAAGATGTAGCATCTACCAAGCTCTTGGTTGGTCGAAACACATTCCAATCAGAAGTAAACATAGTTGTTTCGATTGGGGTTAAGGGGTATATTGGTGCACAAGCAGTATAGTCGTCAGAGTCTTACTTTCATCTCCAATGTTGCTCCATTGCCAACAGGCCTGGATAGTACCCCGATGGAGTCACAAAATAACAAAAGTATCACTTTGTTTACAACGATCCTGGTTAGTAGCCCGGTGGAGTTACTTGGATCACCTCTTTGCACAAGAATCCTTTCTCTTCTTTCACATTATTCATTTTTGAAATGTTTTCACTTTCCATTTTTTTATTTTTCATTTTCATAATTGTGCATATCACTTATTCATTTCAGATGCGGAAGAGGGATCCCAAATTATTAATAGCAGAAGAGGTTGTTCCTTTATAGAAGTAGTTTATTATATACCTCTGACATGCCTATTAAGGTTTCCCCCTCACCTTACTCTACTTTGACTGAACTTCCAAGGGTTAATCTAAAAACAACCGACTAGAGTAGGTGACACTAGTTAGCGTGCAAGAGTTGTCTTTTCACTAAGGTTCACATTGACAGTACGTATTTTCCATCGATGTATCATGGACTAAAAGTAATAAGTTCTTCATATAGAGGTAGGATGACAGATAACCAAGTAGTGCTAGCTGCCAAAGGCCTCTTGTACTTTACCCAGTTTGTTTCAAGACTCATGAATGGTTTCATGCGAAACTAACCTACGAACCAAAACAGCAAAAAAAAAGCAAAAACAAAGCGAAAGAAAAATGAGTAAGCAAATAAGAAAGAAGACAATCAAACATGCAAAGCAAGAAAGGAAATAGGCATGCAAGAAAACACTATTCCTACTCCTAGGCTAGTGGTGCATGGGCCTAATCATGTGAATTTATACTTCCAATGCAACCACAAGTGCACTGGTTGACCCATGTTGGTGAAGGCATGGTCTGCGAGCAACCTGCTTGTGTGAACCAGCAACCAAGAAAGATATAACAATGAATACAAACACACTCCATGTTTTAATGTGCCCACAGGACCTAAGTGAGTGCAAGTACATGACATGCAGCTCGTGGAATTGTCATGGTGTTGTGCGACACTGGGTACTGCTGTGAAGCATACACATACTCTTGACAATGACATGCAAGCAAACGAAAGAAACAAAGACAAATTGTGTCATGCATGTATGCTTGTAATGTGAGATTCCTCCAATGCATGAGCGATGGGATCATGCAATTTGAGTGGAGGAACTATGATATGTGTGTGAGATTGATCTTCAATGCATACATATGAGTGATCAGGAACCTCGGGTGATTGAACAATTTCCTAATCTGAAGTGAAACCAACCTTAGGGCAAGGGCCTGACATAACCATCAGCTCGGGTTGAAGTGCCTCGACAATATAGGGTGTTTCGACTTTGTATTCAAATAGATCATCATAAATGGGTGGCTTCAAAAAATAAATTGTGATAGAATCATCATCGTGATCGAATACAGGGGTAAATGGATCACGACATATACGATCAAAAAATCAACGATTTCATCAGCATCCTCATGATCTGATAAATCAAATAGAGGGGTAGATGATAAGTGGACAAATTCATCCTCTGTGTTTCCGGAAAAGGAAGATGAAAAGTCAAGTGGATTTTCAATGAATAATTTATCCTCTCCATTGTTGGATGATGCAATGACATCCGATGTGTCTCGCGAGTGATCAAAAATGGGTGCATCCGTAGCTGTAGGTACACATGTGAAATCATGGATGGTAGGTTCACCAAAGACATCAGGAAATATCAAAGGGAGCTCAGACAAAAGGGAGTCATTCTTCATCGAGTGTTGATAGTCAAGCTCCCAATCATACTCTTCATGAATGACAACACATGTTGGTTGTGCAATAGAAACATTGTCAATGGCCTGATCCTCATTCACAACAAGTTTAGAGTCCGAAATGGAAGAACACAAGGCAGTATCATCCAAAGGATCATCTAGGTATGAAGACGGAGGTTTTGGAACATAATGCATATGAAAACTCGATGGACTCACAACCAAATCTGTGTGAAAATGAAGCGAAGTGGTGCTGGGAAGATGTGACAGTCAAACTGATGTGTGTGCCTGATATCCTACATCGCTCTGTAGTGGTGGAGCTATTTTATGAGGAGACGGTGGATAGTCACTTGTGAAAGTGATGTATCCATTTATTATTGCACATCTCCATCATTGAAGCATGTTGAGTGAGGCTTGGGCTCATATTTCTTCTTGGGATTGATAGATTTGATAAGGTGATACTCGAATCTGTCAATGAGATATTGAAACTTCATCTAGCTTCTCGATGCTTGAAACTACAAAACACGGAAGCACTAACAAAAATCATCAGGTGATTAATGCAGAGCCTTCCATTGTTGTAATAGTTTGTGGTCAAGATTTTCTAGATCAAAATGATGGAAAGTATCTTCAATGAGATCATAGAAGTGCTCAAGTGAGTACATGCTGTGGGGATTTGCAAAGTGTATATGTAGAAATTTTGAATAATTTAACACATATTCAATGGAGATTATCCTGATCATGTACTATTGTGGAATACATACACAATACATAAGCTCCTCTACGTTGATCATCAATTTAGCAACATCAATAACAATAAAACATCAAGAGCATTCACACATTAACACAGTATGTAACCCGGGGAAAGCTTACAGCTGAAAACCCCACACTATCTGTATATTA
Organism: Pinus tabuliformis; assembly: GCA_031772625.1. Lineage (NCBI taxonomy): Eukaryota > Viridiplantae > Streptophyta > Pinopsida > Pinales > Pinaceae > Pinus > Pinus tabuliformis. Next base: position 519,799,499 of record CM062820.1, on the reverse strand, counting down.
ATGATTGAGAACATGTAACATTACAAAGTACAATGCTTATCACAAGAAATCTAGTACCAGCTCCACCTGTTACACACAATACAACTCAGATCTGATCTCCAAATCTATTCCACTGCTTGCCTGCCTCCACTGCTCAATACCTGCTCAAGAATGAATGAGAATGGATTAACCAAACTCGTATTTACCTCCAAAGAATCACTCACACTGGGAAAGACGTGAGCAAAGGCTATAATACTAGGAAAATACTTGGGAAAACTCATTGGCATACTCAATCCCTTGATTGTGCAAATCCTCATGGACAACTATAGTCACAACTGATAGCAATCTGATCCTCTAACACCTTTCCCTGCTGATCTGAACATGCACTGACATGCAACTGAGTTAACTGATGTATTTTATAGTTGCATTATGGGTTAATAATTAGTTTAACAACTCATCATTAGTCTATTTGCTGTTAGACTAATTACAACTAGTTTAACCAAGTCAAACTGAACACAACTCCATCAACTCCACAATCAACTCCACCAAACTCAACTGATTGAGTTCTAACTGAAGTCATGCATGCAACAACTCAACTGACCCACAAAGAAAGCATACTTCCTTCTGATAGCTGCATGTGCCACATTTGTAGCTCAAACTGAAGTGCTCCAAGAGAATAAGATCAAGTTTATAGTCCAAATATTATTATGAGACAATAATATTTGACTTTTCTATTTTTGACAGCCAGTCTAAAAATAGACTTTGATCACTCCTGCTCTGATCACTCCTGCTGTGATCACTTCTGCTGTGATCACTCCTACTGTGACCAATCCTACTGTGATCATCCCTGCTGTGGTCACTACAGCTGTGATCATCCATGTTGTGATCCAAAAATAGAACTTGTGCCATAATTTTCCTGTGGGCCCACTTAGTGGAGGTGACTCTTTTCACTAAGCTCCATCATCTTGTTGCAATCTCAACACTCCCTCTCGACAAGATACGGATTATCAGCAACCCCTATCCTACCTCGGTGGTATTCGAATTTTCTCCTGGTGAGAGCCTTCGTCAGAATATCAGCATCCTAATCCTCCGTTGGAATGTATGAAAGCAACATGATCCTCCGCTGCACATAATCTCTGATATTATGGTACTTGATGTCAATATGCTTAGATCTATCATGAAATACATGATTAGCTAAGAGTTTAATGCAACTATAGTTATCATAGTAAATCACAGTAGGATCCAAATGAGAACCGAACAAACCAACCAGGATCTTCCTCATCCATATAGCCTCGCATGCAGCCAAACTTGCTGCCATATACTCAGCCTCCGTTGAACTGAGTGCCATGGATCTCTGCTTCCTGCTGTACCAAGAAACTGTTGTCGATCCAATACTGAAGACCCCTCCTGATGTTCTCTTTCTGTCTGTTGGGCTCCCTGCCCAATCTACATCCATGAAGCCACATAGCTTCACCTCATCCTCCTGTCTGTACCAAAGTCCATATCCCATGTGCCTCTCAAATAACGCAATACATGCTTGCCCACCTTCCAGAAGAGCTTGGTAGGCTTAACCATAGCTTGTGAAAGCTGGTTAACTACATAACATATATCGGGTCATGTATTGACCAAATACATCAGCGACCCCACCAACTGTTGATAAACAGTGGCATCCACTTCTTCTCCCGAAGTGGCATCCTCCTTCCTCCAACCTCCAGGAAGAGGAGTATCAACAGACTTGCAGCCATGCATATTGAACTTCTCCAGTATCTCCCGAGCATACTTGCCCTGAGAAACAAACAGTCCACCACTGCGCTGCCATATTTCCAATCCTAGGAAATAGTGAAGGAGGCCCAAGTCCTTCATCTCAAACTCCTTAGCAAGATCATCCTTGCATGAATGTATCAACAACTCATCACCTGTTAGAATCAAATCATCAACATACAATACAATGATAAGCAACTTACCCTCCACCACAATTTGGTATAGGTTAGGATCCACCTCGCTCTTGGAGAATCCAAGTCCTATGAAATAGCTGTCTATCCGTGTGCACCAAGCACGTGGTGCTTGCTTCAACCCATACAGCGCTCTCTTGAGCCTGCACACATGTGACTCGCTGCTGAAGATCTCAAAGCCTTTGGGCTGCTCAATGTACACCTCCTCCTCAATGACTCCATTGAGGAATGCATTCTTCACATCCATCTGATGAATGTGCCATCCCATCTGTGCTGAGAGAGCAAGAATCGTCTGTATGGAAGAATACCTTGCGACAGGTGCAAAGGTCTCCTCATAATCGATCCCCTCTATTTTTGAAAAGCCTCGGGCAACAAATCTTGCCTTGTACTTCTCCACACTCCCATCAGCTGCCTGCTTAACTTTGTAGATCCATCTCGAACCCACCTCTGATTTCCCTTCTGGTCTAGGAACAATCTCCCATGCATTGTTTCTGACAATACAATCATACTCTTCCACCATGGTGTCTACCCATGCGGGATCCTCCACAGCTTCCTCGAAAGAGGATGGCTCAGTCACAACACACTTGCTCATAAGAGCCATGTATCCAGTGTACCGATCAGGTGACTGTCTCTGCCTGCGTTGGGCTGTAGGTGGTCCTACAACTTTCTCTGCATCTTGAGCCAGTCGCTCAGCTTCTGTCAAGCGCTTTCACCCTCTGATGGTTGGCGCTGCATGAGTGGTCTCCTCCACTCCATGAAGCTCGTCCTGTGGCTGATCCACGTCCTGAAGCTCATCCTTAGGAACTAATATCTCCTCATCTGCATGCAAATGTAGCTCCCTCTCAAGCGAACACTTCATGGCTTTCTCCTCCTGAAATTTTATATCCCGTCGCACAACAGTTTTACCACTGTCTGGAAAATACACACGATAGTTGTGAGGCGTATCAGTGTACCCCAAAAATATCCCAACCTCTGCGATCGGCTCCAACTTCTTCCTGGCATCCTTCGTCACATGCATGTAAATGTTAGCACCAAAAATCCTCAAATGAGAAAGATCAGGCTTCTTACTAGAATAAGCCTCCTCGGGTCTACTCATGCAAAGTATCATGTGAGGACAACGGTTCTGCACATAAACTGTTGTATTTCATGCTTTCGCTGACAAGTGAAGGGGTAGGCCCTAATCATGCAACATTGCCTGTGCAGCACCCACAATCATTCTGTTCTTCTACTCAGCTACCCCGTTTTGCTGTGGGTTATGGGGATCTATGAGCTCTCTTCAAATCCCTTTTGCCTTACAGAAATCCTTGAACTCATCCGAGATGTATTCACCACCATTATCGCTCCTAAGAGCCTTCACCTTCTTCCCCGACTCCTTCTCGACCAGTGCTTTGAATTCACAGAACTTTGAATATGTCTCACTCCTCTTCTGCATGAAGAAGATCCAGCACTTACGAGAGAAATCATCAACAAAAATCACATAATACATGTGTTTTGCTGTCGAAGCAACTAAGAAAGGTCCACACACGTCTGTGTAAATTCTCTCAAGGATCTTTGTGGCGCGACTATCCTTCTCGTGGAAGGTGGCTTTCACAAACTTCCCCAAAGTACACCCCTTGCACTGATCTGACTGCGCAAGAGTGCCTTTAGGAAGCCCTGTAGTGATCTACTGCAGTATATTCAAGGCTCCATGGTGAAGGTGACCCAATCTCCTATGCCACAAATCACCATCATCCCGGCTCACCAATCCTTCTGCCTTGCCTGCCATTGTTGCACATCCATCTACATGCAACTGATAGAGGTTCCTCACTAGAACCCCTATCTTCCGGGTCTCACCAGTTGTCTTGCTGTGCAGGAAAGCCTTTCCCTCACTAAAAACATCATCATACCCCTTTTCTTCTAACATCGCCATAGAGATAAGATTCTTCTTCAATCATGGAACATGCATGACTTCCTTCAATACGAAGGGTTTACCAGACTCCCTCTCAAAGGAAATGGTACCGATACCGGTCGCACTGTATCTACCATCATCGCCCATCTCGATGTGCACTCCAAGATCTTTGTCCTCCAGATCAGAAAACAAATCTCTATCTCCCGTGATGTGAAAAGACGCACCACTGTCCAAGAACCACACCGATCCCATCACACTTGAAACCAAGCATGTGATCAATCAAAGATCAAGCTCAAACTGCGAGGCTGGAGCCTCTCCTGCCATAGATCCAGTAGCCTGCTTTTTCTTCTTCTTCTGCAGACAATTAGTGGCATAGTGTCCGTGCTGGTGATAGTGAAAACACTTCACCTTGGACATATCCTACTTCTTGCCTTTCGCACCAGACTGAGATGCCTTCTTGCTCTTCCCTTTCTTTTCTTTTGCAACTAAAGCGCAATTTTCTTCATCAGCTCCCTTTGACGAAGATCCATCCCTGGTACTCCGCCTGATCTCCTCCTGCACAAGATCTGACCACAGTTTTTCCCATCCTGGCAATTTCTCCCAACCATTAATAGAGTCCTGATAGGAATGCCAACTCTTCGGAAGACCAAGGAGAGCCAAGCTCACCAAGTCCTCATCATCGATAGTAACCCCGACACTTCCCAGCTCATCTCGACACTGAGTGAACTTCGTGAGATACTTGGGCATACTGTCACCCTTCTCGCATTTAATGTTTCTGAGTTTATCTTTGAGCGCCAGCTTCCTTTGATCGCTCTTGCTTTGGAATAGATCTGTTAAAGCCTTCCACATCAGATATGGAGAAGTATTTCCATGCAGGCTAGACACAATGTGATTCTTCACGCCTTCCAACATAATCTTTCGACATTTTGCAGTCTTCTTTTGCCAAACTTCCGCTTCAGTAGCATCAGTGGGCTTTGGAACATCTGTCTCTATGAGCTCCTTTAGCCCGTTATCATCCAATACTGCCTCCATCCTATCCTTCCATGAAATATAGTTTGAGATGCCCTCAAGAGCATACTCCAATCGCAATCCGTTGAAAGACATTGCCTCGTTGACACCAAGAAAACACTGCTGCAAATTCGAATTCCACTAGCTCCAACTCAACTGCGTCGCATCTAAGATTCGTGAGAACACAATATTTCTTGTACAGAGATTGACTGTATGGGCATTCATTGGATATCTCACCTTCCAAAGGAAGGATGAATCCAGAGGCTACTTGGCCCGATTACAGACTTTGCCTGAAGAAATAAAATGTAAACGCTTCCTGAATAGTAGATCTGATGATCAACAGCTCTGATACCATGTAGAAATTTTGAATAATTTAACACATATTCAATGGATATTATCCTGATCATGTACTATTGCGGAATACATACACAATAAATAAGATCCTCTACGTTGATCATCAATTTAGCAGCATCAATAACAATAAAACATCAAGAGCATTCACACATTAACACAGTATGTAACCCGGGGAAAGCTTACAACTAAAAACCCCACACTATTTGTATATTAATGATTGAGAACATGTAACATTACAAAGTACAATGCTTATCACAAGCAATCCAATACCAGCTCCACTTGTTACACACAATATAGCTCAGATCTGATCTCCAAATCTATTCCACTGCTTGCCTGCCTCCACTGCTCAATACCTGCTCAAGAATGACTGAGAATGGATCAACCAAACTCGTATTTCCCTCCAAATAATCACTCACACTGGTAAATACATGAGCAAAGGCTATAATACTGGGCAAATACTTGGGAAAACTCATTGGCATACTCAATCCCTTGATTGTGCAAATCCTCATGCACAACTATAGTCACAACTGATAGCAATCTGATCCTCTAACACCTGTCCCTGCTGAACTGAACATGCACTGACATGCAACTGAGTTAACTGATGTATTCTATAGTTGCATTATGAGTTACTAATTAGTTTAAAAACTAGTCATTAGTCTATTTGTAGTTAGACTAATTACAACTAGTTTAACCAAGTCAAACTGAACACAACTCCATCAACTCCACAATCAACTCCACCAAACTCAACTGATTGAGTTCTAACTGAAGTCATGCATGCAACAACTCAACTGACCCACAAAGAAAGTGTACTTCCTTCTGACAGCTGCATGTGCCACATCTGTAGCTCAAACTGAAGTGCTCCAAGAGAATAAGATCAAGTTTATAGTCCAAATATTATTATGAGACAATAATATTTGACTTTTCTATTTTTGACAACCAGTCTAAAAATAGACTTTGATCACTGCTACTGTGATCACTCTTGCTGTGATCACTCCTGCTGTGATCACTCCTACTGTGATCATCCCTGCTGTGGTCACTCCTACTGTGATCATCCCTGCTGTGATCCAAAAATAGAACTTGCGCCATAATTTGCCTGCGGGCCCACTTAGTGAAGGCGACTCTTTTCACTAAGCTCCATCATCTTGTTGCAATCTCAATAGTATATGCAAGGAGCAGATTGGCTTGTTCATCAGAACATCCATCTTCCTCGTCAAGCATGGAAAGGAATTCAAGCACGAAAACAGGCCGATGATCCAGGTGGATATTGGTGTCCACCCGCCAAGTCCACTTGGACCCCCACCATTACTTTTTTCAACTTTTCAACTTTCTTAATTGTAGCACAATTTACTATGTTTAGCAGTTTTTCAGGTCCTGAACTTTCGGAGCTATTTTGAGGCCCTAAACGATGTTTTTTGGGAAAACTAGGAGCAACATCGGTCCTTGGACCGATGTTTCTCTTTTGAAAGTTGTAGTTTTCGGATATATCTTTCTAACGAGATATTGTGTGCATCAACCGGAGATCGTATGCCAAAGTTACCACCCCAGGAAGTTGATGTACCAGGATACCCAAATGGGGCCCACAATTTGGTGTTTCATCTTCTAGGGTTAGGTTTTTGGATGTTTATGGTTTTCCAGTATTTCTCAACAATAAATAGGCCTTGGAGCCTCGTTGTAACATAGATTAGAGGTAGTAGCCACCACATCTCTTCTCAGAAATAAGCTACCATTGCCCTAGCTACTTTATTTCCTTTTCTGTTTGTAAGCATATTTCAATATTTTACAGTAATTAAATGAAGTATTATTTTTGTTTCATCTCTATATGTATGGTTATATTTGTAATTTGTTTCGTTCCTATTTATGGATTAGTGGTACCAGAGCAGTTTACTTTTTCTCTGTTTTTCCTTGCATGTCCCCAATGAGGTCGAGATATAAGGAGTCAGGGCTTGAACTGGTCGAACATTTACAAGACCAGCCTTGCAAATCTTGATGGCCTCCCATCACGGAACAAAAGAAAGCCAAGGGGGTAGGATATCCTATCAAAATATTGCTTGAAGAGGCCCTCGAGCGACAAAGGTATGCAATGATGGAAAACTTTCCCAGATCCTTCAGCGACTACCCAGGGGCGACACATATACTTCCAGTAGCTACTCTAGAAGCAACACACGCTTTAAGGTACAAGTTAACTTTGACATTCCCATATTTGAGGGTTAGATAGATGGAGACATCGTAGATAAATGGTTAAATCTGTAGAAGGGTATTTTTCTATTCATGATTTTTTCGATCAAGAAAATATTACTTTTGCTCTTCTAAAAGCCCCCCCCGCCCGCCCCCACATCAAGGACTAGTGGGAAACCTATTGCGAGTAGAAGGATGAAAGTACGACCTCACTATTTTTAGTCGCACCAACTTGGAATTCATTCCAGACTGCCATCAAGGAGTAGTAATACCTTATCAGAAGCTATGAGGATCAATACATAAAGTGGACCACGCTGCAGCAGGGAAGGGACCAAGACATGCTGGAGTTTACCAATATTTTCAATACCCTTCGCACAAAGTTTGGTGTCAAAGATTCGGAGCAACATTTGGTACTCAAATACCACGGTTGCTTGCACAAGTACACCCAGGAAGAAATAGAATTCCTGAACATCTCCTCACTTGGCATGACATACTGATATGCCATCAAGGTCGAGAAAAAGTTTAAACAGAAGAAGCGAGACTTTGGATCTATGAATCCGAGGCAAGGGAAAGGTGCCCCCAAACCGCAGAACAAATAATAAAGCCAAGGCAGGCAACGCAAGACAACCCACCAAAGCTACAAGCAAAGAACAACACCGTGAAGCCGAAAAGGGACATGGTAAAGTGGTGTGAGTTTTATAAGAGCTCCACTCACAACACAAGTGAGTGTCGGGCCAAGCAGTAACTGGTTGCCGAGCTAAGGGTTTCAGAATCAACTACATGTTCTGCCTTTGAGTTAGAACCCAACAAGGGGAATGACAAAGGGAAGTAGATTATCGATGCAGAGCTGAACGCCACCATTGCCATCACGAAGATCCAGAAGGAGGAACCCGAAGATCTAGAGGAGGAGGAGTGTCTCTTCCACTCCCATATATGGGTAAAGGGCTCCCCACTACAATTCATTGTCGACAACGGGAGCCAAAAGAACCTTACTTCGGTAGAGGTCATGAAGCAGCTAGGCTTACCAACCACATCACATCCACAACTGTACACTATTAATGGCTTCACCAAGGACAAGATTTTCCCGTAAGCTACCAATGTCGCCTTCCATATAACATCAAGCCCTTCGTGGATGAGGTATTATGTGACATTGCTCCCCTTGATGTATTATTAGGACAACCATATTTGTGGAAGGGACATGTTGTGTATGAAACAAGGCCCCGTGTTGTTATTGTTACTGTGGGAAATAAGTTGCACATGATACCAGAGGGAGCACCACCTACCGCCATCTCTTTGGTTACTGCAAAATAATGCAGTAAGCTTATTTCCAAAACCGGGAAATTTGTTTTCCTAATGATATGCCCTCAAGGAAAGAAGAAGACATTGGCCACAAGCTCTAGACAGGGCCCCTCCACACGACAGCTACAGATGGACAAGGTCGTGGAGGAGTACGGGGACATCTTCATTTCCCCCACAGGGGTTCCTCTGTACTGTCATGTCAAGCACTCCATCGATCTGACCCCAAGTGCATCGCTGCCGAATGGACCAATCTATTGTCGATCCGTTATGGAGAATGATGAAATCAAAACGAAGATTCAAGAGATATTGCAAAAAGGTCAAATACATCTGAGTTCATCGCCTTGTGGGAGCTCGATCGTGTTGGTACAGAATAAGGATGGGACTTAGAGACTCTGTATTGACTATCAGGCATTGAACAAAATCACTGTCCATAATAGGTACCTGATCCCACAGATTGATGACCTCCTGGAGCAACTGAAGGGGGGAAAATATTTCAGCAAGATCGATTTGAAGTTAGGATATCACTAGGTACTAATCGAACCCTCTGATGTCTGGAAGACTGCCTTCAAATCCAAGGAGGGCCTTTTCGAATGGTTGGTTATGCCTTTCAGATTGATGAATTCTCCTGCAACCTTCATGAGGCTAATGGATGACATCTTGTGGCCATTCACCAACTCATTTGTAGTGGTATACTTGGATGAAATCCTGATCTTCAATCAGAGTTGGGAAGAGCACCTTCACCACATTCGACAGGTTCTACAAACACTACGGTAACACAACTTATGTGCCACTTTGGAGAAATGCACTTTTGGCATGACCCAGGTTTGGTATCTTGGATACATTATTGATGAACGTGGGGTGCATGTGTGTTATAGGTCCATTTGGGCACATCAACCTCAAATTACAGATCGATATTATTAGGGCCCATCTACCCCTAGTGCAGTTGTTACATGTCCTAAAGAAGTTAGTTATCATAATGCCTCACTCCCAAAGAAGTTCCATCACTAAAAACGTCCAAAAACTACCTCTAAGAAGATCAGCGTAGGTTGGCCTTCATTAGGGTGCGCTACAATGCAAACCTTACATTGATAGGGTGCTATGTAGTGCACTTGGTCCCTCTTTGGCCTGTGCTGGCCGAACTTGAGAAAATTTCCATGAGGGTTTGAAGATTCCTTATCCATTGGAAGCCTCTAGAAGTTTCTCAATGCCACCTGCTCCTTTGTGTTTGCATTTTGATGAGAAAGGGAATTAGGAAACATCAATCCCATATCCCTTCTTCCATGAAACTAATTTCTAAATTTAGAAAGGAATTCATTATCTCCATTGATGGCATAACCTCCCTCACTCACCTATAAATAGATCACTCATCTAAGCGATCAGCGGCTGAAAAATATTGAGTTGTAAGGAGATGCTGGTGATATGAGATTAGAATTGAGTGCAAGTATTGTTATAGTGTTGGAGTGTCTTACTTGTCATGAGGTTAAAGAGGAATTGAATTAGAAGAGTGCTACTGGATTGAGCTCATATGGGTTGTAATCTTTCCTCTTATCAATAAAGTTTTCAATACTTTTTCCTTATGCTTGTGTTACATGTTAATGCTTTCATATATATATCATGTTCTCGATTCCATGTTATTTATAAGAAATAGATCATTATCACTTTGCCTTGATGGGTCTTTGCTTCTGTAGTTGTGTAGGTAGTTTCCAAGCGATTTAAGGATGGAAAGGAGAAGCAAGATCAGTCAAGGGAGACAAGGAACTAGCAAAAACTACAAGTAGGTTTCTCTCCTCTCTTGTTTTATCTGTTGATTATAGAAAAAGATTGAGACTACTTTGTCTGTTGTTTCTAGACTTGCTACTAGATCTAGAGGGTTAGGCATTTGTCCAAGAACACTAAATATTCCTGAAAAAAATTGGCAACTCCATTGGGGATCATTTATCCTTCTTAGTAGCTTATCATCCTCTTAAGACATTTCTACATATTGTGCTTGTGGTTGTTTATTGATTTCAATCCTATTTCATTGAAAATTGAGTCGAAACTATGACAAAAATTGCCTTCAGAATTGCTTACTATCATCAACACAATCTAATGAAGGACACAGTGTGCTGCAGTGTACTTCCCGCATAGGTTCAGTGCGATTCATCGCACTGTCTCTAACTGCTACCTACGTTGATCCCTTTAGGGCCAGTTTCGCATCTAGGAACTGAAAGTTTTTGCTAGTTTTCTCTTGTTTGAATGAGTTGCTGAATGTCAATGATGTTTTGCCTCTAAAATCAGTTTTTCATCTCCTTAATTTGGTCCTAATTAGACTGGATTGTTGGATGGTTTTTATGTATTTGTTTTATGATTTGTAATCCAATGTCAAAAGGTAGTTTTGATCGATTGTTTTATCGATAGAAAAGTGTCATAAAATCATATTTTTCTTCAAAAAATGAAGTGTCGTAAAGTATTCCTTCGTAAATAATCGATTGATTTACTTGTGAATTTGATTTGTTTTTTCGTTTAAAGTGTCAAAAATATTCATTTCTTTAAAATCAAAAGTGTCGTACAGTCTTCCTTTCCTAAAAGAAATTGTCGCAAATCATCATTTTTTGTGAAAAGAACTCTTGATTGTTTGTGCATTAGTTTTTCTTATTGCATCATTCACGTTAAGAGAAACTAAAAAGAAATACATGCAATTTGCATTTTAGAGCTTGAGTTTGTGTGTTCAAAAGGGATGGTTTAGGGAATTGCATTAGTTTGTGCTCTTTGTTGCTTGTTCAAAAAGTACTTCTATGCTCTATCCCTCATAGTTTGGATTTTCATTGTTAAAACCAAATCGAAAGAGTGCTTCTCATTCTAGTTGCATTCTTAGGAATTTCAGCACACATCACGCCATGAGCATTCAATTAAGCAAGATTAACTTAAAATTTACATCAATTAATCTAACAATGCATTGGAACTTAATGAAAAACATCTAGAGGTGTACGCTAGAGACGTGTTCTGGCGTCTTTAAACCTAGTGCTGTTGTTTTCACTGAAGGTTGGGTGATTCCTTCTCTCTGATTTGATAAGTGCTACTACAAACTTGTGCTCCCTATACCTTCTAGCATATAGTGGGAGACCCCAATAGGTTGAAATCATTTAATCCCAGAAAGACGAGTCTACCACCTTACTGATTGCAATGCATCGAACACATCATCCGGGAAGATTGACTGTCGTACGTAAAGTCCTTGGTCATTTCTCTTTCATTTATCACCAAGATGTATATTGCAGCATTACGATTTGTCTGGTAAGCCCTCTTGTCTAGAATCTCCAAAGCAGTCAGTTTCATTCCTTTTCGACTCTCTAAAGTAAAAGGATCATCTGAGCACTTGTCCTTTTAGGCTGATTAAAAATCGAAGGCAACTAGAGTCATCTTTTGTTTTTTCTTGACTCTTTAAAAATGAAAAGGCAAAGTTGTGTTCCAGTGTCATAAAAATTAATTGACCACGAATAACATCCTCATTCCTTAGTTGATTTTAAGTTGATAAAAGTAATCTTCAATCGTGGAGGAAAATCAACCTAAACCCCATCATTCGTGGAGAACAACGAGCCAACCACCTTTGCCTCCCAAAGCTACACAAATTTAGACAAAGCGGTCTTGTTTAACTGAGTCTAGTACATCAAGAACTCCTACTTCTTCATCTAGGTTACCTGAAACATTTGTTTCAGTAGCTACAGAGACTCTAGTTACTCTGACTACTTCTAGTACATCCATTCCTACAGAAGAAGTTTCACAATTGCTTGAGGACATTAGCACTGATCCTAGTGTAACAGTAACTGAGGTTGTCCAACAAAAGGTTGATACTCAACTTGAAATTGTTCAACCAAAAAGTTCTTCTGAACTTGAAACAGCTCACCAGGAGTTGGTCCAGAATTTATCCCAGTTCAAATAGAAGTTACATCTAAACTTGAAGTTGTTCAGGAACCTCCCTTTGAAATTTATGTTCATTTACCCAAACATCTGGACTTCGAATTTCAACATTCAAAAGTTGTTGCCCCTCAAACATCAATCACTATTGAAACTACACTTTCATCAACACCAGAAATCTTTTAAGGACCTGATGGTCAACCTCTTCCACCAGATTTTATTGCCATAGAGGAGGAATTAGTGGAAGATTCCACACCTGGAACCACGTTTCACTTTGGAACTGGGCTTTATCTTTACCCTACTACTCCTGATTACTTTGCTTCATCTGATCCTGCTTCCTTGAAAGTTCTCGTCAAATCTTTAGGAAAACTTTTGGGCCAGTTAACTATGGCTAAAAAACTGTTAACATCCAAGACTGTATCACTTGATGCAGCTGCAGCAGAATCTCTGTTATAACTCCTTTGATGTTTTCTACCACACCTGAGTCGCATCTGTATGGTGAATCATCTGTCCCGATTGGTTACCAATCATTGTTTGGAACCCACTCAAGGGTTGCTTCTGCAGAATGGTCATCACCCATGTCCTAATCTGTAATTCTACCTGGTTCTTCTTTAATGGGAACTCAACAGTATGATCCTGCACATCAGTATCAGGCTGGAAAATCTAGTCAACCAAGAACTGTGTATCCATTAAATACTAGATTGCCACCATATGGAGAGAAATATGCTTATTCATTGTATCCTCCTTATTCCAGAGGACAACCATATGGTAATTTCCCACAATATTCAAGTCAAATTGGAATTAGAGTTTGTCAATGGAAACTAGTAATGCCAACTCAACCAAAGTTTGTGTATCCAATGCAACTGATGCAAAATGTGTCAAATATTCCTGCTACATATGTTATTACTATTGTGCCATAGTCACAAGCTCAAACTAATGTATCTCAACTGGTACAAAATGATCCTTCTTCCTTGCAACCACAAGTTTCAAGTCAAGAGGTTCAAGTTTCTCAAGTTCTTATACAATAGCCACTTGTTTCTGGAGCTCAGCAACAACCTCAGGTTAGTATACCTTTATTTGGATTGACCCAAGCTTACACTGGTACAGTTGATCCACAACTTCGTCAACCTTTCATTACTGGGTTGCGATAGATGGTTCAACAACCGTGGCTACCAGAATTCCAACAACCCCAATTCCAATAGTTCCAACCTCAGTTTGGATTTGGTTCACAAGCTCAACCTGTTTTTGGTCAATATCAAGCTTACAAAGGTCCTGGACAACAAGACTTTGGAGGTTATGGAAAACCACAATTTCAATCTGGTTATCAACAACCACCTTATACTGGTTTTGTTCAACAACCTTACCAAGGTTACCAAATGCAAATCCCCTACGATGGTCTGCAAAGACCTATTGCATAGGCAATTCCATGATATCCTAGGTATGCTCAACCTAACTTGAATTGATAGTTGCCATTCATAGCAACTTTAGAATTATGAGATTTAAACCAGCTCACCAATGATCCAATTGCATATGTACCTTGGTGGCCAGTAATTCGGCACAAGTTACCATCTGATATTCCGAAGTTTAACAGAAATCCTGGAGAAGACCCATCGAATCATGTTATGACCTTTCATTTATGGTGTTCATCCAACACTTTGAATGATGATTCAATCAGAATTCATCTTTTGCAAAGAATGCTTATTGGTCCAGCTGCTAAATGGTACATTGAATTACGAAGAGTTTCTTTCAATAACTTCACCACTTTAGCCACTACCTTTTTTACCCACTTCTAGTTACCTATCAGATACAAGAATGGAATGGAACTCTTGACCAACTTTAAATAGACTAACTCTACCCATATATCAGATCATATTCATGAGTGGCAGCGTCGTCATAAAATGGTTAAGACATACCTTCCTGATAAGCTTTTAGCTGAGTGGTTCATAAAGTCCTTATTGCCATCAATCACCGCGGGTGTGGCAAAAGGTGGAGTTGTCACAGAAGAGAAAGTTATCACTCATGCCCAATACTTGTATTTGATTTACACACAATCTAGCATGCTCTATGATAAGATTCCTAATGCACCTAGACCAGCTTACACTGTTCCACCACCCCCACAATCGAGTAAGGACTCTCATGCCGGTGACAATGTGATCGGTTCTTCAAGCACACAGACAACAGGAAGACCATCTAGTCAAAATCTTGCTATTTCTAATCAAGCTACAAATGCATAAGAAAATACTCATGCCTCTGAGATTAATGTTGTGTCATCTGACAAAGGAAAAAATCCAAAGCAAGCAAGAGGTAAGAAGAAGGGGAAGAATAACAAAAAGAAATAGGAAAATCCCACTCTTGAGAAATCATCTTATTCCCCTATCGTGGTTAGGAAACCTCGTTATCGATGTATGATATATAATGACGAGCATTATACAAGAGATTGTCCACATCACTCTGAGGTCTCTAAACTTTTAAAAACTTCAACCACATTAGCAGTGTTGATAGATCCGTTTCCAACCCCAGAGACACATTTGGTTGCAACTGATCATGCTTCCACATCCCAAGTACTCATGTTATCCATCACAAATCCACAAAATGATGTTTTGGTGTCAACAAGGAACAAATATTATGGAATTCCATCATCGTCGAATAACCAGGCCACTGATCAACCTAGTACTTCGACCTCGACTTCATTAGAATTTGTTCCACCAATTGTACCTAAATTGACGATAAAGCCACCAAAGGGAGTTGTGCACAAATCAACATTCAATACTCATGCTTGAGAAGCTCAAAACTATAATATAGTGGAGGATCTGGCTCAATCACCTTCCACTATGTTGACACTTGAGGTGTTGCAAAACTATCCCTCCCAGAAACAAGATTTATTGGTAGCAATATGTGGAATAGATCCTACTGATTCAAATCTTGTGGTTTTTAACCATGCAGAATATTCACCATAGTTACCGGCGCAATTAGCTTTCCTAATACAAGTAAAAGCTCTAAATAAGAATGTTCACCAAACTATTATTGATGAGGGGGTATCTACTTGCATTATGTCCATGAGCTGCTGGAAAACACTTGGTTCACCACCATTTTCATGATCACCAACTACATTAAAAGCCTTTGATGGAAGGACATATACTCCATTTGGGATTTTGAGTAACCTACAAATTGAACTAGGGGGCAAGATAGTTACTGTTGACGTCAAAGTAGTTGATGAACTCCTTGATTACAACATTTTACTAGGAAGGCCTTGGGTATATGTTATGGTTGCTGTTGTTTCCACATACTTTCATACAATTGCATTCCATTTCAAGGGTGGAATCACAGTCATCGATCAGCTAGCCTTCTTTTCCAATAGTTCACAGACTACAGGAAGCATTCGTTGATACATGGAAACCCACTGTCACTTCAAAGTGTTGGAGTAGGTCTCCTTAAATATCCTTCTTTGATGGGCACTTTTACCCTCCCACCACCATCTGGTTTGGTGGAAGTGGCAAGTGTGGAGACTTGCAATATGATTTCTTCTACATCATTTGATTTTACAAAGATTTTGAACTACTTTGAAACTGATGGTCATAGCGAGGCATTGCCGCTAAGCCCCATTGAATCATCATAGCAATCAATCTTTTAGGCTTGTGTGACAAACCCTAATCCGCACTCAACAATTGTATGGATAGATAGATCATTAGAATATGGTACCTCTTCGAAACCTTTTTCACGTATACATTCTACGGATGAAGTAATCGTCACATCAATGGTGATAGGAGAGACACCGTGGGAGGATTATCATCATCATTCCCATCTTCTAGATGACAATGAAGATTATTCAAATGAACTAAATCACCCATCAATTGTTGACTTTTTGTCAAATTCTGTAAATACTGTAGATTCTAAGCGTAATTTGTCCAACATAGAAGAAACAATTTCTATTAACATTTCGACCAAGCCTAACATTGTAGAAAACATTCATGTCAGCAAATCCTATTCTCCATTAGAACTTGATAAATATTGTGCTCTTTTTCACGAATTTTGAGATATCTTTGCAAGGTCTTATGAGGATATGCCAGGCATTGACTCAAGTATTGTTGAACATGAGATTAAAATGTACCCTGATGTCAAACCAGTACATCAATGGCTTCGACCTGTTCATCCTAAGAAAGCTGCTATCATTAAAGCAGAGGTTGAAAAGCTTTTGCGTGTTGGCTTCATTTTCCTTGTACCTCTTACTGATTTGGTATCTAATATTGTTCCAGTAATGAAAAAGCAAGGGACAATTCGAGTGTGCATCGACTATAGGGATGTAAATCAAGCATGTCCAAAAGACAATTATCTTACACCCTTTATCGAGCAGATTATTGATGAATGTGCCAGATGCGAAATCTTTTCATTCATGGATGAATTTTCTGGCTACAATCAAATCAATATCCGCCCATAGGACCAATCAAAAACTGCTTTTATATGTCCGTGGGGCATATCCGCTTATCAAATACTACCTTTTGGTTTGAAGAATGCAGGGGCTACATTTCAGAGGGTGATGAATTATGCCTTCCATGACATGAAGCACATTGTTCAACCTTATCTTGATGATTTACCTGCTCATTAATGAAAATGGATTGATCACCCACAACATTTGAGAGCAATATTCTTGCAATGTCGACACTACAAGATAAGACTCAATCCATATAAATGTGTGTTTTGTGTTGGCTCTTATCGATTGCTTTTATTCATAGTTTCAAGAGATCGAACTCGACTAGATCCCATTAAGGTTTAGGGAATCCTTCACTTGCCTCCACCTTCAAAATTGGTACAGATACAAAGACTTCAAGGGAAGGCAAACTTTCTGAGGATGTTAATTCCAAAATATACTCAATTAGCTAAAGGTTATACATGTCTATTGAAGAAAGGGGTACCCTTCCCTTGGGACCAAGTTGCGCAATCTTCTTTTGATGCTCTCAAAGATTCCTTGATTAGAGCATCATTAATCAAACTATCAAAAAGACTTTTATCTGTATCTCGCCACTGCAGATACAACCATTGGTATGGTCATAGTTCAAGAATAAAGTGGAATTGAACATCCTATTTTCTATTTGAGTTGTAATCTCAACGATACAGAAAGTAAATATTTATATGTCGAAAAGTTAGCCTTGGCAACCATTCAAGTTGTACAGAGATTTCGCCATTACATCCTCCTTCGCAAAACTACCATTGTATCAGATTGCAACCCTATGACATACATTTTGTCACGTCAATTGCTAGGGGGCAAATATTCTAAATGGATAGTTATCTTGCAGGAGTTTGATTTGGAATTCATCAAATCTAAATCAAAGAAATTTCTTGTCTTTGTTGAGTTACTTTGTGATCTTCCCTCATCCTCTAATGATTTAACATCAAAAGCATCAATCTTGGATGAGTCTCTATTTCTTATCACGTCAAGTGATCCATGGTATGGATATATATTGGTCTATCTCCAAAACCAAGCTTTTCGGCCTAACACCTCTCACTCTGAATAGCAATGTACTTGATACCAAGCCAAAGATTATCTAATCATTAGTGATACACTTTATCGTCATGGTGTCGATACAATCTTACGTAGGTGCCTTACTCATGACGAGGCCGAAAAGGCTTTGAATGAGTGTCATTTAGGTGCTTTTGGGGGCATTTATCTAGTTACGCAACTGCACAGAAAATTCTACGTGCTAGTTACCTCTGGCCAACCATATTCAAAGATTGCATTCTTGCTATCAGAAATCTCCATGCTTGCTAGATCTTTGACCATAAAACCAGATTACCACCTGCACCACTGCATCCAATCATTGCTATTGTCCCATTTACAAAATGGGGCATTGACTTCATGACATGTAACCCCACCTCGGTGGGGGGGCATGGGTATATTATAGTCGCCATTGACTATTTTAACAAATGGGCCGAGGTGATGCCAACATTAAACAATAGTGGTGAAACGACTGCTCTGTTTTTTTTCAACCATGTGGTTGCCAGGTTTGGTGTACCACAAGCTATAGTTACAGATCATGGGATGCATTTTCGCAATCACATGATGGTCGAATTAAATGCCAAATTATGACTATCACATGATAGTTCTTCTCTATACTACCCACAAGCTAATGGACAAGTTGAGGCTATCAACAAAGTCCTTAAGTGCATGTTTCAAATAATGATTGGAGTTCATAAAAGAAATTGGCATTTAATCATGTACTTGGCTTTGTGGGCATATCAAACCTCAGTGATAAATGCGACTGGATTTACGCCTTTTCAGTTGGTGTATGGTTTGGAAGCAGTATTACCAATCCAATGTGAAATATCATCTCTCAAACTCGTGATTGACCTGTTGCCTGACACTTCTAAAGAAGAAGTGTGTTTCTTAGAGTTAATCCATCTGGATGAAACCCATCATGATGCCGTAGTGGCTAATGAAGTACATAAGAAACGCATCAAGGTGCAATATGATAAAAATGTTAAGCCTCGTGTCTTCTCAGAAGGTGACCTGGTCTTGCTTTATGATCAGGATCCTAATAAACTTGGAGCAGGAAAATTTGAACCACTATGGATGGGCCCTTATATTTTTAAACATGTGTTGATGAAAGGTGCCTATGAGTTAGTGGACTATGATTGGATTCCATTGTCACAGCCCTGAAATGGGTTGTACCTTAAACATTACTATGCTTAGTTAAGTGTAGTAAAACACACTGTATATATGCTTTGATTTCATTTGTGTGTGTTAGCTTCTTTTAGAATTTTTATTTGGTTATGTAATCCACTTCACATTTGTTGCAGATGTCAAACTTTTTGGAACCATTTGTTGGGTATGCCGATGGAGCTGGTTGTAGTACACAGAATTTATCTTCTGCATCATGGGCCATTTTCACTCCAAGTAGAAAGTTAGTGAGTTTTAGAGGGATATATATTGGACGATTGACAAACAATATCACTGAGTATAGCGCGTTGATTTAACTCCTCTCTGATTCCATTTCACTTGGCGTACGCCGAATCATCATTAGGCTAGGATCACAACTTCTACTACAACTTACTGGCGTATATAGTGTCCCTAACCCAATGATCCATTCCATGTTCCTTACAGTTCGTATTTTGGAAAGGTATTTTGAGTTTATTCAATATCAGTGCATTTCCATAAATCTAAACACATTAACCGACTCTATAGCAAACTATGTGTTAAATAGACATTTGCAACATATGTAAAGTAAACATTTTCAACATCACTTGAATAGGATTGCATCACTTAACCATAATAAAAATCCGAAAGTCAAATAGATAGCTGTAGATAGTTGTATATAAGTTTTTAAAAATATTCTGTGTCCAGCACAAAAATTGGTCATCTGACCCAAAAAACTCAAAAATGTATGAAGAAAATATTCAAATAGACTAGTGTTTCTCATTATGACAGGTCACAACCTATGCTATCATGCGTAGGAGTCTCATCCAATGACTTGGTACGCCAATGGTATAGTGCTGCAATCGCATAGGTAACTCCTCAATCCAGACATTCAGAATACCCAAAGTCAAACTCTCTATGTGATCTGTAGCTCAGCCAAGGTCTCTGCTAAATCCAAGTATTGGAGAACAGCTCTCCCAACAGCTCTTTGTACTAGTGCACCTGCCTCTCCTTGGCATCCCATAGGTTGAACAGATCCAACATCTACATGCATATAAAAATGTTTGTTTAGTCTTGGAAATAATCAAAAAACACAAAAAAAGTAGAAACTTTAAAAGGAAAAAAACACTGTCATCAAACAATTTACCAATAGCACTCCACTACATTCCAACTAGCAGCACTAGATCTAGATCACCACAAAAATCCATCCCAGAGTATGGATATTCTACGAAGGCCATCTCTTGATGGTCAAACCACTCAAAGAAAGCATAGGTAAACGAGATCAATGACTGGCCAACATCCCTAGGCATAAGATCTACCCACCTCTCCATCCATGGGTCTCTAGGTCCAGGTGCTCCCAGTGCGATGTGTTGTGGCTGCATGAATGGGATTCTCTCCAAGGAAAAAGAAATCAAGATAGACCCAAACCAAATTTTTTTGTCTTTCCATTCTTTACCTTGGTCAGTTGTTCTTTCGTTAATGAAAAAACTGCCTCACACCAGTTAAACACCTTTTGCTCCGAGCACTCTAAAGCACACTGCATATATGACCTGTTTTCCAAATGAAAAGTTATACTGGCAGCCAGTTTGGCGAGGGTAAAAAGGATTGTTCTCAATGGTAAATCACTGACATCCTTGATGTTGATCTTTCCATCTCAGCTAGGCTGAGCTCCTTCCCGACAGAAATGTCGTATATAATCTCTCACTAATTCACCTCCTCTGGTAAATCCTGATAATGAGATGGGGGCACCTTGCCTGAATAGTCCAGTCAAAAAGTAAATATTATCGATGGTAAAGGGGATCACTCTACCCGTAATGTGAAAAACCTGATTAGTAGGATCCCAAGAATGAACAAGGTACTGTAACAGTTCAATTTGTTGCTGCATGCTGGATAATCGAAAATACTTTAGTAACCCACAATTCCTAAGGGCATCAACTGTTCCCACACCATTTAGGGCAATCATGTCTTGTTCTTCGTGCTCTAGTTATCTCCATATGATCACCATTTTGATCCGATGAATGTCTAAAATGCAACCATTAGACAAATTAGGATCCATTTTTTGCAAAAAAAAATTGAAAATTTGGGAGAAAGCAGTTGTCAAAATTTGGTTTTTGTGCCCATCACACCCTTCCATTAGAGACAGTGCGCTACAATGCATACTACTTTCTAGGTGTATGCAATGCAGCACACCTTTCGATATTGAAAGGGTGTGCTGATCCAGAGTGTGCAAAATGAAACCCCAGGGACCTCAAAAACCAAAATTTTTTGTTCAAAAATGAAAATAAATGGAATTAAATGGAAGAGAACAGGGATAAATCCTACCTAGTTCGGACGGCATGAGAAACAGTCCATTGAATCCTCCACAATTAGCTAGTGAAATTTGAGGTAAAAAACTGCTCTAGAGCTCCAAAGTCAAATGGTAAAAGTGAAATGGTGAAAATGAATAATAAAACTTGTTTTTTGGTTTATTTCTTTCAAATTTATAGAGTAAATGTTAAGTTTTATTCATTTTATCCATGAACATGTATTTTTAATCTTCTTTGATGGAGTTTTGAGAAGGTTTAATAGATGAAAGCAGAATTTGACGTGCTTAAGGGTAAATTGAACATCTTTGACCACAAAGAAAACTTTTGTTTCTTTTTCGAGCTTTGTTAAAAACGAAAAGAAATCCCCTTAGAGTCCTCTTTAAACTCTTTTTAGACTCTCTAAATATGAAAATATTGTCGAGTGCTTGTCTATTCTAGCTCGTTAAAGGATTGGAAATGACATCTCTCTCATATTATTTTATGATTTTTTGGACTTGAGAGATTATTTTACGAAAAATAACTTATGGAGTTTCCTTTTCATCCCTTTTCAAACTCTCTAAACATGAAGAGGACCGAGTTGTCTTTGTCATTAAACTCGTTAAAAACATCAAATAGTGACAAGCTTGTCCATCTAGACAAGGCCGAGTTTCACCTTCTCTAGACTCATTAAAGCATCAAATAGCAATGGATTCACCTGAAGGGTGAAATTATACAACAAGCATATGTTATCCTCCTCAAGCTTGATAAAAAAAAAAGAGGTACTAATTAGTAATGACTGGGGAAAATGGGAAAATGTCAAGAAAACTTTATGGTAGTGAGTCGCTCTTGAACATGACACTTTCACCTCATCACCGTGACTATGTGGGTTGGGTCATTTAGCTTGATGGTTATCACACCGTTGGTTGATCATACCATCCATTTACTTTGTTTTGGGTCAATGCTACCAATTCATCTTAGTGTCACCAATATGTTCAAGAGAAGTCATTGAATTTAAACTTCGTCCTTTGCAATATTGTAAACCTTCATTTTCATGACCGCCATTCCTAAACCTTGTGTCATCAGTCGATTTTCATCTCCAAAAATCATTTACCTCATTTCGTGTCGTAGATGTGGGATACATCAAGGCCCTCCTATGACGAGTTGCTTCTTGTTGACATCAACACATCATCCAAGAAGTTGACTTAGGAACACCCCTTCAGTTCCTTGAAGCTTGCATACATCACTGGCAGGTTTCTCACTTCTGGCGATATGTTGAAATCAATGGCCTTCGACCAAAAGACTTTGTATGGTGTTCGACATCAAACCATTTATTCACACCATGCAAAATGTATTGTACTACCTTGAGGGTCATCATCATTATTAGTGATTCCTCTCACGTCTGTTAATGGCTTACATCGTTAGCTGGTAATCAGACGATGTCTTTCCATGTTCGACTTCAAAACATCTATTCACATGGTTAGACTTGTACATTAAGTGAATATTGAATGAGATTGAAGACCCCATATCTAGTTTCATCCATCTGGGCTGTGATATATTTAGGAGTACTAAATCAAATGTACAATGGCCTTACATTCATGGTCAACCATTCATGGGTCTATATCTGTAGGCGACTATATTTGTACATTTAATGAAAGTTTATAAGCTGAGCATGGGTATGCCTCCCTCAGCTAGTTCATGAGAAAAATCAAATTATCATGATATATGTATTGTAATTGATGCAGGTCACCTTCCATTCGAAACCTCCTCTTCTCGTGATAAAGAATTTCACCCGACATATATATTTTTAACTTCATGCTTTAGGGGGCAACTGTTACAGATCCATTTGGGCACATCAACCCCAAATTACAGATCGATATTATTAGGGCCCATCTACCCCTAGTGCAGTTGTTACATGCCCTAAAGAAGTTAGTCATCATAATGCCTCACTCCCAATGAAGTTCCATCACTGAAAACATACAAAAAATACCTCTAAGAGGATCAACACAGGTAGGCCTTCATTACGGTGTGCTACAATGCAAAAAATACACTGATAGGGTGCTATGCAGTCCATTTGGTACCTCTTTGGCCTGCGTTGGGTGAATTTGAGAAAATTTCTGTGAGGGTTTGAAGATTACTTATCCATTGGAACCCTCTAGAAGTTTCTCAATGCCACCTTCTCCTTTGAGTTCACATTTGGATGAGAAAGGGAATTAGGAAACATCAATTCCCTATCCCTTCTTCCATGAAACTGATTTCTAAATTTAGAAAGGCATTCATTATCTCCATTGATGGCATAACCTCCTTCACTTACCTATAAATAGAGCACTCATCTAAGGGATCAGGGGTTGAAAAATATTAAGTTGTAAGGAGACGCTGGTGATATGAGATTAGAATTGAGTGCAAGTATTGTTATAGTGTTGGAGTGTCTTTCTTGTCATGAGGTTGAAGAGGAATTGAATTGGAAGAGTGTTGTTGGATCGAGCTCATATGGGTTGTAATATTTCCTCTTATCAATAAATTTTTTAAGACTTTTTCCTTATGCTTGTGTTATATGTTATATATATATATATATATATATATATATATATATATATATCATGTTCTTGATTCCATGTTATTTATAAGTAATAGATCATTATCGTTTCGCCTTGATGGGTGTTTATTTCTGTAGTTGTGTAGGTACTTTCAAAGTGATTTAAGTATAGAAAGGAGCAGCAAGATCGGTCATGGGAGACAAGGAGATAGCGAAAACTACAAGTAGGTTTCTCTCCTCTCTTGTTTTCTCTATTGATTATATAAAAAGATTGAGATTACTTTGTCTTTTGTTTCTAGACCTGCTACTAGATCTAGAGGGTTAGACGTTTGTCCAAGAACACTAAATTTTCCTGAAATAATGTGGATCCATCCAAGATCCAAGTCATTCAGGATTGGCCATCTCCAACCACTCTGACAGAGCTCCACAGCTTTCTAGGTGTTGCCAACTTCTACCGCAGGTTCGTGTTGGGATTTTCTAATATCACTTGGCCCTTGAGTCAGGTCAACAAGGGAGGAGAGAAAGAAAAATTCTTTTGGTTTGAATATCAACAGAAGGCATTCATAAAGTTGAAAGATCACCTCTGCTCAGCACCAGTGCTTGCATTACCAGAGTTGCAACAACCATTTGAGGTTGAGACATATGCCCATGACTATGCTATTGGGGCAGTACTTACTCAACATGGGCATCCAGTGGCATATCACATTGAGACACTTTCAGACACAGTCCGGAAATATCCCACTTATGACAAAGAGATGTATTCCATTATGCAGGCTTGCCGACAATGGAAGCATTACATTTTGGAGAAGGAAACAGTCATCCAAACATACCACTGACCCCTAGAGTTCATACGGACCCAAGGGAAATTGCGGAATGATCGCCATCAGAAGTGGACCACATACTTGCAACAGTTCCATTTGAATATCAAGTATAAGAAGGGCAGCACTAGTAATGTTGTAGATTGCCTCAGTCAACCACCGATCATGGCGTTAACCACTGTGCTCAACTCTTGTGGGCATGAGACTTCTAATTGGTCATTTCTCTACAAAAGTGACATAGAATTTGGCCACACATACCATACACTCTTGGAGGGTCAGCATGTTCCATATTTTCACCTGCAGGATGCCTTATTATGCCACCTAGGTCACCTTTGTGTTCCTTTAAGCAAGCATGCCAAGATGATTTGGGAAGCACACTATAGTCAGGCTGCAGGGAATTTCATGGTCGAGAAAATGGTGGCAGTACTGCAGTTGTATTTCTATTGGCTAAATCTTTGACAGGATGCGAGGAAGTACATTAGATCATGCACTGCCTGTGCAATTGCCAAACCGACCATCAAGAAGCAAGGCCTTTATACCCCGCTGCCTACCCCTACTCGACCTTGGGAATCAATCTCCATGGATTACATATCAAGCCTTCCTTCTACTAAGCATGGAAACTACTGTTTTTTTGTGGTTGTCGACAGGTTCTCAAAGATGGCCATTATGGTGGCCTGCAAGAAGAATATCATACCAGAAGCCACTACTAAACTCTTCTTTGAATGAGTATGGCTACACTTTGAGATCCCATAGTCTATCATCTCATATCGGGACAACAGGTTCCTCAGTACATTTTGGTGCAGTCTCTGGTCAATTCTGGACAGCAAGCTCACTAAGTCCATCGCCTTCCATCCTCAAACTGATGGCCAGATAGAGGTTGTGAACATGATGATCATACACATTCTACGCATGTACAACTCAAAGCATCCATGCACATGAGATGAGAGCCTCCCCTATGTTCAGGATAGCTATAACCAGGCTCTCCATAACTCAACTGGCCACACCTCTTTTCAAGTGGGCTTGGGATTCCAACCGCTATGTCCCATTGATGTGGCCATGCCATTTGCAGCCACTCGCGCAGATTCGACTCATGTCCAGTCTGAAACAGATGAGGCAAACAACTTCATTGAGCACATCCAACATATTTTCTAACATGTCCATGAAATTCTGGAGAAATTAAATGCCAAGTACAAGCAGCGACATGATCAACATCGGGTGCCACACAAGTTTTAGGTGGGCGACAAAGTCTGGTTGCATTTGCAAAAAGAATGCCTTGACGGAGCCTATTGGAAACTCAGACCACTCTGATATGGTCCATACACCATTACCAAGGCTATGGGAGACAATGAATTTGAGCTTAGCATCCCCCATTCCTTGGCTTGCACCCAATGTTCAATGTGGACTGCCTTCGGTAATACTTTCCACCATTACTAGACACATCTAGCATTGCAGAACAACTCACACCGACAGAGTTAAATCCAGATTGCATAGAACAAGTTGCAAATGATTGGATCATGGACACACAGATCAAGCACATTCACCAGTAGAATATCCAACTGTATTGAATTGTCAAAGTAGGCCAACTCCTTCACTGGGGCAAGTGGCTCACCAGGGACGAAGTCCAACACAAGTTTCCTCATCTCATGGAGGAACTCAACCCAATGGGGATCATTGCTTCCTAAGGGGGGATGAATGATCTAGGTGGATATTAGTGGCCACCTGCCAAGTCTACTTGGACCACACAATTGTTTCTTTCAACTTTTCAGTTTCCTTAATTATAGCACAATTTACTATGTTTAGTAGTTTTTTGGGTCGTGAACTTCTGGAGCCGTTTTGAGGCCCTAAATGATGTTTTTTTGGGAAAGCTAGGAGAAACATGGGTCCATGGACAAATGTTTCTCTTTGCAAAGTTTTATTTCTCAGATATATCTTTCTAACGAGATATTGTGCGCATCAAACAAAGATCGTATGCCAAAGTTGTGACCCTGGGAAGTTGATGTACCAATTGACCCAAACGAGGCCCACAGTTTGGCGTTTCATCTTATAGGGTTAGGTTTTTGGATGTTTAGGGTTTTCCAGTATTTCTCAATAATAAATATGCCTTCAAGCCTCCTTGTAACATATTTCAGAGATAGGTAGCTGCCACACCTCTTCTCAGAGATAAGCTACCATCGCCTTAGCTAATTTATTTCCATTTCTGTTTGTAAGCATATTTCAGTATTTTACAGTAATGAAATGAAGTATTATTTCTACTGCACCTCTATATGTATGGTTATATCTGTAATTTCTTGTGTTCCTCTTTAAATCTGAATCACCAGGCCACTTTGCCTTCACCATCATATGTGTATGTAGACAAGAGATCGAAAAATTCCCTCGTGATGTGGACAAGTTTGACATGCGAAAAACATTGCAGAGGGTTGAGTGTGCAAGACTTCATGATAGATGTGAAAAGGTTGAAAATAGGATAAGAGGACACAAGTTGTCATCTAGCCCTCCTTCCAGCACCACAAATGTTGACGGTGCTAGACCCACCAACATGTCAAGGGATCTCCCTGATATGAAGTCCCAATTAGACCTCAGACAGTTTGGTTTAGGAGTCTCAGCAATGGGTCATACGATAATTCCTTGACCTCAGTTTCACACAGAGGTAAGTAAGATATCCCTATTGGTAGCAAGGGTGTGACACATGTATTAAGTCAAGTAAGGTGCATGAGCGGTTCTAACACAGAGGGTGAGGTGAGTGTGCACCTTGGAAACCTATCATAACACGGAGTTAAGAAGGGAACACGTGACCAAATATGCATCACAACATGGAAGGAAAGTTAGCGAGCAATCCAAAGTGATGGTTAAAACAACAACACATTTCAGAAAGATTCATACATACGTATACAGAAATAGCTACACATGCATGCGTAAGAAAATAGATACATATATCATTTAGAGTACTCAAGGTAGCTGGAATACAATACAACATATGCATGAAACATGCTTGCTCTATTATATTAAGAAGTGTAAGTTCCAGTCATACAATACATCCATGTCCAACGACTAGTTCCAATAGTGAAATGTTACAGACACAACCACTTGCTCTTCCAAATAGATATACTAGCTTTGTGTAGTGGAAAAGCCAAGGCTCATTACAATACTGTCCAATCTCTCTAAGATAGTCCTATCAGAAGCTTGGCTAACCAAAAGCCTCTATAATGAGTTATGAGGGACTATTTATAGCAAAGGGTGGGGTGGCCCTTGATATTCCCCTTTGTGAAAGTTCATCTACCCTCATGACTCTTCATCTACTCTATGATTGTTACATCCAACTATCTACACTTGAACTTCCACTTGAAAAGACATTACATACAATCTACACATGCACCCATGTGAGACAAAATGGCTTGAGCAAGGCATGTAAGACATCACTAACACTTGGACCATTGTGGTGAGACCAAGTCTTTGACAACCTTGTGATGGTAAATCATGGTGAACTGATGCCAAGCTTTGTCATCTGTGATGGTGTTCGTGCGATCAGTGGTGAAATCTTTCTAAAGTGAACTATTGCCTCCATTGCATCTGGGTATAGTGATATGGCTCCTTCATCAAACTCATTTGATAGAATGCGCATGGTCGTCTTAGGTGCGAGTGGAGCAACAACATGTTGATGCATAGTGTCTGCGCTGATATACAAGCATGTGCTAGTAGCCATGCACATCAACTTGCCAAAATACATGTTCAACACCAGTTGGACTTGCTTCCTTTGTTTTCCTCAGTGAGCGTGCCAAATGGGTGGGATCACATGCGTGCGCATAATGAAATGCATGCTTCTAAATTCCCTTGCATGTGATCAACAACACTGCTCATCTTGATTGCTTTGTGCCAGCTACTAGGATAGATCCATAACTTGTACTGGCATAGTTTCATCCGTCTGTGCATGTTGCACCCCCTACTATACCTATCCATGCTGCAACACATTCTCTCATCTATGCAGCTCCTATTCTTGCTTGAGTTGCTTCTTCACCACATGCAACTCCTTCTCTATTTTGTTCTCTTCCTTCACATGATCTTCATTTCACGCCATCACCTCATAGCCTCAATCTCCAAAGTTGTTATCATCATGAGTGGATCTTCTTGAACTTGTAGCTTTTCTCTACGTTTATGCTTTCAACAACCTTCCTCTTGCATTCGTCACATGTATGTGTGTTGCCTTCTGCTGCTACTAATGGTGCTTCTTGTTGTGATGCCATTGCCATTGATCTTGATATCCTTTTCCATGAACAACTTGATGTCTTCGTGGATAGACAAGTTCATAGACAATTGACCGACTGCATCCCTAGTTGTGCTCTTAACAATGTCTTTGTCTCTACTCTTGTGGAAGTCATTGTACTTGTGCTGCGGAGAGACAAATGAACACCTGTGATGCCAGGAGACATAGCAACACTCATGGCAAGAAATATGTCAGTCGAAAACTGAAACAAACTTGAGGACTAACTTGCAACATGCTTGTATGATTGAACGTGAAGGTTGCGCGATTTCCATCAGGAGGTCGGGAGATTTGTTGCTGGAACTGCACAATGCACAGTCCAGCCTGGCCTGCTGAGGAGTAAAACTGCGTAATGAACAATTTCAATCAACAGTGATAGGTAACCAACAAACTTCAGTGCACAGTTTCTGGGTCCAGCGGGACACTGCCTCCAAGAATTGCACAATGCAGGCCTGGAGGTCAGTGGTAGCCTAGGCATGTAGAATTTCTGGAGGGAATGCAGAGCCTTTGCTTTCGGAAATGCACAGTGCTAACCAAGCAAGGCACTTCCAAGCCGAGGCAACACAATCTAGCCGATGGGCGACTAAAAACATTAGAAGTCTAAATGCATGGTGAGATGAGTGAAAACAAGAATGAATGATCATACATGGAAGCAACAAGTGCAGGATTCAAAAAACAGGAAAGCATGCATGTGTGTGAAGCGAGTCACTGCAACGGCGACCGTCCGTGCAAAAACTATGTCATGCATGTAGCAACAGTGATATGCAAACAAATATTGAACGATGCTTCCACAAGATAACATACATCAAAATGATAGCAAGCACTCATTGAAATCAAGCAAACAACAATCACACAAAGTGGAACACAAAAAGTGACAGAAACACAATGCAAGATGTGAAAGGCGAGCTTACCCCAAAATAGTTGAGCTGAATGTGCTGACAACTCTTAGATGCAATGTGGGATGTCAGAACTGTAAGGTCAATGTTAGGAATGAGCTCTGTAGTTTCCAGTTGATGAGTTTTGATAAAATTGAGGTTGTGACACGCATGTCACAAATCTAGGAAAAGAGACACTTGGCGGGAGGTTTCTAAAATGTTCATTCCATGTAACCTACAACTACTAAAAATAGATCCCTGAATCAAGGGATGCCTTTGCATGTTGCCTTGGGAGAAGCAGTCCATGCATGAAAATCTATTTTCTTGGTCCCGAAGGGAACCGGTCAACCTGAAGGCAGATGCATCGGTCTATGATCCTGGGATGAAAATATGCAAAAAAAAATTCCTGAGCAATGATGGCTATCCTAGAGGGATTGCACAAATTATAGGAGGAACAGGTGACTGTCTCCTAGGATTGAACAATTTCTGGGAGGAGCAGCGGTCTTGGGAGAGACTGCATAATTTTCTTAAGGAAGCATGTTTGACAATATTGCGCAATTTCTGAGCCCAACAGGTTGCCTATATGGATTTAGGAAATTTCTGCTAGCTGCTGGGCTGGCTGTCCCAGAGGGATTGCACAATTTTTGGGAGGAACAGATGACTGTCTCCTAGGTTTGCGCAATTTCTAGGCTGAGCAGCTGGCCTGGGATGAATTGCACAATTTTTGGGAGGAATATTGTCAGGAAGAATTGGGAAATTCTCGAGCCCAGCTGGCTATCCAACTGGGTTTGTGCAATTTCTAAAGGGCAAGCTGGTTCCCCTCCAGAATTGTGTGATTTCCAAAGGGATCTTCTCAACCAACAACTCACACTAAGCCCCGAAAGTGGTCTATCAAAGGGGTGGAACAAGCTTGCATGCATAGGATGACAAGACTTTATGAAATAGTTGGAGTTGATGTGCTTGATAGTGCAAGACATGCTGCTGAAGATGGTCGGTAGGGAGACTCCAAGACGAAGCTAAGGGAAAATTTTGGAGGATGGTTGTAGCGACTACAACAGAGTGGAACTGCTTCTCCCCACTGCATGAAATAGTATGTAGCAGTAAGGATATAGCAATGTTGCTTTAACGAGTGTGGAGAAATTTCACCAATCCATCTAAGCCCCATTGTTGAAATGGTTCTTCCACAGCAATAAGCTATAATGGGGTATATGGCTCCTTCCCTCTATTGAAACACCTTTGACAGAACAGACACTTGCGAGAATAGTCATGAGCATAGTTGAATCATGTGGGCCAATAGAATCCAGGCCACATAACCTTGTGTGAAGTTGTGTCACCTGCAAAGTGTCCCCCGGTTGGTTTGTCATGGAGATCATGCAATATTCTCTCTTAATCTTGCACTTGCAAGAACCTGAGTGGAACTCCATTATGGTGCTTTCTGAAAAGAACTCCATGCACCAACTGGTAATATAATTCTTTGAGCGTGAGTTCCCTCTTTTTCCATGTAGATAAATGAGAGGGAAACGTGTCATTCTCAATATAATAGAAAATATCTGTGTACCAAGAGTTTGTGAGGGTACTGGGGGAAGCTCACTCAAAATTATACTTTCGATTTCATGCTCCCATCTAGATGGATCTTCTTCTTTTTCATCTACTCCATCTACTGCTAGTCGACAAAGAAAATGCCCCTTGATCATGTGAACTAACTTGAAAAGTAAGTCATACTCTTGCAATCTAGTCATCTAGTTCATTCTTCTTTCACCCATCTACTGTTGAAAAATAATGATCTCGGTGTTGGGTGTGACACAAAGATGATAAAATGTTTTTTTAAGGGATAAGTTCAGAAGTGCTTCACCGCCTTATAGACTACATAAGCTTGTTTTTCAATGGCGGGGTAGTTGAGTTCAATTCCTTGAAGGTTGGCACTCATGAAAGATATTGGCCGCTCATTATTCTAATCATCCTTTTGTGTAATAACAATGGTGAGAGAAGTATCAGAAGCTAAAGTGCAAAGCATAAAATATTGGTTAAAATATGGGTTGTACAGAGTAGGTACATCTATGATAACTTTCCTGATACGGGAAACAAATCCTTTTCCCTATTATCCCACTTATATATTGGATCCTTCCTTAGATCTCCTATATGGGTTTGACGATCTAAGTGTAATGAGAGATGAATTTGCACATAAAATTTATATTTCCCAGGAAGGACTGCATTTTTTTTTTTTACCGGGAAGGCAATTCATGTTATAGCTTTGAACTTTTCTGGGTCTACCTTAATCCCAATCTTTACGATAAGATGGCCAAAGAGATTACCCTCAGATATTGTAAACTTACTCTTCTTGGGATTAAGGGATATGTCATATTTCTGAGATTGCTCGAAATGTTTCTTTAGATGGCATAGGTGGTCATATCCTTTCTTGGAAAACATCATAACATCGTCTAGATAGACACTACATTGTACCTGATCAGTCCACTAAATGTGATGTCCATTGCGCGTTGGAATGTTGCACCAACATTTACTAGCCCAAATGGCATTCTTCTGAATGCGAACGTACCCTGCTTCATGCAAAATGTTGTCTTCAGTTTGTGAGGCACTCAGACCAAAACGTGGTTCTAAAAAGAATACCCATCTAGGAAAGAAAACATTTATGACCTTGATATTGTTTGTAGTATCTGCTCTATAGATGGAATAGGGTAGTTATCTTTATTCGAGGAACGATTTAAGTTGCAAAAATAAATGAATAAGCAGATTTTCCCAGACTTATTTCTTACAGGGACTACGTTGGATATCCAGGTCGAATGTCACACTTTATATATGATCTGAGTATCCAACATTTTCCTTAACTCCTTTTGAATCAAAGGCTTGAGTGTGGGATGTACCTTTCGCAGCTTTTTTTGGAAAGGCTTGGCCACTTCTTAAATCAAAATTATGTGCTAGATTATTCATGTGTCATAAGATTTTAGCTCGTCATACATCCATGTGAAAACATCTCGGTGCTCCTTGAATAAGAGGATCCTGTGGTGTGCAAAAAGTACCCAGATTAACAAACTTTGGATCTTTTCCTGTTCCAAGATTTATTTTCTCGTTCGACAACATTGAACTATGGGTTTTTGTGTTAAGGGGTCATCTAAAGCAGTTTTGGTAGTCATACATATTTTCCAATGATATGACACCTTTTGGCATGGGTTTCTCTCTATTTGTGCGAG
Source organism: Pinus tabuliformis (assembly GCA_031772625.1). Classification (NCBI taxonomy): domain Eukaryota; kingdom Viridiplantae; phylum Streptophyta; class Pinopsida; order Pinales; family Pinaceae; genus Pinus; species Pinus tabuliformis. The sequence continues at coordinate 519,766,353 of CM062820.1, read as the reverse complement.
TTGCATCCTACAATGTTCTCTTGTGTTCGTCTTCGTTGATAGTTGCATCCTTAAATACATTAGTGATCCTCATAAAGTGTAGTATCTACTGGTCATCATTGGAAATGCGTAAATAAGTAATATTTTTAAGGATAGAAGGATTATAAATGATTTCTATAGAAAAACCGTCCCTAAGAAGTAATAACCTAGCAACAACATTTGCTAATGCATTTGTAGCTGTGTTACACATCCTAGGAATAGAAAAAAATATTGAAAGCTTGGAACTAAGAAATAAAGCACCATAGCTCTTTTTGATAACCTTTTAGATGGGGTGACACAATGTATATAAATCCAACAATGAGGTCGATGGCCCTTTGTAAGCCCAAGATGAGTGCCTTGTATTCTACAATGTTAGTTGTGCACTCGAATTCCAAGTGGCTTGAGATGAAATGTTTTATTTGTCATGGGTCTACTAAAACACAACCATCTCCATATCCCTCATGTGTCTTTGAACCATCAAAATACAATGTCTAAACATCATATGTACAAGGCCTATGTATTGCACTAATACTATTACTACAATTACTACTTACTTTACAAATGTCATTTTCATCAGTTGGACTAGGAAGGAGTTCCAATTGTGTGTTAGGTGGGATTGGGGATGGATGAGCAAGATAGCACCCCAGATCAGTTTCTAGGAAGCAAATTCCAACGATAAGACCTCTGAAAGCCACAACTTGATTTTTACCTTCAAAGGGAGTGACATTATGTTTCATGTAAGGCTTTGAGTTTATTTGAATTTTATCGTTTCTTCCCTTATACAAAAGCCATAAGTGTGAATAGTTCATAGAGAAATACCCTTGTAATTTTATGGACCAATCTCTACTCAACAATACATCGTACGCTTCTAGAATGTCTACAATTACTATATTTATATATTGGTGAACTCGTTGGTCAGATGATAAGAGTATAAACACATTTATGAGTTCCTCATAGAATGGACAAGAGTCTTGTCCAACTCAGTGATCTATGCATCTATTTGATCTCATTTTGCATTGATTTTATCTTCTACAAATAAAGGCATTATGTTTACGCATGCATTAGAATTGACTAAGAAATTGTGCACATTTTAATTGAAAATTTCAAACATTGAAAAAAATGGGGGGAAGAGAGTATTTGCATCCATTGTTAAATTGTTAAGTACATATTCGAGGGAAGTAAAGGACTTATCATATCCCTTTTGTGAAGAAGAATCATTACCTGATGTGAATTGTTCAAGTGTGCAGACAAGCAACTGTCACCGGCCATGATCAAATAGTTAGATATTCACATGATATTTCTTCATATGTTCAACTATGTTGTAGTGTGGGAGACATTGACGATGTGTCTAGAAGAGTTTCTTTATCTACTACTTCCATAATGATGGGATTACTTTTGATGTTCGCAAAAGTACTTTTGATTGTAGCCACATTGCCAAACTTCCTCTAAGTGTTTTGGGATGAGTTGAGGGGCGATTTGATCTTCCTTAACAAATTCACTTTCAACTTTTTTCTTCATCAACTCTTGTGAACAGGCTAGGCCTTGGCCTCTTAAGTTGTATCGAGTGTTCTGTTGTTGAGTCACAACCTCACTGAATGGTTGTTGTTCAACACTCTGCTTGTGAGCTATGAAAACAACTAAGTGTATTCATTGCTTATCTAGCATTCACAATTTCATCAGCAAGAACATCCTCTTCCTTCTCTTCACCTGACTCAGTCAAGTTATTTGAAATTATTGTATCAATAAAATGCGCAACAAGAGTATTCATGTGGTGGTTCCATTCCGAGCATGTTTTTTTTGAATGATACTCTTGATGAAATGAACAATATTGGTCCATGCCCATACTCCCAACATTCAACACAATGTTTCAACTCTATGCAAACTTGACCAGCTGGTTGCTAATTCTATAGAAGTTGGCCTCCCTTCCCAGAAAGCTGAATTTAGGAGGCTTGCTACTCACGGTGGTCTCACTTGGCCTTTGTTTTAAATCTCCCAATTCATTGGACAAAGACTTAATGGTTTGGGTCAAGCTCTCACGATGAGTTACTTCTTTCTCCTTGGCCTTACTTACGGAGGTATGAGACCCTTTACCTATCTCTTTGGAGTCCTTTGTTAGTTCTTCATTTGCAATGACTCCAATCGAGTGCAAGTCTTTTTCAACTGCGATAGCTTCTTCATAATTTTCACCTAATCTTGGCTTCACAATTATTTTCATGATCTGCACAAATGCTTTTTGATAAGGCATATGTGTAATAATCAATAGTTATTGAGTCATGGGGTTTTATGTGTTCTGGAAATCTATTCAATATAAGATTAAACCTATGATTGAAATCCTTCATTTTCTCTTTCTGCTCCATCTTAAGATCGTCCATCTCTCTTAACAACATGGTGGGGGTTTTACCATCATCAAACTTCTCAAGAAATAGTTTCTTAAAACCAATCCAATTCTAGATTGAGTTTGGAGGAAGGATATAATACCATACAACTACTCAGTCGCCTATGGTACATGGAAAAAGTCTACATGCAACATCATCATAACATACCTCAAGAATTTGCAAGTGTAGGTAAAAGTTGTCCAAGTAATCCTCTACCTTCACTGCTTTGTGAGGATCATACTTTGTCAACAACTTCTCCAGGTTCCTCGACATCTTGTGTAACACACCTGATAATGCAGGTGGCCCCTAAGCCATCCAATCTAGATCTTGGTGTGCCATATCTTCTTCATTGTTTTCCTCCTCTTTGTGAGAATCTGATGTGTCTTATTATTCTACTTCACCGCTTAATCCGTAGAAAGTATCATCTAAGAGTACAATGGTGTCTTCGTCACCACTGTTAAAATATGGAGACTTCTCTAGTTTCTCTTTGTTTTCTGCAGTCTTTGCCAACTCTTCAAGGGGGGAAGAACCACATCTTCAACTGTTGAAACCACTACTCAAGTATGGGTGTTCATGTTCCTCTTTGGAAAATGCAAAATATTATATACTCTGAGTATCAATCAAGTAGCTCTTGCAAACTTACAGGTAATAGGATGGATGGCTCAAATCTGTTCGTAAGAGATTTTGTAAGTTTGTCCGATACCAGGTTTAGAAGAATCACCAACTTAAGAAATATGAGTAGGGTAGGTGCCCAGAATATTGTTGCCTTGATCAGAAGAAGTAGGATTTTGTTGGGTGAGGTTATGAGCCATAAAACATTGGCTTCCCTCCTTTTAGCGCCATAAATGTTGATGGTGCTAGACCTACCAATATTCAAGGGGTATCCCCGATATGTTGTCCCAATTAGACCTCACATTGTTTGGGATAGGAGACCCATCTAAAATATGGCTTGGTTGTTGGTTTCTTTCAAACCGTGTGACTAAATCAAGTAAAATTTGAACCATTGGAAACCTCGCAATAAAACTAAAGCAATGAAACTGCAAAATGAAAGTCAAAGATAAGTGAAAGTCACTAAATTTTTATTTAAACCCTTATATATATAAAATGATCATAGTGCATGAAACATATGAACTCACATACGTGACTTATAAAACACCCTATATAATGATTTAACATTTAATTATTATTTTTTTATTTTTCTTATGTTTTAATTTTCTCTTATTTGGCTTTTAAAATAGAAATGCAAATATCAAACTATGTAATGAATTCAATTGTAGATTATTGTGAATGTAAGCTATTTCTCAATGTTAATTATATCAATAGTAAATTTGTAAAATATTATACCATGGTATTTATGAACCTTCAACAATGATACCTCATTATTTGTGGAGTTATGATAAAAGTGAGAAAGTCTTTCATAAAAAAACATGATATTCCATATTTAAAGTGTTGATGTACTTCATTGTAAATTTCTAAACTTGGATTAAGGTGGAAAAAGTAATAAAGATATCTTTGTGGTTAATTTTCCCAATAAAGAGTGTCTAAAATAAATATATTATTTATTCTTATTCCTTTCGATTCATTTTTGTTCTCTTTTTTTTGTGTTAGATTCAGACATCTTCCATGACTTTACAATTCACATCCATCCATTGCATTGTTTACAAAATCGTACATGATAAATAGGAGCACACCAAGAATCTAACATGTTGCATACACATTGATTGACAAAAAAATAATATGATATGTCACTGAACATAATCACTACCATCGATAAAGTACAACTATTGCAAAAAAATGAAATGTTCAAGATGAAGAATATTTTTCACCCATCAATATATGTATTTGTGGATTTTTTGTAACCCTTTATTTGAAGGCAAAGTGAAAAAAAAACATATGTAAACCAAACATCAAGGGACCACATCAAAACAAATTGGAGAAATATGAACACCCACTTTACAGAAGATAGAAAACAACTATGAATAATGTTATCTTTATTAAAAAAACATCCCAAAAGATTATCCGTGAATTTCAAATATTTTTGATTGAATTCCAAAGATTTATTAACTTTGACTCCAATGTCTTAACAAATCTCTATCCTCCCCATATGATTTGATTTTTACTTATGCCTCATGCAATGTGATAGCTTTACCGTGCAATTCCCGCTAATAGTTTAGTTTATTTAAATTTTAGGTCAATAAATTTTATCTGATTGAACCAATACCTTGTTTTTAGGTATGACAATAAATTTTTAAAGATGAATTTCTCTTTAACATCTTTGATTTGTTCTTCCTTTTGAGATTTTACTAGACACACTTCATTAAGTTCCCTTTGCATCTAAAACCTTGTTTTAGAAACAATATCTTTAAAAAAAACCCAAAGTTTCTTTTCCTAGAACTTCATGATAAAAGCTCCTCTACACATATTTGGAACCAAAAATTTTGTTAGAGAAACCTTGTACTTTGCAATAACACTGGATTAGCATTAGATAATGTAATTTCTAAATAGTTGTTGGAAACATGTATTCTATTTTAGGGTAAATCACTAACATAATAAAATGAGGTTAAAAATATTAATTTCAAAACAAAATTCAGCATTGACATAATGGTAGATGGAGTTATGTGAGAAAACCGCTAGATTGTAACTAAAATACAATGCAAATAGGTAATTTTTTAAAACAAAGTTCAGCATTGACATAATGGTAAATGGAAATTTGTGAAAAGACCCCTAGATTATATATTAATTCTATTTTACAAAACAAGGAAGCAACTTATTTGTTTAAAAAAACAAATAAGTTACTTTTACAACTGTTCCAACAAAACATAAAAAGGTAAAATGCCATTCAATTTACACGGTAACAACTACCAACAGCTGCCGTAAATACATAAACATAAGTACAGTTAAAACACTAAACATGTGGATGCATTGACTGTATGGTAACAACTACCAACAGCTGCCTTAAATACATAAACATAAGTACAGTTAAAACACTAAACATGTGGATGCATTGACTGTATGGTAACAACTACCAACAGCTGCCTTAAATACATAAACATAAGTACAGTTAAAACACTAAACATGTGGATGCATTGACTGTAGTCGGCTATCATTCTCCCTGATTTTGTGGCGCTTACGCTTTTCTTAATTACAAAATTAGTGACACCGGACTGTCGTACTCAACACTTGTCCTAATTACAAAATTGCAGAACTGGTCATACTGAACATTCACCTATTAATTACAATGCTTTCCGCTAAATTTTAATCACCTATTAATTACAATCCTTCCCACTAAATTTTAATCACCTATTGATTACAATTCATTCAACTAAATTTGTTCAACTGCAACTGTGACTTCTTCTTCTATACTAGTGCTGCAAGACTGTTGCTTCAAAGCCATTAACAGCTTCATAGAACAAGATGTAGGCATTCATGGCATCTTTTGGATCAGAAGTTACTGTTTTGGATGACCCAAAAAACCTATGCAAAGCACTTTCCTCTATCGTTTCCACCTTCTCATCATCACACATGAGCCATTGGTCACCGCTCTTCACTAAAGCAATGTAATGTCCACAATTCATCCTCCATCCCATATGCACCACTACAGCAAATAAAGAGTACAAAGAATCAGCTGCATCTTGATCTCCACAACTGTTAATGGGCAGTCTAAACTCCTTGGAGAATGCCACTCGATACAACAACTTCTTGAATCCCACCACTTCACCGTCGTTTGTGTACTTGAAACGTTTCAATTGGCAAATGAGAACTTGAGGTGGGGACTTGATTTTCAATCTCTTTTCAGCTTCTTGCAGATGGCAGCAGTTATCCCACCAGTACTTGTCTTTCCCACCGAGTTTTTCCACAGCGCTGAATGCATTTACACAGCTTGACAGCGAATAATTTTGTTGTATCTCCACGCTCAGATCTATAAACGGTTCTTCTCTGCGGGTTACACTCTCACAACATAAACACCGAGTTTCGTTTGTAAATGTACCTCCAAAGATCCGCCTAATAATACTAATTTTACTATTATTCTTTTGGCCTCCTTGCGTCCCAAATTGATCTTCAGCTTCCTTATCCTGCAGGGGAGGATTTTGCGTGTTATTAGACACTGTGATTTCTTCGTCGAGATTATTCAAAAGAAATATCAAAAACTCATGTGCATCGTGATGGGTTTCACTGCAACGGAAAATCTCGTTCCCTTTCATTACCAGCTCTCCGAACTGTAGGGGACAGAGTTGAGGCATATTTTTGGAGTGCATGAGATAGAACAAATCGGCCAGGCGTTTTAGTAGATTATCGTTCTCATTCTTACTTCCGCCATTACCATAATATTGGAGTAACTTATTTCTGAAAGGAGCGCGGAAATAAAGAACCTGAACAACACTGTTGAGGTAGCAAGTATTGCCCAGATTTTCAAGACCTACATAGCCCTGATGATCTTCATCGTTTGTTGGAAAGATGTCTGACACAATATCTGAAAACCTATGACGATTTCTCCTCAAAGCTTTCAATCCCGAATTCAGAATATCCATGATTACTAATCCTACTTCAAAGTTTACGAGCAGAATATTTCGAGTATTCTTATCATGTATCGAGTATCAATTCCTTTCGAATGGCAAAATAGAATCAGATATGGTGATTAAGTATCAATTCCTTTCAGATGGCAAAGTAGAATCAGATATGGTGATTTTATAGGAAAATGACCATGGGAAATACGTAGCTGCGGATTGCATTAATTTTGGGCCGACTTTTCCATGTGCCCAACTTATTTTTATTATTACCTCTCAATTTTTCTAACTTTATTGGTATTGTGGTATTGTACATTTCCAGAATATCTTGAAATTTGAAGGTCAATACTTTTAACTTTATTAGTATTCCAGTGAAGTTGTTTGTTACCCTGGACAAATTTGTCCGCCGGAACAAAAATTTGTTGGAGTCTGTTTATTTTTCTTTCAAAAAAATCTGATTTTTTAAATGGATTCAACACCATAAAAACCCTTAAGGGCAATTAAAAGCTCCAAAAAATTTATCTTGTTTTTACTAAAATCTTGCCACAATTTCCATTATTTAATGGACAAATTTACATCATTAGACTAAGCATATTGGTATTGTACATTTGGAAAATATCTTGAGATTCTATGGTCACTAAGAAAAAGACAAACAATTGACCACAATTGACCATTCTCCTCATCATAAGATTTTGAAAATATATCTACATATCTTGAGATTCTATAGTGAAGGAGAGGTTATAACAATTGTTAAGATTTCCAAGAAAAATCTACATAAGTTCAACAAAAAATATTTCTTTCAATAGGCTTTATCTTTTATCTTTTCCTCTTCCTAACATTCATAGGCTCATTAGTTCTGAATAGAAGGGCTTCGAGCTAGCCAAATGGATATAAAAGGTGATATCAAAACCCAAAGGACAAAGGGCTCTCATATAGCGAAATAGAAAAGGAAGGTGATAGCAAAACCTAAAGGATAGGTGGGATGGGTATTAAAGATACACATTTTTTTTTGACATTTTTGTGTAGCAAAATCTATGTGGCAGTTGATTTATTGGGATAGTCACTTGAGAACAATTACAAGGCCCCAAACATTTTAATGGATTGGGTAAGTCTAGAATAAGGGAACATTCAAAATGTCTTTAATCATTAGAAAGTATTGAGATAAGTGAGGATTGACATTGTCACAATAACTTGTGGTTAGAAATTTTGTTTAGCAATGTTAATAAGTTACTTTCAAGAAATATGGAGATTCTCCTTCAATAAAATGAGAAAGGGCCTCATATTACAACTTTTTGGTATAATGGTTGGTGCTCAACATAAGAACTAGGGACTGACAATGAGATTAGATATTGGTGGGAGGAATTTTCAATAGAATACATTGAAAATATCACATCTATTTGGAGGGAGGAATTTTTTACAAAATACTTTGAAAATATCACATCTATGTGAAGGATGTTCGAGGTGAATTCAAATGGGTAATGAATTTAGTTCGAGGTGAGTATATGGTTACCAATAACTATCAGTCCTTATTATCTCATGCTAGGGTCTAAGGAGACTATGTGGACTAAGTTGTAATAGATGAGAGTACCTTCTAAATGCATTGTTGGTATTTGTTGTATTCTTTGCACAATTGGCCTCATGTATTGCACATTGATGTGACTTGAAAGAGGTGCCTCGTCCTCTCAATTATATTTTATGTGTATTTTGCATTTTTTTTTGTTATTTACTACACAAATTTTTCTTTTGGTGGTTTTATGCATATGTTTTTCTACCTATGATTTTCTAATTCTTGTTAGGAAATAAAGGTTATAATATAATCCAAATCATACATATTGTATTGTAAATGATGAAGTTGATTGATGATGAAAGTTAAATGTGCCACTCTAAATATTTTGTTGGTTTTTTTAGTTAAGGGCTTTCAAAGTAAAACTCTAAGTCTTATGTGTGATTTCTATTGTTTACTTTTTTATTTATAAAATGTTTGTGCATTACTTACAATACAATTTTAAAACTTACTTGTATCCTCTTCATATGGCTTGTTTTTCCCAACAAAGTGCTAACATGGAAGCTACTCCAAAGGAGAAAATTCCATGATCTAGGTTAGGGTTCACTATGTAAGCAACATAATAAATGTACGTCTCATTTATTTATGGGTTCCCCCTTCATGTTGGAAGTATGGAGGGAGGTGGAAGGGCATTCATGACTTCCTAATTTGTGGAAAAAGAGGACATAGGATGACAATTTCAAGGGTTGGTTTATATGAATGGACTTAAAATCTTACAACACGCTGTCATATCTAGTAGTATGGGGGATATAGAAATGTAGAATGCTAGCATCTTAGAATGTCATTACCCTCTATCCCTCCATCCTTCCAAGTTAAATCTTTGGATTTAGCCTACTTTATTCCTTTAATTTCACTAACCTTCCCAAATCCCATTTATCATTGGTGACTTTTGGATAAAGAATAATTCTTCTTGGAGCCTTTTTTATGGTGCCTAGGGTGAATTGTGTCAAGTATATAGATTGGGGTTTCTTTTATATTGATGGAATCTAACATTTTTTATGTCAAGGAAAACATAGGGGTAGAAACAAATAATTCTAGTGAACTTAAGGCCATTTAGTATTGCCTAAAATTTTCTCTAAATAATGGTCTTAGGTCTCTTTAGTTATAGGGAATTAGCTTTTGTTAATAAAAGGGTTAATGAAGAGCTATAAATTTATAACAGAAGTCTACTCTCTTTAACACAAAACTTGAAGGACATTCCCATTTAGTTTTTCCACACATCTCTCTCATATGTATGGGAAACATAATCCTCTAGTCAAATTTGTCTCTAAATAGGCATGACATCTACCACAAAAATTTATATTAGAAAAAGAACATTTGGTTGTGGTGGGAGAGGGGGGAAGGGGATATAACTTCTATCAAAATTTTAATTCTTCATATGTATTAAACACTAGTCGGTAGGATATCATGTAGTTATGTTAGTTTTATTGTAACATCTCTTTAAGGTATAATTAATTGTGGTGACTTGAAATGAAGCCTTATTTTTCTGTTTTTGTGAAGATGTATAGTGAACACTTTCTTAGCCACTCATCTATGAAAGATGATATTGGAAGCTCTTTCCTTGAGTTCTAATCCATGTAACAAACTTAAGGGTCAATAGCTCAATAAGTAGAGTACCACTGTTGATACTAATATCAAATTTTCCATGAGAATTGTATTTCAAATTTTGATTGAAGTAATAATATGTTTTTATTTGAAGAAACCAAAAAATATTAATGAATTATAAAGATGGAAGATGAAAATACCCTCTATGGAAGCATTTTTTAGAACATTATATTAATCTCTTCATTAAATTTTCATATTCATTTTTAATTCATAATTTCAATTGGATTTTTTTTATGGTTTGCAACCATTTTTTGGTCAGATTGTAATTGATCAACAAACAACATAAACCAATATTTTCTAATACATATAAATAAATGATAATAAAGGAAACCATGAAGCAAACTACAAAAAGGCAAAGATAGAGATAGAGATAGAGATAGAGTGTATATATAAATCACATTATATGCAAAGAGTACATCCATAGAATGAAAACATAGAGTGCATGCATAAATCATATTGTTCTATTTAAACTATTAAATCATATTGGAAACTATATTTATCCAAACTTGTTGTGGTCATGGATGTGACACTAGAATCATTATTGGGGAAACTCGTGAAAACTTACACTGAAGAGGATATGTTAACATGTCATGTCTCTTGTCATGTATGTAAATTCGTTATTATTTATCATAATACTCATACTATTCAGTAGAAATGAGGGTATTTTAACCAAAAGTATTTTTTTTGTTATTAATAACATATTATGTTTAATTTAGTTCCATTTTGTTCTAATTTGGGATGGTGCACCTCAAAGTTTTTATACCTCTTGTATCAATATCTCTCAACGTACCTTTGAACATAGTGATAATATCATTTTTTTGTGTTATGGGATGTTACGCAATAGAAGAACATAAAATTAAGGTATTTCTTATGGTAACTTTATTTCGAATGTTATATAAATTTTTCATAATATTTTTAAAATTGAATGCTAAATCTTCAACTTAATTGTCATTCCAAGTTTTAAAGTGAAATATTGTGTATGTATTTATATTTACTTTGGATTAGAAGATATTTTTTATCACAAAATTTAGCATTATCTTTAAGAGAAAGGGAAATAAGTCTCATGACCACATCCTCTTTCTCTATCTCTTTCACCCACATGCAAGGTACAATACATGCAAGAAGATTAGGGGACATACACATTTATTCCTTTCATTAGTGGTAAACAAATTTTTTTCACAATTGTATGCTTGACTCTAGTTCATATGCCAACATAATTCCATTGAAGGTCATGAATCAAATTGACTTACAAAACACAAGACCATATAGGATTGTGTGTGGATTTGACTCTAAATTTATCCATGTCTATGGTTTAATTAAATATGTCAAGGTTGCTTTAACTGATAAATCCTATGATGAATTTCTCATGGCATCATAATTTCAATCCACATTTTATTTTTATTTTATTTTAAACATAGGGTATTATGAGCTTCTTTTTTAGGGTACCTCTATTTATTTTTCCTGGGGATAAATATTTAGTAACATTTTGCTAGTCTCCTCCTTCATCACCAATGCATTTAAAGGGAAATATTTTACACAATGAAACCATCTCATCATCTCATTTGCTTAATGGATCTTTGATGAAATTTTACAATTCAAAAGTGTCCTTGAGGAGGAAACTTACCCCTAATTAGAGCCGTATGTTACCCATTATTATTCCTTGAGAAACATATTGTATTCCCTAAGTAAGAAACTCAAAACATCCCTATTTACAAAAAAAAAAAAAAAAAGGTCGGAGAGAAAATATGATGCCATGAACAAGTTGTCACAATGTTTATTAGCTACAACTACCTTGACATATTTAATTAAAACGGCAGACCTAGATATATTTAGATTCAGATCCACACACATTCTTGTATGGTCTTGTGATTTGTAAGTCAAGTTGATTCATGACCTTTAATTCCATTACATTTGTAGAGGCTCGAGAGTCAATAATACAATTTTGTAAACATAAATTATTTACAATTGATGAAAGGAAGAAAGGTGCATATTGCCTATTTATCTAAGCATAATACACATTTTTCATATATTTTAGTTAGTGTGTGGGTGGAAGAGATATAGCAGAAGAGGATGTATTCGTGAGACTCTTTTCCCTTTCCCTTGAAGCCAATGCTAAATTTTTAGGTAACATTTTTGGTGTCTTCGTTGGGGTATAGTGAGGCCTCACACTAGGGAGTTACATTTTTTCCTAAAAATTTTCGTGGGAATGCTTGATTCTTGGAAGACAAAAATGTTATGACAAGCATGAAAGAAGCACAAGTTTCAATATGGATATTTTTGAAAATAAACAAAATAATAGGGGATTCACTACTAAGGTGACAATTGTGGTGGATCATATTGTTGTTGGGGATTTAGTGAGGCCTAACACTAAGGTGCTAGTTTCTTACTAACAAGGCCATAGATATTGTCGTGGGAAAATCATAAAAGCACAATGACAAATTTCATGCATAAACTTAGATTGTATGAGTTATTGGAGGGCCCCTCAATCCATTATAATATACATATGGAGGATAATATGTGCACCTAGTGGGTAGCCAATGGGATGTGATTAAAAAATAAATAATATAATAATAACCGATAATTAGTATATATTGTTTATCATACTCATGATAAAATATAGATTCACATGACTATCATATTATTGGAGGTATTTTGGATGCATTATTTTGTGGGAACCTTGATTTATGGAGCATTCCTTCCATAAGGAGTAATTGACGTGCTTACTCTATCTTGAAGGTGTTTCTTTATATTTTTGTATTTTTTGTGGTTAATGTTTTTGGAATTTTAGACTTTGAAGGTTTATACTTGAAGTTTTATAGTTTATGATTGTTCGATTGTATTGTATATATTAAGGTTTACTTGAAATGGAATAAAATATTTTGGTTGGGCATAAAGGGGGAGATTTTTGTTTTACTTTTGTAGACCATTTTGGATGGAAAAAAAGGATGGAAATATTCAATCCAATTTTATTTTTTTTGTGTGAAGAATTTGAAGAAGCAAACCATATAATTAAACTTTCTTAAAAAGATACCTAAGTTTGAAAGAAAATTTTCAAAAATAGAGTTTGTGATGTAAAGTTATCATTGATTAAAAACATTTTTTTCTTAGGGTTGTCAGTGATGACCACTTGGTTCATATATTGGATATGTTTTGATAGAGTGAGTGTGTTGTGAAAATTTCTTAATTGCATTTAACATGAAATTTATCACGTAATTTCTTAGGAGATTATTTATTATTATATCAAATATTGATAAACCCACAATTTTACTATTTACTAAAAGTAAAAATAATTTGGAAGCTGAGAAAATAATACACACACAAAATAAAATAGACACTAAAACTTTTTGGAATTAATAGTCCCGAAAAAAACCCCGAAGGGAAAACCACTGGAGCATATGAGGGTTTATTTTATTATTATGCAACAAAAATATGAGTACAATAACTTGATGCCCTACTAACAATCCTTAGGCAAATAATTTGGCCAAAATAATGTGGAGAAAAATTCTCCCTCTACAAAATAACTTGACCTCCCTCTCGCATGCTCACACTACTATCCTAGGCAAGTTGTACAACCCATGAATTGACCTCAAACTCTGTTGTATAGCCTTCTATTACCTCTAGAAGAATCTTCCCTACCTTTTGGATGATATTTCTAGCCTCCAACAACTCAAACAAACCCTTCCCAACAACTCGCTCAACTCGACTCACTAACTCACACTGCTTGGATGACTTTCTCTACAAAATATTTTGAACTCCCTTTTCCGGCCTCTTTAGCACTGAAAAACTACTTGGAAACTCCTTCGAAATTTTATTTGTTGATCCCTCTTTGATTCTATCCCTTTAGCTTGAACTTTCCCCCCACTGATACTTTGCACACTAGGTAGCTTGATCTACCCTTCTCTTTATCTTGCAACTATGTCCCTTGTATCCTCCTCCATCCTATTGACTTACTCTTATAATATCTTATTGGAGCTTCAAAGACCATGATTATATCCTCATCAATAACTAATATCATCTTAGACTTGATATTTCTTAATCAATTCCAAATAATTGATTATTTTTTCTAAGTTAGGCATTTTTAATTATTGATTAATTACTTTAGTTAAGGTACTTTTCAAGCTTATCTCATGGAACCTTTTATGGGTTTTGGAGATATCATCCTCCTTAGCCTCTTAAACATAAACTGAGACTATAACTTTTGTTTGATGCTACCAAAATCTAACGCTCCCTCATAGCAAGGAAGGTGTTCTTTCATAAATGTCTCCACTCTGTAGTTGGCCCATGTTGTTGGTGTGTGACATTTGCAACAACTTGTTACTTTCCACCATGCTAGTGTGCATATTGTGATTAATTTGCTAATGTTGTAGCTAAATCACTATGAATTTTCATTGTTGCTGACACTGAATTATGCCACCCCGCACTTCTTGTGTTCCATCTTATCTCATGTTGCTACAACTACTGCAACTAAGAATTGACCTAATGCCCCTGTAACTAGCTTCTGTAGTTGTCCCTCAAGTCTCTAACTGTAATTAACTCTCCTTAGTCTACTAAGTATTTGTTTGTTCCTAACTATCTTTGTGCCCATCCAGTATTTGACTACAATTAGCTTTCCACTGTCTCTCAAGATCTAGCTGCGCATATTGACATATCGATCTCCTTGCTACTATATACTATGGGCCCCTATAGCCAACATAATGATCAAAGAGGAAACACATGTTTGATGTTATCCTCTGTGGAACCTAACCAATCTTGCAACTTTGAACCATCACACTCCTCCTCCATTTCGAGGTATGGCCAATATCAATTAAAACGCCTCCAAACTAGAGGTCAACTCATCTATCTCTTACAAAGTTATTTTCTATTGTTACCCATTCCTTTTAAGACAATTGATGATGTAATGACCAAATTCACCACATTTAAAGCATTTGACCTTCAACATGTCCTTCTTCTTTTTTCGCCTCCCTTTGAGCTTTGTCCTTAAGTGGGACCCTTATTTTCTTTCCATTTACTTGCAAGGGTTATGTTTCCCTCTTCCTCCGTCTAATATTTTGGTCTTTTGTTGCTACTATTGATATTACCTTTGACTAAACTAAGACTCAAATGTTCTTGTGTGAAGTCGCTCCAAAATTATTCCCAATCTAGTAATTGATCTCGTCCAATGATCCCTTAAACAAACTTCATCCATTCTTTGGAAAATCCATTTATAACGACCTACACAAATGATTTTTCATCACGTTTCTTACCTACATATGCAAGCTCATCATAATGATTTTGAATTCTAGTGAGATAGGGAGGCACAACTTCACCCTTCAACATCTTTGTGGTGCTTAGCTTCTCCTTGAGAATGATTTTATGATTCTTTGTTGGATCCTGGTATAGTTTCACAATGGAATCCCACACGTATTTTGTTGTTTCCTTCTCTGCAATAAGTGGGATGATATGAACTCACACTCCATGCAAGGCCATCCTCTTCATATTGGCCATCTCTTTCTTGAAGTTAGCCAATTATTGTGCATATGTTGGCTCTTCCATGAAATTTGTCACAAAGTCCTTTGGACCATGCTCATCTAATAGAGATTACATATTGTCCTTCCAGTCACCAAAATTTGAGGCTTTCTTAACTCTTTCTTAATATGTGATACCTATTGTGACCATCCTTGCGAAAACTCAAAAGAAATAGGAAATAAACTAAAATATACTCTCCTATTTATGGCCCTCATTATGCTACTTAGAATTCCTTAGGAATGCATAGATCTACTTTTCCTTGCCTCTAAATGTCCTTCTTTGGTACTCGCACTCCTTTCTAGCTCAAACAAGAAACTTAATCTACCCTTCAAAAGTCCTTCTCTAGAAACTGGCACACATACTACTACTCCTAAATCTCACTTTGGTTGACTGGATAAATTGTTATGGTCTGTTGAGACTGGAAATCTAGAATCTCCTCCTAAAAAATGGATCTAGAAACCCGCTAAGAAATTATGGAAATTCCTCTTTAGTATGATTTTCTCTTCGTGTCCCTGCATAGGTCCATAGTAGAAACCCTCACTACAATAAACTTATGCACCTAAATATGCTCAACAAAATAACTGATCTTCTCATTAGAACTACTTCTAGGAAAATCTACTGCTTCTTGTAAATTTTCTCTCGGAAAGTTGAACTTTTAATGCACTTTACCTCTGGAAATAAATTTATTCACAACAATTCGCACTTCTTGGTTGGCCTGTGTAGATCTAAAGAAATTTTGCTCTTATGTCCCTCTAAAACTACAAAATTCTACTTCTCTCACTTCTGAGCCGCTAATTTGATCTTTAATGCTCCTATACAATGTGAAAATTGCCTGATTCCAATTAACTGGAAACTTATCTCTTAACTATTTAGCAATTTATTTTTTATTACGAAAAATATCGAGAAACTCAAAATTGCAATCTTCGCCAAAAATAAAATATAATGCGCGAAAATAAACTCGAAGCTAAGAAAATAATGCACACACAATAAAATAGACACCAATATTTTTCACTTAAAAGTCCCCAGAAAAAGCCCGGAATGGAAAACCGGTGCAACAGATGAGGGTTTACTTTATTATATGCAACAAAAATTTGAGTATAATAGTTGGATGCCTTACTCGAAATCATTCAACAAATTTTTATGTCCAAACTAAATAAGAGAAAAATTATAGCTCTACAAAATAACTCAGCCTCCCTCTGGCCTACTCGCACTCCCTCTTTGGTTTATCACACTACTGGCATAATGAAGTGATATGGAACTTGAATCAGCCTCAAATTATGTTGTCTAGCCTTCTCTTCACTCTAGAAAAAAATATTTTCCTTCCAAAATATCATTTTGGCCTCCAGAAACTAAAAGAAACCCTTCTCGATATCTCGCTCAACTAGACTCGCTAGGTCGCAGTGCTTCGACAACTTTATCTCCAAAACATTTTAGCCTCCCTTTTCCTACCTCTCCAGTGCTAGAAAACCATTAGGAAAATCCTTCAAAATTCTCTCTACTACTCCCTCTCTTTGATTCTCTCCCTATTTCTCAAACTGTTCCCCCACTAAATATTTTTACACTCTGTAGCTAAATCTACCCTTCTCTTTCTCTCGAAAGTAGGTCTCATGTATCCTCCTCCATCCCGTCGAACTTTTCCTATAATCTCTCATTGGAGATTCAATGACCATGATTAGGTCCTCATCAATGACTAAGATCATATTAGACTCGATCCGTGTGAATCTCTAGAGCATTCTCGATCATCCTTAATTAATTCCTATTAATTAATAAATTTTCCTAATTTAGACAGCTAAATTTTAATTATTGATCAAATAATTTAATTAAGGCATTTCACAAGCTTATCTCACTAAATGTTTTCTATCTTTTCAAGATATCGTGTTACCTAGCCTCTTGGAAACAAATCAAGACTAGAAAATCTTGCCTAATGCTACTAAATTCTAACATGTATCTTAGGCAAGCTAATGCTAGTAGATATAGAAATATCACAACATCTCGTATTGTAGTCATAATAGCCAATATGAAAAGTATGGTAGAAGTTGTGATCACTTTACTTAAGTTGCGTTGAATAATAAGTTATTTTATAAACACTAGATTTCATTAAAGGTTCCAAGCAAGATTCCTTTTACAAGGAAATATTATGGTTAAGGTATTGAATAATAAACAAAAGAGACAAAATCCTCAATTGAAATGGTTTAGAAAATAGATTTCTCTATCCAATTTAGAGGTGATGTTGCTGTCTATTGGGGTTCACTTCACATTGGAAAAAGGAAGGAAATATCAGATGAATAATATGAAAATGTATTTTTGACAAAGGGGTCCCATGTTGTGAAGAATGATAAGAAGAGCACCAGGTGTTTATTTTTAGGTGACTTCATATTATATATTCATGAATGTATTCAAGAGGAGCACATTTCTTCTATTAAATTTTGGGTATGTGTTATATTATTTGTGAAAATAGCACCATGTGAAAATTATATGTAGTCAGAAATGTTGGTGGCGTGGGTGGGGTAGTTCACACGAGGTCAATTTTAATGCCCTTGAAAAAAATGATGGTTTTTAAAAACTACTTTTGGTATTTTTTTTAGCACATAAATTTTGTTTAGGTTGTTTTATTATGCATGGTTTATTTGTGGTGCAAGGTCTATTGGACCATTATTTTCTATTTTTGGTTAAGAAATTTAGATTGTAATATAAAATTGGTGTAACACCCTCCTCCGACACTTACTCAAGTTCACTCGTCGACGAGGTAAATATGTGACGAAGAGTTACTATGATATGAATCAACCTACTAGTTTCATTAAGGAAGTGGAATCAACAAAATTAAAGTTTAATTACCTTCCTCATGAGCTACAGGACCCCCAAGAGCTAAACCACCCCTCTAGGTGCCCAAACCCTAAGTGAGATTACTTTTTCACCGACCTAGACTGTGAGTTGCAGGCATAACACTACCTAAATTCAACTGTAGGCCTCCAGTTGCATGCATAATACTACAAGGGAGTGAATGTAGTCCCAAGTTCCCACTTTTTTTCCTATGACTGCAAGACTTGAGCCACCTTTCAGGGCTAGTCTCGAGACCACTGCTGAGAACTTGATGAGACTTTCGAAAATAATCAATGACGCAAAGACAAATCCTTCAACACATAACTTATTCAAGAACTTTACCTAACCAAGCTTAACCATGATAGTCATTTCTTCAAACATCTTGTGAACATCTAACCTATGGACTATAAATTCATATCTGAACATAATGGTCTCATACTTATCTGAAAATCACCAAGAAGGTCTAACTCCCTCCCATAATAGTTTCAAAAACATATATTATGTCATGCATTCATTAACCATTCAATATATTATCAAAACATGTTAAGAGGCATAGATATAACACATCATATAACCAACATATAACCAACAAAGAAACCAACAAATTAAAAACATATAAACTTAAACGAATACATTTAGTTAACAAATGAATTCTTTTAATATATAAGGTACCTAATTTAGCTTATTTCTAATAAATTATATATTATTTGTTTTTAGTTATACACATACATTTATTTAAATTATCAATTGAATTCTTTTAATATAATATATTATTTACCTGATTTAGCTACTTTCTAGGAATAATAATAATTAAAATATTAGGGGTTTGACTAAGATCTTTAAGTCATAATTAGCCGTTAGCAATTTAGCCGTTGGAGTCTCTGCACACTCTATTTAAACAAGCTAAGCCGGATTGGTTCTTCAACTTGTCCTGACGATGGACCACACTGGTTGGTTCGAAACGCGTCGACAAAAGATTGGTTATGTGATTTTGCCGAAGATTATCTAAACAACATATAAACTATGAAAACTCACAATAATATCACCATCATAATCAATACATATGCTCATAGACCACAATTGCAAATACCTCTTATTAACATATGAAAATGTCAACCAAGTTAGGGACTTCCACATACCACGTGACCATAGATTGGGCTGAACCAAAAATATCTTTCATCCAATCACCTATGTGCCATATTGCAAGCGGGAATGTGGGATCTCATGGAATAACAAAACAAATGACAACAAGGACTTTCAGAGGTAGAACCACCTCAATCCTCAACCAGTGATTCCACCTCACATTTATAAATCACTAACCATCACGAGATTAGTCTCTACCCAAGCTTCTCAGGGCTCCAGATCATTTTTTACAGCCTATCTCTATGACTAGTAACTCAACCCATAGCTGTCACAGGGTTCTAAAGCATTTTTCCAAACAAGACTCCAAGACTAGTAACTCAACCAACCAAGGGCCCTAAAGAATTTGTCCAACCAAGGATTCTAGGACTAGTATCTGAACCCAAGTTGTTCCAGGGATTCTAGAGTGTTTGTCAAACCAAGGGTCCACAAAGTAATAACTCAACCCACATCCATAAGGAACATGAAAACCAATCAGAAACAATCAAGTGGTAAACCCACAACACCATGGCTATCTAGGAAATGGAAAGGCTAGGAAAAACAACTATCAATCTAGGAAATCCTCCATGCCAATGACAAATCATAAATAAATAACCATATGTATATACCATGCATGCTAGACTAGAAAGGAAATCATACATGTAACTCAATACCTACAAGCAATCCTGATATAGTTGTTGATCCCCATGTTACCTTGCACTTTCTTGCTTTTCCTTTGCATTCTTTCTCCAAATCCAAAATATGCCACAATTCTCGAAGAAACTATAAGTGTGCAAGATTATGAGAGAGAGAGTGAATAGAAGAGAGCTCCATCTAAAAATTTTCAAAAGGTTGTACTAATAAAAGCTTCGACTAACAAAAGCTGTGAACTAATCCTTAGAATCCTTTTTTATCATTTAGGCCTCTATTTTCTTAAATTTCCTCTAGTTTTCCTTCAATTTCCTCCTCACATGCCACTTGCGACCTTTCACCTTCTTTTTGTCCTATTTTCCATTATTTTCATAAGAAAAATTCAATTAATGCCTCTTTTCCTTTTCAAAGCCTTTGTCATTGCCTTTTCCGATTTCCTTAGCCATAATAAACCAAATTAACACCCACTAGGATGTTCTTTCAAACATTCAACTTAGAATACATGTCCCATGACCTTGGTCTTATATTTTTTACATGGAAAATCAACTAGTTTTTGTTACAAAACACTTCCCCTTGTGGGAACACTGTCCTTAGTGTTCAATGACACCTGTAAACTAGCAAGATGCTTAAACAAAACATACTACCCACGGAGATTCATAACACAACGCGGTGCAGTATTTACAATGAACACTATTGAAACATGAAAAACATACCATAACTAGAGCTTTATAACACAACACATTATGGTATTTACAATAACAACCACATATACACTCATGCATATTTTCTTCAACCAACAAATAATCATATTGTTCATGGAGATTTATAACCACAATGTTGGGTTGTGTTATATTCTTTCCATGACTAGCCCACGTAGTTAATAGGGGGGTTAGAGTGGGGGCAGAGCCCCCCTTCGTTGCACCAATTGTGTACTGGGGAGTCACAGGGGGTTTAAGGGGTGCAGGTAACCCCACCCTATGGAGTCCGGGGTAGTGCCCTAGGAAATTTTGGTTTTGGAACCTATGTTAGGTTGGGTAGACCCACCTATGGTTTTGTGCATGATTTTCACACATGTTTTTGGAAGTGATGGTTTTTGGTCCATGGTTTTGGATGTGGTGGTTTTCAGTCCATGGTATTGGATGCTTCGTTATGTATAAATATGTATTATAACATTGAAAGGAACATAATGAAAAATCAAGCTGGTAGTCCCAGTTTTGGGATCCAAGGGAAAATCTCTATGTATATGTGTTTTATGTGTTATGCTCTTGCATTGTTTATTTTTTTTGTTTTTAGAATTCATATGCAGGTAATTTCTATACGGGGTTAAAACCTACATTTGGTATAAGAGCTATTTTTGGCTTCAAGGGGTGCCTTTATTGTTGAGGGGTTTCACTCGGGCCTGTGGCAGACCTTATTCAGTGGGAGATCTGTGAGATTGATTATGGGGGTGAAAGAAGATGGTGAGTAGTGGAAAGATAGAGATCGAGAAATTTAATGGTCAGAGTTTTGAGTTGTGGAAACTCAAGATGGAGGATCTATTAGTGGATAAAGATCAGTGGATCACGGTAGATCCAGGTACTAAACCAATGGGAGTGTTCGTTGAAGAATGGAAGAAGTTGGATCAGAAGGCAAAGAGCACAATATGATTGTGAGTCTCAGATTTATTATTGTTGAATGTATCAGGGGAAGCTATGGAAAAGGATTTGTGGGACAAGTTAGGGACTTTGTACCAATCTAAGTCTCTGGTGAATAAACTGTTCCTATGGAAAAAGCTGTATAACCTGAGGATGAAAGATGGAGACTCAGTGACAGAGCATATGAATGCATTTAATACTGTGGTAAGTCAGTTAGCATCTGTTGATATTAAAATTTCAGATGAAGATAAGTGCATCAATTTGTTGTGTTCTCTACCAGATTCATGGGATAGTCTGGTTATTGCAATACGTAGCAGTCCAACTTCCTTGCAGTTTGATGAAATAGTCTCATCCTTGCTGACGGAGGAGATGAGAAAGAAAAATATGCAGAGCTAGAATGGTTATGCCTTGTTTGTATGAGGATGGTCCCAGAACATAAACAAAAATAAGTCATCGAGTGGGAGATCTAAATCTCCAGGAAAACCTGTAAAGGTGGTGTGCTAGAAATGCAGAAAGGAAGGGCACTACAAAAGGGACTGTAAATCTAAAGCTCCTAATAAAGGAAAGGGATCTGATGATGCTCCATTTGTAGAGGCAAAAACCACCTCAGATGAAGGTGGGGATGTGTACTCAGCTTCTTAAAGTACACATGTAGATCATGAGGCATGGTTGATTGACTTAGGTCCAACCTTTCACTTCACTCCCCATAGAGAGTGGTTCTGTGAGTGTGAGAAATACGATGGTGGTGATGTCTTCTCAGGGGATGATAGGAAGGCTATAATTGTTGGTCACAGTGTTATCAGGAGAACTAGTGCCCATTCAGAGCTGCTAGTCCCACTAAGACAAGTAGTTATCTTAGAAACAAACAATTTAAAGTCACTTGTGTTTTCCTTTATGAGAAATAGATGAGAGAGAAGAAGAGAGTACCAACCTCAATCTTTCGCTTGGCTCCTTGCTTGTTTCCTCTCTTCTTTGATAGAGCTTTCGCCACTTCTTCCTCACTTGTCCTGCTTCAAAGAACACCTATAGAGTCAAAGTAGCAAAATACCATCAAGGCATAGATATCTATAACCATAAACATTATAGGATCAGATGTATATTAACCATACAAATGCATAAACAAATACAAGATTTAGAGATATACAAGTATATGGAGGAAAACTCAAATAGCTTTATTGATAGAAGTAGTAGAAGAGAGGATTACAACCAAGATGTCTGATCTAGCATCATCCTCCTAGCATGAAAGCCCTCTTCACCTCATGAAAAGCTAGATCACCCAACAATACAATGTCTCAAAGAGAAACCAACAACACTTCCTTACAAAATACAAAATTCCAGCCTCTGGATCTCTAGGATGAGGGATCCATATATAGATATTTGCAGGTAGGTGAGTCAGCTTCTGGGATTTTGATTAGTGTCATTTCGCTAATAGTTCTTGGTTCCACTTGGAGATTTCATAATCTCTTACTCATCCATGGGCGAATTCAGAGAGGAAAGTGTCAAATGAACAGTTTCTAGAAGATTCTCTGGGTTTCCACCTAGCAAACTGCCTCTGCCATTTGTTTGCTCTCTCTCATCGCACCGTACAGAAGGGCTTTTCAGTATGCATTGCACCCCCTGTGTGTAATAGGTGAGATGCATTGCACCCTTAGCACTGAGCATTCTGTATGGTCCAGTTTTGACTAGTTCTAAGTAGTTTTTCAGGGAGAACTTCTAGGAAATGATGTAATCAGCTGACCTTGTTCCTTTAGGGTATGAAACAAAACTTTTAGGGGTTTAGAATCCCTTGGTTTATGGACATATGTGATTGGGGTTGCAGTGCCCAAATATGTCTATAACAGTTGCCCCCTAAAGCATGAGGTTGTAAATCTTCTGATGTCGGGTGAAATGCTTTATCATGAGGATCCGAGGTTTTTCAGATTGGAAGGTGACCTATAATATAATACAATACAATACATTATCTTCATAATATTTTCATGATCTAGCTGAGGCAGGCATTCCCATGCTCATCTTTATAAATTCATTTCCATGTACATACGATAGACAACCATGTGTGTGGCAGACTGATGATTCTGGTAGAGCCATCATCCCTCGGCTTGGATTATTATCTGTGCAGCTATGATGTACATTTGATGTCTTTATTTTCCTAAATATATCACAGCCTGGATGGATGAAACTAGATCCGGGGTCTTCAAAGTCATTCAATCTTCACTCGAAGTACAAGTCGATCCATGTGAAAATATGTTCTGGTGTCGAACATGGAAGGACATCGCCTGATTACTAGCCAATGATGTAAGCTATTAACAGGTGCAAGAGGAGTCATCAATAATGATAATGACCCTCAAGGTACTGTAGTACAATTTACATGGTGTGAATACATGAGTTGATGTTGGACACCATGCAAAATCTTTTGGTCGAAGGTCATTGATGTAAACCTATCGCCAGAAGTGAGAAACTTGCCATTGAGGCATGCAAGCTTCAAAGTACTGAAAGGGTTGTTCCTAAGTCAACTTCTTGGATAATGAGCTAATGTCGACAAGAAGTGACCCATCGTAGGAGGGCCTTAATGAGTCCCACATCTACGACACAAAATAGAGCAAATGATTTTGTGGAGGTGAAAACGATCTGATGATACAAGGTTCAGGGTGGCGGTCATTAAAAATGGAGAGTGAAGGTATTTCAGCGGATGAGGCGTAAGCTAGGTTAGTGAATTCTCTGAGTGACTTCTCTTGAACATATCGGTGACACTGAAATGGATTGGTAGTGTTAGTCCCAAAAAAAGATGGTACGGAGGACCAATGGTGATATGACCGGTGAACAGAATAACCCAACCCAGCTCAATCATGGTGATGGAGTGAAAGTGTCATGTTCAAGAGCGACCTGCTACCAATAAAGTTCTTCAAGTTTTCTTCCCAATTTTTCACCAGTCATTTCTCACAAGTACCTCTTTATTTTTGTCAAGCTTGAGGAGGATAACATATGCTTGTTCTATAATTTTACCTCCACGCAAACCTATCGCTATGTTTTAGCGAGCCTAGCAATAGTGAAACTCGCTCTTGTCTACATGGACAAGTTTGTCGCTATTGTTTTAACGAGTTTAACGACAAACATAACTCAATCCTTTTCAGTTTTAGAGAGTCTGAAAAAAGAAGGAAAGGAAACTCCAGTAATCCTTTTTCGTAGTATAATCCTTTAAGTCCAAAAAAGTATAAAATAATACAAAAGGGATGACTTTGCCGATCACTTTAACGAGACGAAAAAGACAAGCGCTCAATCCTTTTGTGCAATGATCCCTCAGGTCCAAAAAGATTAAAATCTAGAGGAGGGATGGCACTTCTAATCACTTTAATGAGTTGGAGAGGCCAATCGCTCGGCAATATTTTTATATTTTACGAGTCTAAAAAGAGGTTAAAAGAGACTCATCTTTGAGGAACGAGTGATATTTTCGAGTAGCAGTTGGTTCCAGGTGAGGTTTGGAACTTTTCAATCATGATGGCGTAAAGAAGGTGGCTAACAGAATCACTCATCGCAACTGTTCCTCAAAAGGGTAAACAATCAAGTGGAGGTGTATGATCGGCTAAAAAGTGGAGGTGATGGTAAGAACACAATCGAGGCTCAAAAGTTGATAGTAATGCGATCAAAAAGGTTATTTACTGAAAGATGGGTTCATTTTTTAATGAGCTTAAACTTTGGGGTAACATATGCTCATTACTAGGTTTATTTTTTAACGAGCTTGAACTTCACGTAAACCTACTCCTGCTAGTCGTATAATAAGGATGTCTCTCATTAGTAGGTTCAGTTTTTAAAGAGCTTGCCGGGTAAAAGCATGTTTTTTTTTTTCTCGGTAAAAAACTAAACTATTATATTATGTACAGGAGTCAAAAAATACACCATGGTAAATCAAGAGAGAATCAGGCTCTGGGTATGTCACCCGAGAGCAGTTGAGGCAACCAGGAAACTAGCCCACGCAGGGGCGCCAGACACATGAGCGAGACTGTCCACAAGAGCAAGCCCACGCAGGGGCACCAACCATTTCATCCCATGCAGGGGAGACTGACCTTACCCATTCCATTAACAAAATTTCAGAAACAGAGACAACAAAACAGAAAACGAAAGAGACCAGAAGCATTGATGCTATAACTGAGCCAAAACAAACAGCAAAAGAGACCAGAAGACCAGACAAAAAGCCATAGGAACCTTGTGCTCGGGCGTCATCAATCGTCCATTTGCACTTCCTCTACCTGGCACCAACCATAGGCTTCTCTTTCAGCAGCAGTGGGAAAAGTATCTTTCTCCTCGCCGGTCCCCGTCCTCTGATCGTGCTTGCTTTGCTTTGTATTTTCCGGGTCTGAGGCCAGACCTTTAACCTCCTGCTCCATATCAGCTTCAGGAACCTGTGCTTCGTGCATCTAATTATCAGTCTTCCTCTACCCATGTTCATCCAGGGAATCCTCATCTTCCCGAGCATTTCCTATGAACAAGAGTGAGACATGCGCACTAATCCGCAGATTATTCATGGAGCTGCTAAAATTGAAGATAGCTGAGCTGAAGGCAGGCAAGGCAGTCGAGCTCGAAGCCCCTGCATCCATGAATTGACTAGAATGGAGGGGATTAGCACCAGTGGAGCGAGCAATATTGCAGTGGCAGCAATGGACAACATTGTCCGCTTCATGACTGCGAGAAATTCCCCCTCTGGAAGTGCCTCGACGGCTAAGCAGACGCTGTCGAGGTCTCACCATTCTCACAGGGGGCAAGGGAAAGAAATTCCAACAGACCACGGGGTAATCCAAACCCCCTGCTACCAGAGCCGACTGAGGGATGAGCCAGACAGACGGAGAAGATATCCCGACAGAGACGGAGAGGCCAGGCAACTGCATTACCACCAACATTCTCTGATCATATACTGTAATATCCCTTATGACTTCACCTGCCCTGCGTTGGAGCTCACCCGCCATAACTGCTGCCGTCGCCTGAGCCGAATTACCTCGCCGGGCATTAACTAACCCCTGCAGCTTCACCTTATACCAGCTGCGTCCCATACCTGCATTGTCTACGGCTGCCACGTGATGGCCATTGGCCGGCATGTGGCCATCCACCCACGCCTGTCCCATCTCAATTAGCACCCGCATCCGGGGAGGGTAAAAGCATGTTAATGTGTATCACTTTTTCCCTTTTTGTGGCAAAGAAGTTTTATAAAAATAAATGGAGTTTGAAATTTTACTCTTAAATTTACAAAATCATAAAAAATTAGGTGGTGGTAAAAGAAGACAAAACATGTCAATTTAAATTCAATTTCATGTCATATTTTTTCTAAAATTTAATATATATTTTTTATCTAATTTATTCATTTCCTTTAAAAGATATCATTAATATTTTACATAAATTTTTAAGTAGTGACAAAACTACGACCCCTCATTTCTCTATTGATTTATGTTTTTCAATTCCAATTTCTTTAAGAGATGTGTTGTAAACATTCTAAAGATTGCTAAACAAATTTAAAAATAAAAAGTAAGCATATTTTTTAATTATTATTAAAATACTAGTAAAAATGATCATATTTTCGTATATATAAAACCGCGACCCAAGAAACTACTCTTTCAAGTTTATAAAATCAATTTTTTTAATAGAAATTTGAAAATAACATATAACAAAATGTTAAAATTATTTTTTGAAAATTTTTAAAATATATTTTAAATTTTTTATAAATAAATTTTTTAATTATGATTATAATAACATATTTTATATTATTCAAAATATAATATATAAAATTATTTGGTTAGAAATTCTAATTCTATATATATATATATATATATATATATTTAAAGAGTATTAACATTTAATTTAACTGTACATAAAGTTATTTATATTTTGTTAGTGATTAACCATAGGTTTTACCAATATTTACTATCAGTTGACTTATTTGCAAATTTAGTATTTACTTTTTATAACATTATTTATATTTTCTAAACCCATTAAATAGGTTCACTATAGCTTTTACTAAAATTTATTGTGAGTTAGCTTTGTTACAAATTTAGCATTTATTTTTTATAATTAACAAGTATGAAACTCAACTCATTTAATTAATATTTTTATCTTATTATTTTTATCTTTTTTCATTTGAATACTTTTTTGCTTTTGCCATATAATGAGACACATTAGCATGCTTTTACCCTGCCCCATGCGCAACTTTGCTCCGAAGCCTTTTTGTATGCAAGCTAGGAACGACCAACTACTGTCCTAGGGGTTAAAGAACTACTAAGGTTAGGTATGATAGTTTCTCGGTGGAAAACTTCTCCTTTACTTTGCCATTTCTGTTGGTCCCGGCAAAGGTGAATGGTTGACCAGACCAATCACCTAACTTAACCAGTTGAAGTTAGTAAAAACTACGGGCTCAGAGTTACACTGGTCGCTTTTCACTTGCATACAAAAAGGTTTGCATGACCCCAGGTATAAAGAAGAGTAAATTTTCCAGGTTACCATACGGAAGTTCTTGCATTAGGAAGATTGTTCCATCCACGTAGCAGACAAAACACTTCCTTGGCTTTGTCCACCCGAATGGGCAAAGGCGAATGGTGTCAATTCCAATCACATAACCTTTGACAAGGGAATCCTTTTCTAGTCTAATCCCATTTTCCTAAATGGATGGGTGTGTCAGAATAGTCATATATCCTACGCAGAAACACATCTTATATATGGGTTTTTCTTACCGAAGCAGACCAGGGCGCATGCCCCCTAGGTTTAGTCACGTTCACCGAAACACTCGCGCTCATCAGGTGGACGGACTAGAGATTGATGAGACATTCCTTGTGCAAAAATACCAATTAGGGATGGAACTTGACTAGTAGCTGTGTTTGAACCGGGGAATGAAAGCTGGTCTATGAGCTGGACCACTCTGCCTTCATGCGGGAAACACATCACTCGAAAGAGTGATGAAATAATAGCTCCCATGCTATAAATGTAATCACGCCCAAGGAGTAGATTGTAATCTAATGGCCCTTGGAATACCATCACGTTTAGATAAATGGTTTTCCTTCTCAAAGTTATAGGCAAATTTGGAAGGATCCCTAATTATCGACTGGTTCCTTTGTTGAAGCCTAACAGATTTTGAATCTCAGGCAGATGTGATGGCAAACCAAGCACTTTCCAAGCAGTGGAGGAAAGGATACTCATGAAAGCCCCTTCATCTATGATAGTACCCACCATGATCATTCTGTAATCTTGTACTATGATTCAGAATGGTACATTAGATGGTAGGTGGGGTCTCGCTAGTAGATTCTAATCGAAGGAAATGACTAGATTTCTTGGAGGAGGGACCGAATAAACGACCGGATGAATCTATGATGAACTTCCTTCCTGTGGTAAAGGAATGGGTAGATTGCCCCCTTGTTCATCGGATTCTGTGTTGACAAAAAGAATTTGAACGGTGTCGTTCTCATGCTCTTTGGTGACTGTATCATTTGAAGGTGGACCTTCTGAAGACAAGATTGGGTCAACTGCCATCTCGACATATTGACTTTGGTCTGGTGTGGACTCAGAGGGTTTATCCTCAATGGTAGGTACTTTGACCGACAACAAAGGTGTGTCAGTCGGATTTTCAACTAGTGATGGACTCGGAAAGAGTTTCTTGTATCCAGGAGGAGGTCACTGCGGAGAAGCAGGATGGTTATCCAAGACTCTTTTAGCTTCGTCCAGGAAGGGACAATGGTGGAGGGCATGATCGCCTTCACACAGTCTATAAGGAAATTTAGATCTTCCTTTCTATCCATTGACTTCGTTTTCACTAGTTGATGGTGTGCTCTCAACATGATTGTCAGAGGTTGAAGACACCGGATTGTGCAAGCGGGGAGACCAGTCCCTTAAGATCCGCGGGATGCAAGGACAATCTCGATGATAGTGGTCTCCTTTGCAAATGACACATGGAGATTTAGGTTTGGATGGTGCAGTGTGTGGATTTTCACCAGACGATGCATGATTTCCCCCTTTCGTCGTTGGCTTCTTCTTCTTCTTCTCCTTCCCTTTCTTCTTCTCAGTTACTTGGTTTTTAGTGTTACTAGCTTCACCAAGCGAAGAGGAAGAAGGAGAGGGAGAAACAAATGAAGTAGAAGGTGGGGGAGTGACTTTAGTATCATCTGGTTGCTGATTTGATTGCTGAGGAATTACGGTGTTTTGAATGACAGAGGTCAAGAAAAGCCATACTAGCAGGCCAATTGTGAGTCCTGGAAGGGACAATGTAGCCATGTGTGGAGCACCAACATCTCCCCAAGAAGAGAAAGGACTAGGATTACCCCCAAGGGGAAATCTTGGATTGGTGGACTCCATTTTGTCAACTTAAGACCAACGAGGGAACAGTGATGTTATTCCGATTAAAATAAATTTTATGATGCTTTGACAAAACTTGCTTTTTCAATTTTTAAGAGTCGAGAGAAAGCTAAAGGTGACTCTAGTCACCTTCGATTTTTAATGAGCCTGAAGTGACAAGTGCTCAGATGGACCTTTTATTTTAAGGAGTATGAAAAGGAACGAAAGTGACTACTCTGGAAATCTAGACATAGGGATTACCAAACCAATTGCAAAACTGCAGAATACTTTTTATGTACAGCAGTCAATCTTCCCGAATGGTGTGTTCAGTGCATTGCGATCGATAGGGTGGAAGACATGGCTTCCTAAGGATAAAGGATATAGCCTATTATGGTCTCCCAATATATACTCAACAGTACGTGGGAGCACAAGTTTGTACTGGCACATTTCGTATCAAAGAGGAGGAATCACCCAACCCACAATGAAAATGATAGTTACCAGGCTTTACGACGCCGGAATACATCTCTAGCCTAGACTTCTAGATGTTGTGCGTTAGGTTCCAAAGAGTTTTTATGTTCATTGAGGTTTATTTTACAGTTGATATTTCTTAAGAAATTTTCCTTTAAGGTTCACCACGTGATTTAGATATACAATTCCTAAATATGAAATCTAAGATGATAAACAATCGTTTATTTTCTTTTAGCAATGAAAATCCTAGCTACTAAGGAAAGAGAAGTAAAATTCTTTCAACATAGAGCAGAGAGTACACACTAAGATGCATTGTCCTAAATCAATTTCCGCACACAGTCTAAGTGCAAATGCACATGCATGTATTTGTTTTTTCAGTTTCCTTAATATGAGAATGACAAAAAGAAAACTAAGTACATATCTGAACTATCTTTCCTCAAAGCGACACTTTAGCAATTTCTTTTTAAAAAATGAAAGGAAGATTTAGATGACACTTTCAATTTCAACTTGAAAAGTGCTTTCGACACTTCAAAGAATTTATTATTCAAATCAAATACAATGGAAAAAGCGTAATCGACTATCTAAAAGAGGAAGAATTTACAACACTCTTTTCTTTGACTGAAAATGACACTTGCGACACTTTCAAATCAAAAGAAAACAGTTCGATTAAGCTACTTTTTGCAAAGGAAGACAGTAAATGATGAAAAATACATAAAAAAACATTCACAATTCCTTATCAATGGAGTTTGAATAATGCAAAGGAAGAGAGTTTCAACAGTGATATACTGATCATAGACAGCAAAACTACTGAATAAAGCTAAAGACAATGAAGAAAAAACCAAAATCTGGAGGCAGAAATAGTCTCATTCAATAATCGCACTTGTAACATAGGGAAACAAGGATGCATCTCACCTGCAACACACGGGAGGTGCGATGCATCCAGGTTGCCAATGAGAGATAGTGCGATGGTCCGGGGACGAGACTGAGCTTGGTTTTCACTCACAGTTTGCAACTAAGTTCAGGGATTTAGGCTGAGCTAATGATAGACAATAAACAAAAAGTATAGGGGCTGATCTAATGAGGTTATTCGAGCTACCACCAAGGCACTTAGGATGTTTTTAAGTTGGTTTTTCAGTTCAAAAACAAACCCAGAGAATGACTGAAGCAGCGTTGATCTACTTTGCACTCGCATAGCAAATGCAGTTCGAAGGCTAGCTGGCTTAACTTCAGGCTCCGTCTATAGTTTATAAAGCAAACAAATAGAAACAAACAAACAAACTATTCACTCCCCAGCAGAATCACCATTTTGTTATCGGGAAAACTAGTGTCCATTCAGAGTTGCTAGTCCCACTAAGATGGGTAGTTATCTTAGAAACAAACAATTTAAAGTCACTTGTTTTTTCCTTTATGAGAAATAGATGAGAGAGAAGCAAAGAGTACCAACCTCAATATTTCGCTTGGCTCCTTGCTTGTTTTCTCTATCCTTTGATAGATCTTTCGCCACTCCTTCCTCACTTGTCCCACTTCAAAGAACACCTGTAGAGTCAAAGCAGCAAAATACCATCAAAGCATAGAGATCTATAACCATAAAAAATATAGGATCAGATGTATATTAACTATACAAATGCATACACAAATACAAGATTCAGAGATATACAAGTATATGGAGGAAAACTCAAATAGCTTTATTGATAGAAGTAGTAGAAGAGAGGATTACAACCAAGCTGTCTGATCTAGCATCATCCTCCTAGCATGAAAGTCCTCTTCACCTCATGAAAAGCTAGATCACCCAAAAATACAATGTCTCAAAGAGAAACCAACAACACTTCCTTACAAAATACAAAATTCCCGCCTCTGGATCTCTGGGATGAGGGATCCATATATAGATATTTGCAAGTGGGTGAGTCAGCTTCTGGGATTTTGATTAGTGTCATTTCACTGATAGTTCTTGGTTCCACTTGGATATTTCATGATCTCTTACTCATCCCTGGGCGAATTCAGAGAGGCAAGTATTAAATGAGCAGTTTCTAGAAGATTCTCTGGGTTTCCACCTAGAAAACTGCCTCTGCCATTTGTCTGCTCTCACTCATCGCAACCTACAGAAGGGATTTTCAGTATGCATCACACCTCTCATGTGTAATAGGTGATATGCATCGCACCCTTAGCACTGAGCAGTCTGTATGGTCCAGTTTTGACCAATTCTTAGTAGTTTTTCAAGGAGAACTTCTGGGAGATGATGTAATCAGTTGACCTTGTTCCTTTAGGGTATGAAACAACACTTTTAGGGGTTTAGAAGCCCTTGGTTTATGGAAATATGTGATTGGGGTTGCAGTGCCCAAATATGTCTATAACAAATGGAAAAGTAAAGTTGCAGTTGCAAGGTGGAAGTGTTAGAACACTTTCAAGTGTTCTGCATATTCTTGCATTGGCTAGAAATCTGATTTATGTAAGCAAGCTGGATGATGCAGGTGTAAAAACAATGTTCGAGAAGGATACCTACAAAATGGTTCGGGGAGCACTAGTATTGATGCGGGGAGTTCGGATTGGAACTCTGTACAATCTGCAAGGTAGCATTGTTATTGATGGGTGCAACAGTTCTGTGGTTCCTAAAAGTGGAGAAGAAAATCTAGTGGTCTCTGGAGAGAAGACCATGCTGTGGCATCAAAGGCTTGGACATATTGGAGAGAAGGGCCTTCAAATACTTCATGGTAAAGGTATGGTAGAAGGTATGAGTAATAGCTCTCTGGACTTTGATTTCTATGAAAATTGTGTATATGGAAGCAGAATCGGGTGAGTTTCCCCTCTAGTGGTAAGAGGGCGAATCAGATATTAGAGCTTGTTCATAGTGATGCGTTTGGACCTATGAAGGTCCCATCACTAGGTAAGTATGTGTACTATGTACCATTTATAGATGACTTCTCAAGGAATACATGGATATATTTCCTTAAGAAGAAATCTAAAGTCTTTGATAGGTTTAAAGAATTTAAGGCTTTGGTGGAAAACTAGACAGAGGAGAATATAAAGGTGCTGAGGACAGATAACGGTGGAGAGTTTTGCAGTAAGGAATTTGAAGTATTCTGTAAGAAGTCCATATACACCTCAACAAAATGGAGTTGCAGAAAGAATGAACAAGATGTTGATGGAAAGGGCAAGATGCATGTTCAGTGGTGCTAGGTTAGGACAGGAATTCTAGGCAGATGTGGTGGAGACAACATGTTACCTGGTCAACAGATCACCTTCATCAGTGTTGGAGGATAAGACTCCACAAGAGGTATGGACCGGTAAGAAAAACTCTCTTTCACATCTGAGGGTATTTGGATGTGATGCATATGTACATGTTCCAAAGGAGAAACGAACCAAGTTGGATAGTAAATCTGAAAAGTGCATCTTTATTGGCTATAAGATGGTGTAAAGGGTTATAAGCTTTGGAACCCAGTAACAAGGAAGGTTGTGTACAACCGAGATGTGCTGTTCATAGAGGTGAAAGATGTTATTAAACATAAAGTCCAACCAAAGGAACCTGAGAAGATAGAGTTTGAGCTAAAGCAGAAAGAATCAGACTCTACAACAGAGGAGGAATCAGAAGATGAAGAGCCACAAACTTCAGGTGTGTGAAGATCAGTTCGAGAAAAAAGGCAGCCAGAAAGGTATAGTCCATCTACTTTCTTTTCAAATTTTTCTTTATCTATTACTGATGATGATCCTAGAACCATGAAGGAAGTAGTAGATTCAGAGAATGGAAAACTCTGGAAAGAGGTCATGGTTGATGAAATGGCATCTTTGCATAAAAATGAGGCTTGGGATCTAGTGGATTCGTCGGCTGGAAGGAAACCCATTGGCAGCAAATGGGTGTTCAAGAAGAAGACAAATGCAAAAAGAAAGTTGGAGAGATACAAAGCTCGGTTGGTAGCAAAAGGTTATTCCCGGGTCCCGGTAATTCATTTTGGTAATATTTTTTCTCCTGTTGCCAAGGTAACTTCTATTAGATTACTTTTATCTATTGTTGTTGCTTTTGATTTTGAGGTAAAACAGATGGATGTGAAGACAACATTTCTTCACGGGGATCTAGAAGAGGAAATCTACATGGAGAAACCTGAAGGCTTTATGGTGAAGGGCAAGAAAGAACTAGTATGCAAGTTAAAGAAGTCTCTATATGGGTTAAAACAGTCACCAAGGATGTGGTATCAAATATTTGATACATTTATACGGGGACTTGGCTTCACCAGAAGCAAAGCAAATCACTGTGTGTATTTCAAATTAATTGGTGACCGTGTTATTTATTTGGTCTTGTATGTGGATGATATGTTGCTAGTTGGAAATGACAAAGAAATTATCCAGGATTTGAAGACCCAATTTTCCTCCAAATTCGACATGAAATATCTTGGTGCTGCAAACTATATTTTGGGCATGTAAATTAAAAGAGATCAGGCAAAGAGGAAGCTCTGGTTAAACCAGAGGAAGTATTTCAAGACAATATTGTAGAGATTTAATATGCAGGATAGTAAATCGATGAAGGTTCCTATTCCTGTAGGTGTAAATTTATCTGCTGAATAGTGTCCCAAGACACAAGAAGAGGAAGAGGAAATGTCCCATGTTCCATATGCAAGTGCAGTTGATAGCCTAATGTATGCAATGGTCTATACTAGACAAGACATTGCACATGTAGTGGGAGTATTGAGCAGGTTTATGTCAAAACTAGGAAAGGAGCATTAGACAGGAGTGAAGCGGGTTTTCAGGTATTTGCATGGCACTAGTGATTATGGTTCGTCCTACCAAGGAAGACTAGGACTGGACAGAGTGTTAGATATTCGTGGCTTTGTTGATGCAGGCTGGGCTGGAGATCTGGATGAGAGAAGATCTACAAGTGGGTATGTGTTTAACCTATTCGCAGGTGCAGTCAGTTGGATGAGTAAGAAACAATATGTAATGGCACTATCAACTACAGAGGTAGAATACATGACAACCACTCATGCAATCAAGGAAGAAGTTTGGTTGCAGAGATTGTGTTCAAGTATGGGGTTAGTACAGGGAGCTATAAGGATAGACTGTGACAACCAAAGTGAAATTTTCTTGGCAAAGAACCCTGCATATCATTCAAAGACAAATCACATTGATGTTCAGTATCACTTTGTGAGGGATATGATAGAAGACAAAAAGGTGTTGTTGGTAAAGGTGGACACTTTGAAGAATACTGCAGATGCATTGACAAAATTTGTGAGCTCTGAGGAGCTCTCTTGGTGTAGAGAAACAATGGTCATTGCAGGGCTGGATAAATGACAAAGCTCTCTTGTGGCCCCCTTTGGAATGAAAACAACAAGTGGGAGAATGTTGGGTTGTGTTATATTCTTTCCATGATTGGCCCACGTAGTTAACTAGGGGGTTAGAGGGGAGGCGGATTCCCCCCTTCGTTGTGTCGGTTACGTAGCAGAGGGTCACAGGGGGTTTAAGGGGTGCAGGTGACGCCACCCTATGGGGTTCAGGGTAGCGCCCGGGAAAATTTTGGTTTTGGAACCTATGTTAGGTTGGGCAAACCCACCTATGGTTTTGTGCATGATTTTCACACATGCTTTTGGACATGATGGTTTTCGGTCCATGGTTTTAGACGCGATGGTTTTTGGTCCATGGTATTGGATACTTTGGAATGTATAAATATGTATTATAACGTTGAAAGGAACATAATGACAAATCAAGATGGTAGTTCGAGTTTTGGGATCCAGAGGAAAATCTGTGTGTATATGTGTTTTATGTGTTATGCTCTCGCATTGTTTATTTTCTGTGTTTTTAGAATTCATATGCAGGTAATTTCTGTACGGGGTTAAAACCTACACACAACTTGATAGAGTATTTACAATAATGTATACTTATACATATGCACATTTTCTTTACGAAACAAATGAAAGGATATAATACCTGCATCAGCTATAAGGGAATCCATAGGCTCACACCTCCACCGTCAAAAGTAGTACCAGGATTCACCTCCTTCCTAGTAAGTTCAGAATCCATTGTCAAAACCAAAGCCTACATCCAATTTCTAGTGCTACAATCCTTGTGCTACTTTTTCTCTCAAGGAATAGTTACTAGCTCATTGTTCAAGGGCACACTGACAATGTGCATCTAACTCCATCTGGTAATTCTAATGACCAAAACAAATCCATTCCTTGACCTTCCCTTCTTTGCTACATAGTCCCTCGAGAAATCAGGTCACTCATTCCATGTAGTCACTCACCTACCAAGTTCCATGGGAATCCCCTTCTCTACTACACAATCCATTTGGCGACCACCCCCATGGCAAGATTTCCTCACATCAGAATGTCCAAAATCCAAGGCATATACCTGCCTCAAAACTATCATACCAGTAATAACATGCTCATGAAATCAATGGACACCATTGGGTACCAGTGTCCCACAATAGCCTTGCTCTTTAATGCTTTACCAACATATTGCTGTATGTTCCAATTCCTTTTTCTATTGTTTCTAATGATTACAGTCAGTTCCAACCACCCAATGCGGGTAGTTTCCATGTTTTCATGTATCAAGAACATAATTTCCATTAGGATTAGAACAAATTGAAATAAATTCAAATCATGCCTCATTGGTGGCCCCTCAATAAGGTACACTTGCAATTCTTCTTATTTCCTATCGCAACAAGTCAAACAATTTGTTTGATCAAATCATCATGTATAAACATATCACATCTAGTTAGTTCAAAACACAATCATGATTAATCAAAACCATAGATCGCATGCAACCATCATAAATCAGAGTCATAGATCACATGTATAGTTAAAAGTAAAATAAAATATTGACACTTATCCTTCAATCAGTTCCTTTCTTATGCCTTTGTTCTTTCCGTATGCACACCAGATCAATTGCCACACCCTGAAAGCACCTACTTTTTCTCTTCTCTTCAATCATGGACACATACACGTAGTCTACATCACAACATATACACCCACACATGACGTATGACACCACACAATACATGCACCTACACCTGAAATAAAATAGAACACATACATCTACACCTAGTGTATAGCACAACACGTACACCCATAGTTGGTGTTCAACACAATACATATACAGACACAAAGTAAAACACAATGAATACACATTTCACAATACCTTAACTATGCAATGCACATCCATAATATCACATGTACACAAGACAACATGTACAACATACACAAAATACTACATGTACAAAAGTACCACATGTACAACAGTACCACATGTACAACATGTACAAAGTACCACTTGTATGCAACACCACCTGCAAAACATTTACACAACACCACCTCCATAATCTATGCATAACACTGCATGTACACAACACCACCTGCACAATGTGTTCACAACACAACATGTACACAATATCACATGTTCGATTGGTACATAGTACCACATGTACATAGCATGACATGCACACAACAACATCTATACGTAACACCCCATGTACAACATGTACACATCACCACATGCACATAACACCACATGTACATACCACCACATGTACACAACATAGCATATACAACATGTACATAGTACCCTATGTGCACAACACTACATATCCAACATGTACACATCACTGCATATACACCATGTACATAAAACCATATATAATACATGTAAATCATATATACAATAGTAGTAATACACATCCAGAGACCACACTATGCCTACTAGGCTACCTTACCTCTAATGTCTTTTCACTATCCATGCTTGTCCCAACATGCCACAAATCACACTACTTTCATTCCTCTGATGTATCCCTCTGCATTACCTATCCATAACATATACATATACACAATATAATTATTTAATATCAATTTATATCCACATGATACTAACCTTATAGATCTGTCAGGGCTACTCTTCCTAGTTGATTCCTTATGAAACCAGGAACCTCTTCATGTCATTCACCTACATAAGCAATCATTCCTCCACAAGAACGATTCCTGATGACCCTGTCAAAAAATGACCTACATACATACATATATACATATAAACATTAGCATAAAATAATCATTATCCTTGATGACCTTGTCAGACAATGACATACATATATACATATATATACATCATCATAATCATAATCAAAACATAATTACCATATATCATAAGGTCTAGGTTAACATAACTTCCTTTATCCATGCATAACATGTACAACCTTGAGAACAACCATTCCTAACATAGGCAAGGCATCTCACAACTCAGATCCATTCACTTTACCATTCTTATTATCTTTCTCATGACTATCCTTCCACTGTCCATTTATCTCAATGGACCCAACTAGTTCAAGTGGATATCATATTCTTGTATTTAGATGCCCTTTACTCATGCATCAGGCTTCATCCATGTCTTAATTTACCTGTTGGATTTCATTCAGATCTTTCTGAGATCCATTAACTTTGTCTTTCCCAAGCCAATTCCCAATAACCTCAAAACATAAAAGACAAGAACAAGAATGAAAACAAGAAGAAAACCAAGAAAACTAATAACGATATAAAACCACAAAAAAGTGCATGATCATGCACCAGACAAACAAAATTTCAAATCAAGTGAAAACAAATCACAAAGCACTGAAAACACAAAACTAGCAACAAACAACATGACTCAATCCCCATCTGTTCCCAGTGCTTCCAAGGGAAAGCTCAACTTAATCCTCCTTAAATATTTCATGCCAATCTCTTTTTCCATGCAATCCCATGCATCACACTACCATAAATACATAATTATCAGTGCATAAATATATGTAACAATATACCAATTACCTTACCTTGTTGTGACAAGCACGTTGCCTTGTAACTGAACACATCCACACCAATACTCAAGGGACTCCAATTCCCTTGATGAATCCAGCTATAACTTGAAATAAACTAATATACCTTTCAAATACATGTTCATGAATATAGTACATATCCACATAATGTCAGACAAAATCAAGGTTAAGAAAAATGCCTCTGTTCATGGAAGCACGTGTTCGTTTGGTATTGTGGTTTCCAAATATAGCCAAAGGAGTTCTCACCCAATTCCTTTCTTTTAACTTTTACCTTGTTTTAATTGAGTCTTATTAGATGCTATCACATCACCCAGCTATTAATTATATAAATAAATTATTTTTTACCTTGTCATGCTAATACTAAGCATGTTTCCCTGGAACTATTCACACATGTGAGCCACACATTTCAAAGATCAAGACATGATGTCTATTAATTTGGAATCAACCTTTACCAAGACTAACAACTATATCATAATAAACTCACACTCACAAATAATAATACTACAATCAGCACCCATTAGCACTCAAGTGCATATCAGTTATCTAAGCACATATTGTGTTAGTACAACCGTCTTAAAACAAGATCATTCCTTCATGAAGTCTTATAGACACATAATCATACCATGCAATTAATCAATCATGCAAAAATATGTAACCATACATATCAGATAAATAAAATAGATGACATAATCAAACACATACCTCAATGTATCTCAGGGAAGGCTATCACATTTGCACAAGTATGTCTAGATTAGTATGACACAATATCACACATATATGAACTCATACCTAAATATTGTAACCATAACCATCTACACATGCCAATCCATATTAGCACAATATATAACATAAATAACTTAATCTAATGATCATAATCATCATGTGTATGTCCACAATGCATGCAACAACAAGCTACTACCATGCCTAAATATCTGACACATGTACATATGACCACATCGATTAGCTAGAATATGTCATAAATGTAACCACAAAAACAATAGAATGATAGGCATGTACATAACCATAACTCATATTAAAAAGATTAACCATCATACCAACATGCCCAACATACAAACTTGTATGAATATTTGCTCGTATCCCAAGATCCATTGTTGCAACCTCGCTCTAATGATCTACATCTCTTGCTCTATCTCAAAAAAAATGTCATCCTCATAAAATACCAATAGAATCATAAACTACATAATTACCGACATGATTCATTCACAACAAACACATGGACAACTAGAATACGTGCATGAAATGCACATCCTACCCATCCAGCCCAAGTGTTTGAACCATGCTCTGATACCACTTTGTAACACTCTCCTCCCACACTTAACCAAGTTCACTCGTCCATCGGGGTAGATATGTGATGAAGAGTTACTATGATATGACTCAACCTTCTAGCTTCATTAAGGAAGTGGAATCAACAAACTAAAACCTTAATGACCTTCCTTATGAGTTATAAGGCCCCCAAGACCTAAACCACCCCTCTAGGTACTCAAACCATGAAACGAGTTTCTCTTTTAATGACCCAGGCTCCCAACTGTAGGAATAACATTTCCTAAATTTTATTGTAGGCCTCCTGTTGCATGCATAAGCCTACAAAGGAGTGTCTACGGTCTCAGTGTCCTAGTTTTGTGCCTGTGACCACGAGACCTAATCCACCTTTTCAGGGCTAGTCTCTAGACCATCACCTAGAACTTGATGAGACTTTCTAGAACAATAAATGATACAAATAAAAATCCTTTAACACAAAACTTAGTCAAGAACTAGACCTAACCAAGCATAACCATGACATTCATTTCGTCAAACATTTTGTGAACATGTAATCTATAGCCTACAAATGCATATCTTAACATAGGGGTGTCATACTTATCTGAAAATCACCAATAAGGTCTAATGCCCTCTCATAATAGCTGCAAAATTTTTTATTAGGTTATGCTTTCATTAACCATTTAATAACTTATCAAAACATGTTAAGAGTCATAGATATAACACATCATATAACCAACATATAACCAATAAAGAAACCAAAAAATAACCAACATATAAACCATGGAAACTAAGCCATAATATCACCATCATAATCAATGCATATGCTCATAAATCACAATAGAAAACACATCTTATTAACATATGAAAATGTCAACAAAATTAGGGATTTCCATGTACCACTCGATCATATATTGGGTTAAACCAAATATCTCTTTCATCCAATCACCCCTGTGCAATATTCCAAGCATGAACGTGGGATCTCATATGATAACCAAAAGATACATAATGAGGGCTTCCAGGGGCCAAACCACCTCAAACCTCAACTAGTGGTTCCACCTCACGGTTGGACATCACTAACAATCACTACATTGGTCTCTACACAAGCTGTCTAGGGCTTTAGAGCATTTGTTCCAACCTCGATCCAAGACTAGTAACTCAACCGACAGTTGCTACAGGGCTCCAGAGCATTTTTCCAATCAAGGATTCAAGACTAGTAACTAAACCCACCAAGCGCTCTAGAGAATTTGCCAAACCAAGGCTCCAGGAAATAACCACTCAACCCACAACCATATGGAACATGAGCACCAATCAGAAATAATCAAGTCAGAAACCCACAACACCATGGTTATCCAAGAAATGGAAAGGCTAGGCAAAACCATTGTCAATCTAGGAAATCCTCCATGAGAATTACAAGTCATAACCAAATAACCACATACATATACCATGCATTCCAAAACTAGAAAGGAAGTCATACATGCAACTTGATACCTGCAATAAATCTTGTTGTTCCCTTGCACTTTCCTAATTTTCCTTTGCCTTCTTTCTCCAAATCCAAAGTATGCCACAATGATCCAAGAAACTCCAAGTGTGCAAGAGTATGAGAGAGAGAGAGAGAGAGTGAATAGAAGAGAGGTCCATCCAAAAACTGCCTAAAGGTTGTACTGAAAAAGTCTCAACTAACAAAATATGTGAATTGATCATTAGATGCATTTTTATAATTGAGGCCTCTATTTTCTTCAATTTCCTGTAATTTCCCCTCA
Source organism: Pinus tabuliformis (assembly GCA_031772625.1). Taxonomy (NCBI): domain Eukaryota; kingdom Viridiplantae; phylum Streptophyta; class Pinopsida; order Pinales; family Pinaceae; genus Pinus; species Pinus tabuliformis. The sequence continues at coordinate 519,723,974 of CM062820.1, read as the reverse complement.
ATTTTATCCTCACATGAAACCAATAATCTATCACCTTCCTTTTCTCATATTTTCCATTATTTTCGTAAATAAAATGTCAATTAATGCCTCCTTTCCTTTTCAAAACCTTTTCAATTTCCTTTTCCAATTTCCTTAGCCTTAATAAACCAAATAAACACCCAATAGGATGTTTTGACCAACATTCATCTTGGAATACGTGTCCCATGACCTTGGTCTATATTTGTTACATGGAAAATCAACCAAGGGCTATTACAATGGGATAATGGATTATAGTTTTGGATGTTGTGGGATCATATATATTGTATTATAAACAATGAAATTGATTAATAATAAAAAATAGAAGTGTCATTCTAAATAATATGTTTTCTTTCCTAGTTTCAGTTTCTAGAGTGAATATATATGCAATATTTTACTATAATTGTTTTAATTTTCTATTTATTAAGAATCTATATGCGCGTCACATTATTGTAAAAGGTTTAATATTTGCATTTGGTATCAAATATATTATTGGCTAGATGAAAATTCCTTTATGGCCAATTCAGTTATCTTAGGTCCATTGTAAACGTTGTTGGAATGGGATCTCTATGATGGTGATTATTGTGTTGGAAAGGAATGACAAGTAGTTTGAAAAGAGAGATCAAAAAATGTAATGGGAATTCTTTTAGCTTTGGAAGCTCAATATGGAAGAGATTTCAGTATAAAAATATCAATGGGCCACTATGGATCTAGCTAATGCACCCATGAGAATGTTAATAGAAAACCATAAATAGTTCGATCAAATATTAGCAAGCACAATTTGATTATTTCTCTAATATATATTATTATTGAATGTTTTAGGAGAAGCTACAAATAAGGAATTATGAGATACATTATGGGTTTTGTATTAGTCTAAGTACCTATGAAACAATTTTTTTATGTGGAATAAAGTATCTAACTTGAGGAAAAATGATGGAGACTTGTAGACAAAGCATTCGAATACCTTCAGTGCTAGGGTAAGTCATTTTCTTGTTTATTGATATTAATATTTCTGGTGAAGATAAGTTTATTAGTTTACTATGATCTTTACTAAACTCATGGGATAATTTGTTTGTAGCCATAGATAATAACATGACTACTTTAAGTTTCAAATGCGGTGTCATTCTTAATGATAGAGGATATGAGATGGAAAAAATGGAAAATCATTCGAACGATACATTATATATAGGAGGAAATTCAAAAGAAATAAATGAAAATAAATCGTTAAGTGGGTGATCTAAATCTAGAGGTAGTTATAAATATTTAGGAAAACTTCTGAAGAAATGTTAGAGATGTGGAAAAGTATGAAAATTCAAGAAGAAATGTAGATCCAAAAGTGTTAGGAGAGGGAAGCGATGTGATTATGGTTCTATCAATGAAGATAAGACATCCTTAGATTAAGGAGTGTATATGTACCTGAATTGTTCAAGTAAGGGTACAAATCATTATGTATGGATGATTTACTTACATGCCTTCTTTCATATGACTCCCTAAAGGGAAAGGCTTTATTAATATGAATGAGGTGATAAAATTACATTGTAGTATCCACATCAAATATCCCTATTCATTCCTTCTGGGAGCTAGAAATTAATGTTGATATGCATCACACTTCTCATATAAGTGGTGGTCTAAGATAAAATTCCATTTCTTCCCTTAGATCATGGCTTGATCCTATGTGGAAAATCCCCCAATATCTTCTTTCGAAATTATGGTCAGCACTGATATTTAAACATTGACATTGGGACTTTAAAAACACTCTATTACAACCCCATATTTGTATTTTTCTTAGCATTTAGGCTTAATAACATTAAATCATATTATTGTAAGCTAGAACAAAGGCTTAAACTAAAAATTGCTAAAACTTATTAGACCTCGGTATGTTGACTTTTCCTATTATAACTAAAAAGTTATGAAATTTTTTTTTTTAATGTATTATGGACTAACTTGGTTTTATTTCATATGATCCATAATTGATGACCAAGAGCAATGGAAAAAAGTTCTAAAATATATTGGATGGCATAATGTTTGCCATTTTTCATGTTGCACTTTTCACCAAACGATCCCAATTTGATGGTTCTCCCTAAAAAACTTTCAAAGACTTAACATTCCCTCTTCTCCCTTATTAGGTGAGGCCAAGTGCGATTTGTTACAAGTAGTGGATTTTGAGGACCCTTGGGGAAGTATCCATGGATATGCTGCACAATCCTCTTCTTAAGTTGATCAAACATTACACTGCATACATCCATGTCTCTATTAGCCGATGGAGGTGTGATTCCCATTTCTCCAAATGGAAGATGACCACCTATAAGGTGAGGTTCCTCTGGAGTTCCTGGCTCATCATCCATGGTTTGGATGGTGTCTTCTTCCTCCAATTCTTTTGCTTCAATATCTTGAGTTATTTGTTCTTCTTCCAGTGCCTACACTTCTTCCTCCTCCTAGGATTTCCTGTTTTGTTATTTTTCTATCCTTCTCCTCCCTTCTTCTTCTTCTTTTTGCTTATGGAGAAAAACATCCAACTTCCTCTCTTCTTCTTCTACTTCTCTCATGTCCTACTCTGCTTAAATGGATCCTGTGTTTAAAGGATCAACTTTCCATTTCTTGCTTCTCTCGCCTATCGAGTCATACCTATTCGTTTTCTTGGGAGGTAATTTTCTTACTTGAGGGGTTTTCTCCTCCTCTTGTATCTGCAAGTCTTAATCTAGTGGATTGTGTGTTGAACTAGTCTCAATACCTAGAGGTGCCTTCATGTTCGTGTTGTACCAATTCTTTATCTTCTGCTGTGCTATTGTGTACATTGATGAGTACCCTGTCTTATGACCAATCCTTTCATAATGTTCTCTGACTACTCACTTGGGATCATATCCATGAAAGTATTTAGTGGAAAAGTGCAGGTGGTCGAACTCTTGTATCTCTATTGTTTTCTCCTTATGACTATTTAACTCATATAATATGATCCTCAACAAGAAAGTGGGCCAAGGGGCTTTCTTCGTCCTATGAAGAAATCCTAACAATCCCTTGTCAACATGATTTGCTACTTCTTGGATGACACCTTGTTGGTTACATATTGTGGCATGAGATGAGGGTATATCTGGAAATCAAAACATTTGATGTATGGACCATCAGGAGTTGCAAACCAATCAACAATATCTCAAAGTGACTCCTTCACCTGTTCTATCATGAAAGGAGGATTGATCTCAAATATCGACTGAAAGGTAACTGGAAAGAAGTGCTTAGCTAATTTTTCATATATTCCTCTAAAGATTAATTCTAATAACACTATGTACTGGAGGTAAACCAAGAACTTCTCCTTAGGGGTTTATTTCTAGTTAATTCTTGGGAATGCATACTATGCATAGATTCTATCTAACAAAAATGAAAACATAGATAATTCTAGTGCTAGGTTCACCATCAAAAATGTTTTTTCCTGCCCCACCTAACGCTACAACTCATATGACAATATATCTTCCCAATTGAAAGCTTCACCACGTGTGACCACCATATTGAGTGTATATATCCAATTATCCTCAAACACCTCAACGTCAATGAACCCATACAATTGAAAATACATGGCTATCAAATATGAATATACATGTTTGAGAAACATTATTGGATGGACTATAGATTAGCGATGGAAAAACTTGGAAGGTTCTCGACACCATGATTTTATAATTTCACTTGTGTTGAGGTGTGCCCATCTCATCTATAATTTTTCATTTTCATATTCAATAGGCTTGAGAATCTTATAATATGTTTGTATGTCTTCACCATAATAGGTGGCGAGTTGAACACCACTCTTAGTAAAAAGCGCAAGGTGAGGGTCATTCATATGTGTAATGATTTATTCAATCACCTCTGCACATGGCATGACCACCAATCTGGATGCACTCCTATGCATTCTAGACTTCTTGATGTCGATGTACACATGCACATCTTCTAAGTCCCAAAAAAAAAATTGTTGCATGAATTTGTTGTAGATAGTCCTCCATGTGACTTCTGCAATATTATCAATAAATCATTGTTTCTACATATATGGGAATGTTTAGCTTTGTAACTTTGACAGGTTCATCAGTGCTCGATTCTGAGAGTTATTTGGAGGCCACTTTCTGAGGTAGCATGGCTCCAACAAATAACGACACTGTGACAATACTTGTAGCATGAACACCTACTTGTAGTATCACTCTCATAATGACAATATTAGCTTAAAGCAACCAACTTATGCAAAAATACCTATAAATCATGTACAAAGAGCCATCACATGTGATTGGACATGCAAATATATGAAAAACAACATAAAATAACTGTCATCCATGAGCAAATAGGTATAGAAACTAGGAGGGTGCACTTTCAAAGCATAAAGGAGTGTCAGGGATCATTCAGGGATTTTTAGTGCACTCATGAACTCAATCAAGTGAATAAATCCATCAAGGGTGCATTGACATACTCTAAAGGGTCAAAGGGTCATGTTGTTGGGTCTTTCAGCCTTCACCATGTGCTCAAGGGGAGAAAGACGGCTCCCTGTCACACTCTAGAGGGATGAAGGAATGGGTTGACCAACCTTTAGGTCATCACAATGCACTGAAAGGAAAGAAGGGCGCACAGGTGCACTTTGAAGTGTCAATGGAAGATGCTACATTTCTTCATGATGTGCTCATGCGCTCAAGGGAGGGCACAATTATTTGTGGTGAAGAAGTGTGCTCAAGAGGAAAAATTGATCATTTCCAATCTAATTTTCAAGGCTAATCAGGCTTCCAGTTCCAGAAGTGTGCTCTAATTCTTAGAAGCTCAGGAACAAGTTTTAATAGTAGGATTTGATGATAATATTGAGGAAATGAAGATCTACAAGGTTATATAGTTGTTTTCACATTGACGGTGGAATATGAAAATGTTGAGGAATGTGAATATTTTTTGCATGAGACAACAAATTAACACTTGCAACATGAAGATTGAGCATAAATGTGAGAAAAAAAAACTGAAAAATGAAGAAAGGATGACTATAAAATCAAGAATGACAATGAAATCATGAAAGGCAATGAAAAATTTTACATGCAAAACTTACTTGTAGTGTTGGTTAATGAAGAGTCTCTTGATTCCTAGTTGTGGGCCCAACTCAGATGGAATGACTATGCAAAAGAATGATTAACTAAGTTAATTTAAATAATTTTCCATGAAAAATTCATTCATGCATGAGCGCGACTTGTCGAAGAGTGAAAGGATTAGTTAAGGGAAGTTAAATGGGCTCCTGTTTTCTTGGAGTGCACCGACATTCAACGAGATGGCTCATACATGCACCAAGTAAGAGCACATGTCTTCGACACAAAGGAATGTGCCCATGTAGGGCGCACTTTCTCAACATGAAGGAGTGTGATCACAGAGGGTGCACTTCTTCATCCCAAATGAGTGCACTCAAGTTGGGCGCATGTCTTCACCAAATTGGAGTGCGCTTTTGATTTTCTAAGTGGTTTTCTCACTTTGGTTTGTTTTTTTTGTGTTTTTGAGAGTTTTTCAAATGTTTGCTTGGTGTTATTAGGAAATGTATTCCTTCCATCTAGTGGACTGATATAGAACAATAGAAGGCAAAAAGAATACATTTTTCCTTACATAAATTATAGTATGGGAAAGAAGCCTACCTTGAATCTGCAAAAACCGTACCTTTCCTCCTTGCTTGTAAGCTCCAATTCTAGCTCCAAGTGTTATAATTAGAACTAGCACACATTAATAAAACAAAAAAAGTGTCCACAAATTCTGTGGCATAATCTAAAAAATTTATCAAATGAGTCAGCATATCATTGAAATATATGAGTGAAAACATAACACAACATATATAGGAAAACAAGTTACTCTTTGTATTAACAAATATAGGAGAGATTTTACAACCATAAATAGAAGTCTGATTTTGTAGATGTGTCCCCAAGTGGATTTGTCCTTCCTTGTCATAAATCACACCTCAGAAAAACCCTAATGCATGAAATTGATGACTCTTTAGGTTTAAACGAACGATATTAGGGAAAAATCAATCTCCCAAAGCCCACCCTAAGGCTATGGAAGGCAATAAATATATAGGGTAAGATGGGTAGTTTAGGATTTACCATCTTAGGCTTGAGATCCACATATGATTGAAGGATGAGCTCAAGGTATAAGAGATATGTCCATTAGAGTAGGATCATATAGGAATTCAAGATCTTTATCTAAGGTAAATATTTAAAACTACATCGGAAGCTTCTAGAAGAAGAAGCTTCAAAGCTATTTTTTATATTTCCCAAATTTCTAGAATCATCACACCCGTAGTAGGGAGAAAAATGTGCTAAACTGCATTGGCACCCAAGTATGAAACATGTGCTAAGCATAGTTGTTCAAGCATGCAAGGTGCAATGGGACTAAAAACAATGCTTTTGAGCAATTTTTCCCAGAAACTCTGACTTTTTAGAGAAGTGATGCTTACGGATTTGTGAAGGGATTATGACAAAATGTTCAAGGATGTTGATTGATCCAATTTGCAGTCCTATTGACTAGATGTGAAAATATGGCATGTAACATGTTTCCCTGTAATGTACAAAGTGAGAAGAAATGGCTAAGAAATGAAGTGATTTACTCTGTGACAAGTCTGAATCAAGAGTCAATTGGTCGAGATAATCATCTGTTAGAATACATTTTTTATCATCATGATATCATTGCTAAGGAAGGCATATCCATGCTCAACCTATAATCTAATATTACATGTATATTGATGAAAATTCTCATCCACTAATGAAAAATTGTGGACCCATGATTGGATGACTATATGTATGATCATAGCCATCATACTTTGTAATATTGTATGAATCCTAAATTCACAGCCTAGATGGGTGGAACTAGATTTGGGGTCTTTTATCTCATTCACTCAATCGTTTGATAGTATGAGTCTAACCATGAGAATAAATGAATTGATGTCAAACATGGTAGACACCATTTAATTACCGACCAATGATGTAAGTCATTAACAAATGTGAGATAAACCGCCAATGATGTTAATGGATGTCAAGGTACCACAATATAATATGTATGGTGTGAATGGGTGAGCTGAAGTTGAACACCACATAAAATCCTTCAGTCAAAGTCCAATGATAAAAGCTTGTCGCCGAAAGAGAGGAAAATTTCCATTGACGTATGCAAGTCCCAAGGCACTGAAAAGAGTTTATAAGTCAAGTTTCTGGAAAATGTGATAATGTGATAGGGAGAAATCCATCGCATCAGGGCCTTAATGTATCCCCCATCAACGACATGAAACATGTATCAATATTTGAGACAAAACGATATTGATGTAAATCTGGTTCAGGAATGACAAACATGAAATGAAGGATTAGGAATATCATAGCAGATATCGATTGAAGGACTTTTCTTGAACATACTGGTGACACTTTATGCAGTTGTCAACATTGACTCAAAACTGATTATGGAGGATTTTGAGTTCATATGATTAACCAAAGAGAAAAGCATATTTTCAACCAAAAAGTCATGGAGATGAAGTGAAAGTGTGTCATGTGCAAGAGTGAATCATTTTCATTCACATTTTAAGTACCATATTTTCCCAATTTCCCCAACAATTTCTAGTTATTACCTCTTTATTTTTGACAAGATTGAGTAGGATAACATATGCTTGATCTATAAGTTCATCCTTTAGAGTATTTTTAATGAACCTTAAGAAGGAGTGGTTTGGTATCGTCATGTTTGATGATTCGATCATTGTCTGATGCTTTTGCGTGTGCAGCGAAGGTGTAACTTGACTTCATTTTCATGTTTAGATATTTTGAAAAATAGGTGAAAAATAAAACTTTGAAGTTTGTTTTTCATAAAATTGTCTCTTGAGTCTTAAAAGGCAGAAAACGATACTCAGGAGAATCTCTTAGCTATGTTTCACTAAGGTATTCCATTTTCATAAATTGCCTATCCTAGTCTAGAAAAGGTTAAACTTCTACTGAGTAGACATGTTTCCATTTAATTTAATGAGTTTGAAAAGCCAAGTGCTTGGAAATCTTTTCATGCTTAGGGAATCTGAAAAGAGATGAAAGAAGACTCCTCCTAGACAAATGAGTGGTGTAAAGGGTAGAAACTGGTTCTCCTCATGATGGAACTGCTCCGAACAGGTTGAGGTCATGAGGTTGGCTAATAAGACCACTCATCTGGTTTTTATTCAGTAGTGGATTCAACAATTTATTATGTGGAATTTTCACGATTGCAAACAAGGTGAATTCCCTAGATCTAGTTGACTCATCTAGAACAATAGAAGGAAAAAATCATAAATTTTCCTTATAGAAATTAGAGTATGGGAAATAAGCCTACCTTGAATCTGTAGCAAGCCTTCCTTTCCTCCTCACTTGTAAGCTCCAATTCTTACTCCAAGTGCTATAATTAGAACCTGCACACACAACTAAAACAAGCAAAGGATCCACAACATCTATGTATCATAATTTAAAATATTTATTCGATAAGTTAGGATGGCATTGAAATATATGAGTGCAAACATAACATAACAGATATAGGAAAACATTATACTCTTTATATTAACAAGTATAGTAGAGGGTTTACAACCACAAATAGATGCCTGACTTTGTAGATGTCTCCCAAAGTTGATTTGTCCTTCCTTGTCAAAACCACACCTCAACACCAACCCTAATGAATGAAGGTGTTGACTCTTTAGGTTCAAACTAGCAGCATAAGGGAATAATCAATCTCCAAAAGCCCACCCCAAGTCTATGGAAGGCAATAAATATATATGGAAAGATGGGTAGTTTAGGATTTACCATCCTAGGCTTGAGATCCACATATGATGGGAGAATGAGATCAAGGGATAATATATAGGTCCATTAGAGTAGGATCATATAGAAATTGAAGATCTTTATCAGAGGTTAATAGTTAAAACTACCTTGGGAGCTCTTAGAAGAGGAAATTGCAGAGATATTTTTATTTTCCCGAATTTCTAGAATTAGCACACGTACAGAAGGGAGTAACGTGCATTGGACAACACTACTGCCCAAGTATGAAACATGCGCTAAGCATATGTGGTTAGGAATGCAATGTACACTCAGACTAAAAGTAGTGTTTTTTAGCAATTTGTCCCATAAACTCAGGCTTTTTGGAGAAATGATGGTTAGGGCTTTGTGAAGGGATTAATGCAAAATGTTCAAGGATGTTCATTGATCCGGTTTTCCATCCTATTGACCATATGTGACAAAATTCCCTATAACACATGGCGAGAAGACAAATTTATAAATCAAGCTGTGTGATGATTTCACCTAACCATGGACTAAGTAACTCAAGTGCTTCTAATGGTTAAATGACGATGCTCAGGAAACAATGACTTAGGAGGATGTGCAAGTAGGAGAAAAGAAATGAATAGAAAATCAAACAACATGACCACACAAATGAGCTCAAAACAAAAATTGATGTCGGCTCCAAAATTTACATTGGAAAAAATTTTGGAGGGTCATTTTCACAATGACAACACTTGGCTACACACTAGGAGAACCCCAACTTCTCTAAAATGGTTTCATTGTAAGTGAAAATTCTCATTTCTCCATGAAGTATTGATTTAGTTAGTGGGTTGCCTTAGCTCTTCATTCTTGCCTGGTTAGAGATATAGTCTTCCTTATTTCATTACTCGGTGTAACGCAACATATGACAAGGCGTATGATTATCTTGTTGATGTAAGTAAGGGTAATATGGTATGGAAAATTAAAAACAATCAAAATTTGAGTTTTACATCTCTGGAATTTCTTCGTTGTTAGCAAGTGATCCAGGTGGATTTTGGTGGCCACCCACCTATCCCAGTTGGACCCCCACAATTGTCTCTTTCAGTTTTTTAGTTTCCGTAATTGTAGCACAATTTACTATTTTTAGCAGTTTTTAAGGTCTTGAATTTCTGAAGCCATTTTGAGGCCCTAAACGACGTTTTTTGGGAAATTTGGGAGAAACATGGGTATATGGACTGATGTTTATCTTCCCAAAGTTGTAGTGCTCGGATATATCTTTCTAACGAGCTATTGTACGTTTCAAACGAAGATTGGGTGCCAAAGTTACGACCCCAGGAAGTTGATGTACCAACTTACCCAAAATAGGGCCCACAAGTTGGTGTTTCATCTTCTAGGGTTAGGTTTTAGGACATTAAGGGGTTTCCATTATTTTTCAACAATAAATAGGCCTTTGAGCCTCATTGTAACACAGTTTAGATGCTGTTATAGACATTTTTGGGCACTGCAACCCTAATCAGACATGTCCATAAACCAAGGGCTCCTAAGTCCCTAAAAGTGTTGTTCCATACCCTAAAAGAACAACGTTAGTTGATTACATCACCTCCCAGAAGTTCTCCATGAAAAACTTCTCAGAACTGGTCAAAACTGGACCATCTCACCTGCTCCATGGCCAAAGTGTGATGCATCCCACCTAATGCACATGGGAGGTGTGATGCATACTGAAAAGCCCTTCTATGGGGTGTGATGGGTGAGAGTGGAAAAATGACAGAGGCAGTATGCAAGGTGGATGATCATGGAATCTTCTAGAAACTTCTCCTGTGACACTTGCCTCTCTGGATTCGCTTAGGGATGAGTAAGAGATCATCAATACAAGAACTATCAAAGAGAGGACACTAATCAGAATCCCAGAAGCTGACTCACCACCCTGCAATCATCTATATATGGATCCCTCTTCCCAGAGATCTGGAGGCTGCAATTTTGTATCTTGTAAGGAAGTGTTGTTGGTTTCTTGTTGGAATATCATAGTGTTGGGTGATCTAAGCTTTTCATGAGGTGAAATAAGGGCTTTCATGCTAGAGGATGGCGCTAGGTCAGAACAATTGGTTGTAATCCTCTTTTCTTATTCTTGATATTAATAAAGCTATTCAAGTTTTCCTCCAAATTCTTGTATGTTTGATGATATATGCATTTGTGTGGTCAATGTATATCTGGTCCTATATTGTTTATGATTGTAGATCTATGTTCTTCAATAGTATTATGCTACTTTAATTCCACAGGTGCTCTTTGAAGCTGATTAGACGAAGGAGAAGCGTCAAGGATCTGTCAGAAATGAGAGGAATCAAGCAAGGAACCAAGCGCAAGACTGAGGTTGGTGTCCTTCATTCCACTCTTATCTACATTTCATAAAGGAAAAGGAAAGTGGTTTTAGTTTGTTTGTTTCTAAGATAGCTACCAGTCTTAGTGGGACTAGCAGATCCGAGTGGACACTAGATTTCCTGATAACAAAATGGCAATTCCGCTGGGGATTGAATAGATTGTTTGTTTGTCTATATTTTCTTGTTTTATAATCTTACAGACGGAGTCTGAAGTCAAGCCAGCTAGCCTTCCAATTGCATTTGCTCTGCAAGTGCAAAGTAGATCAATGCTGCTTCAGTCTATCTCCGGGTTTTATTTATAAACTGAACAATCGATTTGCAAACTTTCTAGTTGCCCTAATGGTGGCTCTAGTAACCTCATTAGATCAGCCCCTGTGATTTCTATTTACTGTATATCATTTGCTTGGCCTAAATCCCTGAACTAAGCTGCAAACTGTGACCAAGAGCCAAGTAAAGTCTTGTCCTGGTACCATCGCACCCTCTCTTCAAGGAAACTAGTATGCATCGCACCTCCCGTGTGCAGTAGGTGGGATGCATCCATGTTTCCCTGTGTTACAGGTGCGATGATCAGAAGAGGCTAATTTTTACCTCCAGGTTTTGGTTTTTCTTCACTCTCTTCAGATCTATTCTAGAGTTTTGCTATCTGTGATCAGTATACCACTGTGGAAAGCCCCTTCCTTTCCATCATTCCACCTCCATTATGCAAAGAACTGTGAATGTTTTATGTATTTTCCACCATTTTCAGTTCTCTTTTACGAAGTAGTAGCATAGTCGAACTGTCGTCTTTTTATTTGAAAGTGTCACAAGTGTCGTTTTCAGTCAAAGAAAAGAATTACATTGTTCTTGATGGTCGATTATACAATTACTCTTGTATTTGATTTGAATGAGTAGTTTTTCAAGTGTCGAAAGCAGTTTTCAATTCAAAATAGTAAAGTTTCGTCATTATCTTCCTTTCGTTTTGAAGAGAAATTTGTTAGTACTATCGCTTTGAAAAATAATTCAGATTTGTACTTAGCATTCTTCTTCTCATCCACACATTAAGAAAGCTAAAAAAAAATACATGCATGTGAATTTGCATTTAGAATGCTTGTTGGTTTGATTTAGGACAGTGCATTCAGTGTGTGCTCTCTGCTCTATGTTGAAAGAATATCACCTCTCTTTCTTTAGTAGCTAGGATTTTCATTGCAAAAAGAAGATTAAACGATTGTTTATTATCCTAGATTGCATTTTAGGAATCGTACATCTACATCACGTGGTGAACCTGAAAGGCAAATTTCTTAAGAAAGATCAACTGTAAAATAAATTTAATGAACCTAAAAACGCTTTGGAACCTAATGCACAATATCTAGAAGTCTAGGCTAGAGACGTATTCTGGCGTCGTAAAGCCTAGTAACTGTCGCTTTCACTGTTGGTTAGGTGATTCCTCCTCTTTGAGACAACAAGTTCCAGTACGGACTTGTGCTCCCACGTACTGTCGAGTATATATTGGGAGACCATAATAGGCTGTATCCTTTATCGATAGGAAGCCGTGTCTGCCGCCCTATCGATCGCAATGCACTGAACACAACATTCAGGAAGATTGACTGTCATACCGTAAAAAGTTTTTTGCAGTTTTTCGATTGGTTTGGTAATCCCTCTATCTAGATTTCCAGAGTAGTCTCTTTCATTCCTTTTCAGACTCCTTAAAGGAAAAGGTCCATCTGAGCACTTGTCACTTTAGGCTCATTAAAAATTGAAGGCGACTAGAGTAATCTTTTGTTTTTTCTCGACTCTTAAAAATTGAAAAAACAAGTTCTGTCAAAGCGTCTAAAATTCATTAATTCGGAAACATTTTCCCCTTTACTTTTAGTTGATCAAGTAATCTGCAATCTTGGAAGAAATTCAATTGAAACCCCGTCGTTCGTGGAAACTTACGAGTCAATCATCTTTGTCCCCAGAATCAAAACTATTCCGGACAAAGCGAACTCGTTTAACCGGCTCAAAGTCCCCTGGTCGGGTTGGAACAAGTGTTCTGACACCCTCAGAGACTCCGGTTACTCCAAACATTTTTGGTACCCTTGCCTTTACAGAAGAAGTTCCGCAGCCACAAGAGGACAGTAGAACTGATCCTAGTGTGAAGGTAAACTCTTCTATATCTGAACCGATTCCATCCATAGCTGATTCGGAAGGTGTTGTTCCCCAAACATCAGTTGCTACAGAATCTATACCTTCTTCGGCACCAGAAATATTTTATGGACCTGACGGTTTACCTCTTCCACCCGGTTTGATTGCTATAGAAGAGATTGTGGAGGATCCACCATCTAGTACTCCATCGCAATTTGGAGTAGGGGTCACTCTATATCCTTCTTCATCAAAAATTAGTCTACCATTATCAGAAGTTCCTGTAGAATCATTAGGAAACCTTTTGGATAGACTAGATATGTCTGAACAACCGTCGACATCTAGGACTGTGTCATCTGACACAACAGCGGCAAAACTTCTTGCTGCTACTCCGACAATGTTTGCTGGCATACTGTCTGTCGCAACTAGCTCTCAATCACTCGATGGGATTCATCCAGGGGCTGTTTCAACGGTATGGTCTATTCCCGTTTGTTCATCCAGAATAATGTCTTGAATCTCTTATGTTGAGTCTCAGTAAATTGATCCTTCGCAATGTCAATTTGGGCAGTCCGGTCCTCAAAGGCAAATAATTCCCTTAAGCACTGGATTACCGTCGTATGGGGGGCAATATGCCCTTTCATTGTCTCCTCCAGGAGGTCAAACATACGAGAGTTCGCAACAGAATTCAGGTTATACTGGAATTACATCCAGTGGTTGGATACCAATACTACCTCAACAACTGAGAGTTGTATACTCAATGCAACAAAATATGCCTATGTCAAATATCCCCACTACACCGGCTATTGTGACAGTGTCACAAGTACAAGCGTTACCTGTTATATGCCAACCTCAAGTCTCTCAGGTCACAATCCAATAGCCCCTTGTCCCTGCGACGCCACCACAATCATCCTTTAGTGGCTCCTTAACTGGAGTGACCCAGGCTCAAACGGGTACCATTACCCCTCATCTCGGTCAAATAGACAGTATTGGGTAACATCACATGGTCTCACAACCATGGCTGGTGCAATATCAACAACCACAATTCCAACAAGTTTACCAAGGATCTGAGCACCAAGTCTTTGCAAGTAATGGGCAACCGTATATTCAAAACGGTCAACATCAACCATTTCATAATGGTTATGCCCATCAACCTTATCAAAGTTATCAGCATCAAATGCACTATGCTGGTATGCGAAGACCCACTACTCAGGCAATCCCATATTATCCTCGGTACGCTTCGCCAAACCTGAATCAACAGTTGCCCTTCATGGCAACTTTAGAGTTACCAGATCTAAACCGCTAACGAACGATGCAATCGCTTACACCCCTTGGTGGCCAGTAATTCCTCACAAAATTCCGTCAGATATTCCTAAATTTAATGGAAATTTGGGTGAAGACCCATCGAATCATGTGATGAACTTTCACCTGTGCTATTCATCTAACACTCTAAATGATGATTTGATCAGGATTTGCCTTTTTCAGTGAACGTTAACTGGTCCAACAGCAAAATGGTATATCAAATTGCCGAGAGCTTCGTTTGATAACATCAGCACCCTAGCCACAACCTTTTTAACCCATTCTCAATTACCCATAAGGTAGGAAACAAGAACAAAGCTTCTTATCAATTTCAAACAAACGACGGCCACTCACATATCCGATCATATTCGTGAGTGGCGACGTCATTGTAGAATGGTAAAAACATATTTTCCTGATCAGCGATTGGCTGAATGGTTTATTAAGTCATTGTTACCTTCCATTACAGAAGATGTGGCAAAGGGAGGAGTCGTCACTGAAGAGCAAGTAATTGCTTGTGTGCAATATCTAGACTTGATCTATATTTAGTCTGGCACGCTCTACGATAAAATCCCTGATGCTCCTAGACCGGAATTTTCTGTTCCTCCATCTCCTAGATCAAACAAAGTCTCTCATGCCGGGGATGGCATGATAGGAATGACCAGCACGAAAACTGCAAATGCTAAGTTGAAGAAAGCCTGTACGGTTTCAGGTCAAAATGCAAATAAAGAACTTCTCGCTTGGGAAGTAAATGCCGTGTCGACTGACAAAGGCAAAGAAACCAAGCAACCAGGTGGCAAGAAGAAAAAGAAATGGAAGAAGAAGAAGCAGGAAGAGTCGTCCCCTGAAAAATATTGTGCAAACCCTTCTGGAGATAGGAAACCAAAAAGTCCATGCCTGATATGTGATGAGGATCATTGGACAAGAGAGTGTCCATATAAAGCTAAGCTTAGAAAATTCTTCAAGAATTCAAAAACCATGGCAGTATTGACTGATCCATTTCCAAATCCAGGAACAAATCTGGTTGCTAGTGACAATGCTTCCCCGTCCCAAGTGCTAATGTTGTCAGTTTTAAAGCAGCAAAACAATGCCTTGATATCGACAAGGAATAAAGATTACGGGACTCCACAGCTATCGGAAAACAAGGCCAATGATCAACCTAGTAGTTCGACAACAACTTCGACCGAAGTCGTGCCACCCATAATTCTTGAACTAACGATAAAGCTGCCAAAGGGAGTAGTACACAAATCGACATTTAATCCTTGTGCCAGAGCAGCACAACATTACAACATAGTGGAATATTTGGCCCAATCGCCATCGGCTATGTTGACACTTGAGGTACTGCAAAATTGCCCCTCCCAAAAGCAGGCTTTATTATCAGCAATAGGTGGGATTGACCCAACGGATTCCAATCTTGTGTCCTTTAATCACAAAGGATATGACCCCCAGTTACCAGCTCAACTAGCTTTCCTTATTCAAGTGAAAGCCCTCAACAAAACTGTTCATCGAACAATTATTGATGAGGGGGAATCTACATGTATTATGTCGATGAGTTGCTGGAAAACTTTAAGATCTCCACCCTTATCATGATCTTCAACAACATTAAAAGCATTTGATGGACGAACATACACCCCATACGGGATCTTAAGTAACTTGCAAGTCGAACTGGGGGGCAAAACAATAGAAATAGATGTTGAAGTGATTGACGAAAACCTCGATTACAACAACCTACTGGGAAGGCCCTGGATATATGCTATGGAAGTCGTTTTGTCGACCTACCTCAGAAAGATTGCATTTCCCTTTCAAGGAGGAATTACAATCTTCGACCAACAAAAATTTCTCCCCAACAGTTCACAAGTTATGGGAAGCATTCCGATGATCCACGGAAGCCCTCACTCGCTTCAAAATATCGGAGTAGGCCTACTAAGAGACCCTGTATTAATGGGGACCTTTTCCCTACCACCTCCAGTAAATCTAGTGGAAGTGGCAATGGTGGGAACCTGCAATATGATATCTTTTATTCAAAAGATCTCTGAAAATGATATTAACATGGATCATCTGCATGTATTGCCTCCAAGCCCAATAGAAATCTTGTAGCAATCAATGTTTCTAGCATGGGAGGCAAACCCAAATCAACGCTCATCAAGCGTTTGGATAGATAGGTCTAAGGAATATGGCACCCCTTCAGATCCTTGGTCATAAGTACATTATACAGACGAAGGAATTGTTCAGTCAATGATGATTGACAGGGCACCATGGGAAGATTACCACCATCATTCCCATCTTCTGGATTACAAGGAAGATACTCCTAGTGACCTTCATCATCCCTCAATTTTTTATTTTTTATCAAATACTGTAAACACGGTGGATTCTGAGTGAAACTTGTCCAATATTGAAGAGACTATCACCATAAATATCTCGACCAAAACAGATGTTGTAGAGAATATTCATGTCGGCAAATCTTGTTCTCCTTCAGAATTGGAAATATATAATGCTCTTTTTCGTGAATTCAGAGATGTCTTTGCTTGGTCATATGATGAAATGCCAGGCATTGACTCGAGCATAGTTGAACACGAAATTAAGATGTATCCAAATGTCAAACCGGTATGACAACGGCTACGGTAGGTGTACCCCAAGAAAACCGCTACCATCAAGAAAGAAAGTTGAAAAACTTTTCCACGCTAGGTTTATTTACCCGGTTCCTCTTACCAATTGGGTATCGGATATTGTTCCTGTAATGAAAAAACAAGGAACGATTAGAGTGTGTGTCGATTATAGGGATGTAAATAAAGCTTGTCCAAAAGACAACTACCCTACACCCTTCATTGACTAGATAATTAATGAATACGCTGGATGTGAAATCTTCTCATTTATGGATCATTTTTCCGGGTATAATCAAATAAATATCCACCCACAGGACCGGTCAAAGATTGCATTTATTTTTCTGTGGGGCACATTTGCATATCGCAAGCTACCCTTTGGTTTAAAGAATGCAGGGGAAACTTTTCAGAGGGCAATGAATTATGCCTTCCATGACATAAAAAACATCGTTCAACCATATCTCGACGATCTTTCGGCTCATTCGCGAAAGCGGACTGATCATCCGCAGAATTTGAGAGCGATATTTCTACGTTATCGACACTACAAGATATGACTCAATCCACACAAATGTGTATTCTGTGTTAGTTCTGGTCGTTTACTTGGCTTTGTGGTCTCAAAGGACAGGATTCGTCTTGACCCATGTAAGGTTGAGGCAATCATTAATTTGCTTCCACCTTCAAATTTTCATTAGATTCAGAAACTCCAAGGGAAAGAAAACTTTCTGAGGAGGTTCATTCCAAATTATGGTGAAATTGCTAAAGGTTATACTCGTCTATTGAAAAAATAAGTGCCCTTCATGTGGGATCAGGTCACGCAAGCTTCCTTTGATGCTTTAAAAGAATCTCTAATAAAATCATCATTAATGTACGCTCCTGATTATCAAAAAGACTTTAACCTGTATCTAGTTGCAGCGGATACAACCATCGCAATGGTTTTAGTTCAAGAAGACAATGGAATTGAACATCCTATATATTATTTAAGTAGAAACTTAAAGATACAGAAAGAAAATACTCCTATGTTGAAAAGCTAGCTCTCACAGTTGTTCAAGCGATACATAGATTTCTACACTATATCCTCTTTCGAAAAGCTACCATTCAGTCAGATTGCAACCCCATGACTTATATATTGTCGCGACAGTTGCTGGGGGGAAAATATTCAAAATGGATAGCAATTCTACAAGAGTTTGATCTGGAATTTATAAAATCCAAATCAAAGAAATCCCTGGTTTTTGCGGAGTTGCTATGCGATCTCCCATCGTCGTCCAACGATGTAAAATCAGAAGAAGCAATCGTGGATGAATCTTTGTTTATGATATCTTCAAGAAATCGTGGTATGGAGACATAATAATCTATCTCCAAACCCAAACATATAGGTCTAATACCTCCCACTTGGAACAACGACACATTTGATACCAAGCAAAAGACTACATGATCGGCGATGATACACTTTACCATCGTGGTGTCGATATAGTTCTGAGGAGGTGCCTCACCCACGAGGAGGTTGAAAAAGTCCTGAATGATTGCCATTCAAGCGCGTGTGAGGGCATCAATTTGGTTACGCTATGGCGCAAAAGATTTTACGAGCATCATACTTCTGGCCAACAATGTTAAAGATTTCATAACCGCAGTTAGAAGTTGCCACGGATGTCAAATCTTTGATCGAAAAACCAGAATACCACCCACACCTCTGCAACCAGTAGTTGCTGTTGGGCCATTTTCCAAATGGGGCATAGATTTCGTGACATGTAACCACACCTCAGCTAGGGGGGCATGGGTATATCATAGTCGTAGTAGACTATTTTACCAAATGGGCCAAGGCGATGCCTACATTAAACAACAGTGGTGAAACAACTGCCCTCTTCTTTTTCAATCATGTAGTCTCCAGATTCGGCATTCCACAGGCCATAGTCATAGATCATGGATCACATTTTTGCAATCACATGATGGTTGAGTTGGCTGCCAAGTTAGGGCTATCCCATGATAACTCTACTCCGTATTATCCACAGGCTAATGGACAAGTTCAGGCAATCAACAAGGTCCTGAAGTGGATGCTAGAAAGGATGATTGGAGTCTACAAAAGGAGTTGGCACCTGATCCTATACTTAGCCTTGTGGGCATACCAGACATCGGTGAGTAATGCAACCAGGTTTACACCCTTTCAATTGGTGTATGGCCTAGAAGCAATCTTACCAATTCAATGTGAAATCTCGTCCCTCAAACTCGTAGTTGACCTTCTCCTCGGAACTTCTGAAGAAGAGGCTCATTTCTTGGAACTAATCCAATTGGATGAAACCCATCGTGATGTCACTTTGGCTAACGAAGCCCATAAGAAATGAGTCAAGGCGTAGTTTGACAAGAATGTCAAACCCCGTGTCTTCTCAGAAGGTGACTTGGTCTTACTTTACGACCAGGAATCCCAATTGGGAGCAGGTAAGTTCAAATCCTTGTGATGGGCCCCTATATTGTTAAATGTGTATTAGCAAAAGGAGCCTATGAGTTAGTAGATTATGATGGGATTCCACTGGCACAACCTTGCAACGGGTTGTAGCTTAAGCGTTACTATGCTTGATTCAAGATAATAACCCCTATGCCTTTGTTACATTTTTGTTTTCGCTAAGGGTAATTGTTTTGATTAAGTGATTTGCTTTTACATTTGTTGCAGATGTCAAACCTATTGGAATCATTTGTTGGATATGGCGATGGAGTGAGTCGTAGTTTGCAAAACCTATCTTCTACGGCCTGGGCCATCTTCGAACCAAGCAGCGAGTTAGTGAGTTTCAGAGGGGTATGTATTGGTCAGTCAACAAACAATATTGTTGAATATAGCACGTTGATAGAGCTCCTCTCTGATGCCATTACGCATGGCATACATCGACTAGTCGTCAGGCTAGACTCACAACTCGTCATCCTACAGCTCACTGGTATCTACTCCGTACGGAATCCAGCTATCTATCGCATGTTCCTAAGGGTCAAGATTTTGGAAAGGCAGTTTGATTCTATTCAATATCAGCATACTTCCAAAAACTTAAACACATTAATAGACTCATTGGCAAATTATGTGTTAGATAGACATTTGCAACATTTATAAAAGAAGCATTTCATCAAATATTTGCTTCAAGATCACGTAACTCAATCAAAATAAAGCTCCGAAAATAATATATATATATATAATTGTTTATGGTTCATACATAATGTTCTGTAACCAGGAAAAAATTGGCCAAATGACCCAAAATTCAAAATGCTAGGGGGCACCCTAGTCTAATGATGCTGGTGATAACAAGTCACCGCCTGTGCAATCATGCGTAAAAGCCTAGTCCATCGAATCGGCACGCCAGTAGTATGTCACTACAACCTCAGGGGCAGCTCATCAGTCCTCATGTCCAGAATACCAAGAGTGAGGCCCTCGACCTGATCCTGCAATGCTGAAAGAGTCTCAGCCACATCAAGGTCGCGGAGGATAGCTCTCCCCACAGCCTCTCCTGTTGGAGCGGCAGCTGGTACTCTCAGATGTACTACCGGCTGAACTGGTCCAACATCTGCACAAGCACATGAGTTTTGATTAGTCCTGATAGAAGAAATCACGAGAACATTATAAAAAAGAAATGATGAACAGAGACATGGTCAGAGAATTTACCAATAACACCCCACTGCTCACCAGCTGGCAGCACCAAATCCGGGTCACCCCGGAAATCCATACTAGCATATGGATACTCGAAAAAAACCATGTCCTGATGGTTGAACCACTCGAAAATAGGTATCAGAAAAGGAAACCTGGGACTGACCAGCATGACGAGCCATAAGGTCAACCCATCTCTGCATCCATGGCTCAGTCGATAGAGGTAAGCCAAGTGAGATGTACTGCGGCTGCATCAGTGGGATATTTTCCAAGGAGAAGGTGGTCAAAATAGAACGATAGCCAGAGTTCTTCAATTTTCTGTTTTTTACCTTATTCAGTTGCTCTTTCATCACAGGGAGTACCGCATCACACCAGTTGAACACCTTTGGTTCAAGGCATTCCAAGGCGTACTGCATATAGGACCTCTTAGCCACATGAGGAGCTGCACTACCAGCCAGTCTAGTAAAAGTGAATAGAATGGTCCTTAAAGATTGGTCATTGACATCTCGAATGTTGATCTTGCCGTCCCTACTCGGCTGAGATCCCTCTTTGCAAAACCGGCGAATATAATCTCTCACGGATTCACCCCCACTAGCAGAACCTGATAGTGAAAGAGGGGCACCACGCCTCGATAAACCGGTCAAAAAATAGATGTCCACGACAGTTAAGGGGATATATTTTCCTTTGATCTGAAACACCTGGTTGGTAGGATCCCATGCATCGAGGAAATATTGCAACAAGTTGATTTGTTGCCTCATGCTAGAAATGCGAAAAAGCTTGAACAGGCCACAGTTCCACAGTGCAGTTACCGTAATCGGATCATGTAGAGCAAGCATGTCCTCGTCTTCATTCTCGCGTTCTCTCCATGTAACAACCATTTTGCTCCGATAAATCTCTGTAAAACAAGCAAGAGAAGAGTGAGAATCCTGATTTGGGCAAAAAACAGGTAAAACTTCCATGAGAAATCAATGCAAAAACTTCCTTTCTCGCGCCCATCGCACACCCAGCAGTGTACTGGGTGGGATGATTCCTAATTGGCCAATGGCCAAGCTAGGATGCATCACACCTTTCGATGTAGAAAGGGTGCGATGGAGCCAGGGCGAATTTTTCAAACCCCAGAGGCTCAGAAAAACAGGGAAACATGCACATAATTCAAAAAGGAAAGAATGCAACTAAAGAGCTCAGGTTTAGCTCCTACCTGGTCCAGACGGTGCCAAGAATCGTCCATAGAATCTCCCAAAATCAGCTGGTGCAAATGAAGGGGGAAAAGCACCTCCAGAGCTCCAACGCACCAAAGTTCAAATGAAATGGTAAAATGAGGGGTAAAAAGCTACTTTTAAATTACTTTTCACGTAATTCGAGTAAAATATTAGTGTTTTAACTCATTTTTGAAACATATATTGTCCATTTCTAATCGGTTTGATGAAGCAATTGAACAGGCGGTACAACCTTTGGAGGAACAAAGCGATTAATGGTGAAATTAAATCAATGACCATTATCACGAGCAGTTTTTTTGTGGAGTTCAAGCTCGTTAAAAATTAAACATAAGCAATGAGCAAATGTTCCCCCAGAGTTTAAGATCATTAAAAAATGAACCAATTTCTAGTAAGTAACCATTGTGAATGTATTATCATCAGCTTTTGAGCCCTGGTCGTGTTCTCATCACCACCTCCACTCTGTTTTAGCCGATCATTCACCTCCATTTGATTGTTTACCCCTTTTGAGGAACAACTGTGAAGAGTGATCTTATTAGTAATCCTTGTGACACTGTCGTGATTGGAAAATTCCAAACCTTACCTAGAATTAGTTGCACCTGAAATCATCACTCGTTCCTCAAAAACGAGTCTCCTTTAAGCTCTTTTCACCTGACTCGTAAAATATGAAAAGATTGCTGAGCGATTGGCCTCTCCAGCTTGTTAAAACGACCGGAAGTGCTATCCCTCCTCTAGATTTTAACCTTTTTGGACCTGAGGGATTATTACACAAAAAGATTGAGCGCTTGTCTTGTTCAGCTCGTTAAAATTACCGAAAATTCATCCCTTTCGTATTATTTTATACTTTTTCGGACTTAAGGGATTACATGACGAAAAGGATTACTGGAGTTTCCTTTACGTCCCTTTTCAGACTCTCTAAAATTGAAAAGGACCAAGTTATCTTTGTCATTAAACTTGTTAAAACCGAATAGCAACAAACTTGTCCATACAGACAAGAACGAGTTTCATTGTCGCTAGGCTCGTTAAAATATAGTGACGGGGCTGCCTGAAGGGCAAATTATAGAACAAGCATATGTTATCCTCCTCAAGCTTGAAAAAAATAAAGAGGTACTGGTCAACAATGACTGGGAAAAAATTGGGAAGAAAACTTGAAGAAACTTTATTGGTAGCAAGTCGCTCTTCAACATGACACTTTCACTCCACATCCAAGTCGGGTTGGGTTGTTCTGTTCACTGGTCATATCACCATTGGTCCATCACACCATCCACATTTGGGGTTAACACTACCAATCCATCATGTCAGTGTCGCCGATATGTTCAAGAGAAGTCACTCAGAGAATTCACCTGTGTCTCATCCACTGCAATACATTCACGTTCCATTCTTTCATGACCGCCACCCCAAACCCTATATCATCAGACCGTTTTCACCTCTAAAATCATTTACTCCATTTCGTGTCATAGATGTGGGATTCATTAAGGCCCTCCTATGGTGAGCCACTTCTTGTCGACATCAGCTCATTATCCAAGAAGTCGACTTAGGAACAACCCCTTCAGTACTTTGAAGCTTGCATGCCTCATTGGCAAGTTTCTCACTTCCAGCGACAGGTTTACATCAATGGCCTTTGACCGAAAGATTTTGCGTGGTGTTTTATTCCAAGTCCCTTATTCACACCACGCGAATTGTACTGTAGTACCTTGAGGGTCATCATCATTATTGGTGATTCCTCTCACACCTGTTAACAGCTTACTTCATTGGCTGGTAATCAGGCGATGTCTTTCCATGTTCGACTCCAAAACATCTTTCACATGGATCGACTTGTACTCTGAGTGAAGATTGAACGAGCTTGAAGACCCTGGATCTAGTTTCATCCATCTGGGCTGCGATATATTCAGGAAAATAAAGACATCAAATGTACATTTTTGCTACATAGATGATCATCTGAATCAAAGGATGATGACTCTCTCAGAATCATCAGTCTCCCGCATAGATGGTTGTCTGTCTTATGTACATGAAAATTAATTTATAAAGCTGAGCATGGGAATGCCCGCCTCAGCTAGATCATGTAAAATATTATGAACATAATGTATTGTATTGTATCTTATTACAGGTCGCCTTCCAGCTCGAAAAAACTTCAGATCCTCATGATAAAGCATTTCACCTGACATCAAAAGATTAACGACCTCATGCTTTAGGGGGCAACTGTTATAGACATTTTTGGGCACTACAACCCCAATCAGACATGTCCATAAACCAAGGGCTCCTAAGTCCCTAAAAGTGTTGTTCCATACCCTAAAATAACAAGGTCAGTGGACCATCATATCCCAGAAGTTCTCCATGAAAAACTACTCAGAACTGGTTAAAACTGGACCATCTCACTTGCTCCATGGCCAAAGTGCGATGCATCCCACCTAATGCACACAGGAGGTGTGATGCATACTAAAAATCCCTTCTATGGGGTGTGATGGGTGAGAGTTGGAAAATGGCAGAGGCAATATGTGAGGTGGATGATGATGGAATCTTCCAAAAACTTCTCCTGTGACACTTGCCTCTCTGGATTCACCCAGGGATGAGTAAGAGATCATCAATCTCCAAGTGGAATCAAGAACTATCAGAGAGGACACTAATCAGAATCCCAGAAGCTGACTCACCCCCTGTAATCATCTATATGTGGATCCCTCATCCCAGAGATCTAGAGGTTGGAATTTTGTATCTTGTAAGGAAGTGTTGTTGGTTTCTTGTTGGAATATCATAGTGTTGGGTGATCTAAGCTTTTCATGAGGTGAAAGAAGGGCTTTCATGCTGGAGGATGGCGCTGGGTCAAAACAATTGGTTGTAATCCTCTTTGCTTATTCTTGATATTAATAAAGCTATTCAAGTTTTCCTCCACATTCTTGTATGTTTGATGATATATGCATTTGTGTGGTCAATGTATATCTGGTCGTATATTGTTTATGATTGTAGATCTCTATTCTTCAATAGTATTATGCTGCTTTGATTCCACAGGTGCTCTTTGAAGCTGAGTAGACGAAGGAGAAGCGTCAAGGATTTGTCAAAAAGGAGAGGAATCAAGCAAGGAACCAAGCACAAGACTGAGGTTGGTGTCCTTCATTCCACTCTTATCTACTTTTCATAAAGGAAAACGAAAGTGGTTTTAGTTTTTTTGTTTCTAAGATAGCTACCAGTCTTAGTGGGACTAGCAGATCTGAGTGGACACTAGATTTACCGATAACAGAGGCATGCAGCTGCCACATCTCTTCTCAGAGATAAGCTACCATCGCCCTAGCTCATTTATTTCCATTTTCTATTTGTAAGCATATTTCATTATTTTACTGTAACAAAATGAAGTATTTTTCCACTGCATATATATGTTTATGGTTATCTCTGTAATTTATTGCGTTCCTGTTTAAATTTGGATCAATGGTATCAGAGTGGGTCTGCCTTTTTCTCTATTTTTCTTTGAATTTCCCCAACGAGGTCAAGATATAGGGAGTTAGCGCTTGAATTGGTCGAACCTTTCCAATACCACCTCACAAATCCCGACGGCCTCCTATGCTAGATGAAAAATAAAATGAGGGGGCAAGAGATCCTATCAAAATCTTGCTCGAAGAAGCCCTCGAGCGACAAAGGAATGCGATGATGTACAACTTTGCACAGATCCTTCAACGGCTACCCAGAGGCGACGCATCAGCTTCCAACAGCTACTCTGGAAATGCCACACCATTTAAGGTACAAGTTAATTTTAAAATCCCCATATTCGAGGGTCAGATAGACGCAGATGTCGTAGATAAATGGTTAAATTTTCTAGAAGGGTATTTTTCTATTCATGAATTTTCGATTTGGGAAAAGATTCTTTTCGCTCTTCTCAAAGCAGCCCCCCAAATCAAGGACTGGTTGGAAACCTACTGCGAGCAAAAGGATGAAAGTATGGGTTCACTATTTTCAGCCGCACCCACTTGGAATTCTTTCTTAGATTCCATCAAGGAACAATACTACCCTATCAAAAGCTATGAGGAAAAATACATAAAGTGGACCACACTGCGGCATGGAAGGGACCAAGATGTGCCGGAGTTCACAAACATTTTTCATACCCTTTGCACACAGTTGGGTATCAATGATTCTAAGCTACATCTGGTACTCAAATACCATGGCTGCTTACACAAGTACAACTAGGAAGAGATGGAGTTACTAAACATCTCCTCGCTTGGCAAAGCGTACAGATACACTATCAAAATCAAGCAGAAGTTCAAATAGAAGAAGCGAGACTTTGGATCTACAAATCCAAAGACCAAAGGACAAAGGCAAGGCAGGGTGACCTAAGACAGCCCATCGAAGCTGCAAGAAATGAACAACACCATGAAGTTGAAGAAGGACACATGAAAGTGGTGTGAGTTCCATAAGAGCCCCACTCACAGCACAAGTGAGTGTTGGACCAAGCAGTCATTGGTGGCTGCGTTGAAGGCTTCAGAATCAAATGCATGTTCCAACCCTGAGTCAGAACCTGACAAGGGGAATGGCAAAGGGAAGAAAATCATTGATGCAAAGCCCAGCGTCATTGTTGCCACTGCCAAGATCCAAAAGAATGAGCCCGAAGATCCAGAGGAGGTGGGGCGTCTTTTCTACTCACAGATGTGGGTGAAGGGTTTGCTGCTGCAATTCATTGTCGACAGTGGCAGCAAAAAGAACCTCATTTCAACAGAGGTCATGAAGCGACTGGGCATACTGACTACACCACACCCATAGTCGTACAGTATCAGGTGGCCTCACCAAGGACAAGATCTCTAAGTTTGCCAACAGTTTCATCTTCCCTACAACATCAAGCCCTTCACAGATGAGGTATTGTGTGATTTTACACCTCTGGATGTTTGTGATGTACTATTTGGCCAGCCATACTTATGGAGGTGACATGTTGTGTATGAGTCAAGGCCTCGCGCTGTTATTATTACTTTGGGTAATTCATGATACAGGATACTGGAGGTCGCCCCACATACTACCACCTCTTTGATCTCTACTAAGAAATGCAGCAAGATCGTCTCCCAGACTAGGAAATTCATTTTCTGTCTGGTTCGCTCCCAAAGTAAGGGGAAGATTGTAGCCACATCCATGGCCCCCGTGAAAGGTTCCTCCATGTAGTAGTAGTAGTAAAGGGATATGGTCATGACAGAACACAGGATCAACTTCTCCTCACCCACAGGGATACCACACAAGTTTCAGATGCGCGATAAAGTCTAGTTGCATCTGTAGAAAGAACGCCTAACAAGAGCCCATTAGAAGCTCAGACAACTCTAACATGGCCCTTACAGCATTACCAAGGCTTTTGGAAACAATTCTTTGGAGCACAACGCTCCTCCATTGCTTTGCTTGCACTGAGTGTTCAATGCAGAACGCCCTCGACCATGCTTCCTACGATTACTAGACACATCCGAGATTGCAGAACAGCTCACCAGGGACCAAGTTCAACATGCAGAGGAACTCAATGCAATGGGGACCATTGTTTCCTAAGGGGGGAGGAATGATCCAGGTGGATGTTGGTGGCCACCCACCTATCCCACTTGGACCCCCGAAACTCTCTCTTTCAGTTTTTCAGTTTCCGTAATTGTAGGAAAATTTACTATTTTTAGCAGTTTTTCGGGTCCTAAACTCTTGGAGCCATTTTAAGGCCCTAAACGACGTATTTTGGGGAATATGGGAGCAACATGGGTCCATGGACCGATGTTGCTCTTCCCAAAGTTGTATTGCTTGGATAGATCTTTGTAACGAGCTATTGTACGCATCAAATGAAGATCAGGTGCCAAAGTTACGACCCCGGGAAGTTGATGTAGCAACTTACACAAAACGAGGCCCACAATTTGGCATTTCATCTTCTAGGGTTAGGTTTTGGGATGTTAAGGGTTTTCCATTATTTCTCAACAATAAATAGGCCTTTGAGCCTCATTGTTACATAGTTCAGAGGCATGTAGCCGCCACATCTCTTCTCAGAGATAAGCTACCATCGCCCTAGCTGATTTATTTCCATTTCTATTTGTAAGCATATTTCAGTATTTTACAGTAATGAAATGAAGTATTTTTCCACTGCATATCTGTGTTTATGGTTATCCTTGTAATTTATTGCATTCCTGTTTAAATACAGATCAGCAAGCCTAGACAGTAAGTCGACAGAGTCACTTCAGGAATACAAATGTTGCTTCACTGCCAGTGAGCCTAGGAAGTACCTTGTCAAAGTCACTTGCTTCACCTCCTTGTGCAAGAATCATTTCTCTTCTTTAACCCTTTTATTTTTCTTTCTTTTTCATAGGAATGTGAAAAGGAACTTATTATTTTTCAACAGGTGGAAGAGGGATCCTGACATATTGAGAGGAGATGAGGTTGTTCCTTTAGATACAGGTTTTAGAGATTTGATGCCTTTCTCACTAAAATTTCTCCCCTTATCTTACTCTACACATATAGATAAGCAAGAATACACTATTCATAAATAGGACCGAGTGCGGGAATGAAAATCGTAAGCAAATTTGGGCATCGTGGTTTTATTATAGCTTCTCGGCTGAAGGATCGTATTTTCCATCAAAAAATAGTTTACTTGAAAGTGATAAAACAAATCAAGGAAGAGGTTAAAAAATAAGCCAAGGGTTGTGTGTTACTACAACTTGCCATTAAAAAATATTAGCCACATAATTTGAAAGCTCAAAACAGACTTTATTCAAAGATAAAGAAAACTAAAAGAATAAAATCATAATATTATGAAAGATGAAAACACACAACAATAATGTAGTGATATAACTACATGCAATCTATATTATCCTATCATACCCTAAACAAGAGAAGGTTGGGTCATGCAACATGGAATTTCCAATGCAGCCATAAAAGTTGTTCCCGTCCTTTATACCAAACGATGTGATCCTGTAGAAGAAAAATAAACAAAAGTGTGGTGAACAAAAGAAATCATGCAAGCATCTGCACTAACAAATGGAAACAAGAAGTGAAACTAATGGTGTATTACACTCAACTTATTATTCAAATGAAAAACTTTACAACATCCATAACCATCTGGCCTATGGCCATACTAGAATTGACAAAGTGCACGCACATATAGGTCCCAGGACATGGTTCTGGATTGGAAAGTGTCTTCTAATGAATCCACAATAGGATCATGGAAACAAACTTTTGGGAAACCTAAACAAGAAAGACTAAACAAAGAAAAATCCATGTCATAAGTCATATTGACAGGTTGACCACAATCCATGTTTTCATGCACATGAGATTGTTTGATGGATGATGAAAAAGATTCCTTGAGATCCTTCCTTATTTCTACACTACAAATCAGGTA
The DNA here is from genome assembly GCA_031772625.1 of Pinus tabuliformis. NCBI lineage: Eukaryota > Viridiplantae > Streptophyta > Pinopsida > Pinales > Pinaceae > Pinus > Pinus tabuliformis. Next base: position 519,694,714 of record CM062820.1, on the reverse strand, counting down.
TTTGCTTGAGATGGGATGTAGTGGTGGAAGTTCAATAATCAAATTAAATTCCCTCCCTTGGGGGTTGAATAATTTTACATGAAGAAAAGAATCATCCCTCGAGAGAGAGTGAACATCCCATGCGATGACATTAATGATGAAATTGTGCAAAACAAACATGAACTAACTGAAATCACAAATGTCATCATAGTGACAACAACCTGACATAACCATCAACATATGATAAAGTGTCCTACTCACATGACTTAAATTTGAGTTTTGAAAAACATGGTCAACTACTTATCATGAGATTCAAAAGAAGATATATTTTCAATATTACTACAAAAATATTGAGTGATAAGCATGTCATTTTCTTGATCAAAAGGCGGTATAGCTAAAAGAAAATATTCAATAATCGCATTAACTCCATTTGAACTTGTTGCACATCCAAATCTTCATGTAGAAAAAAAATATTCATCCATATAACTTGAATAATCATCATTGTATAATTTGGAGCAAAGGAAATTATCAAGGTCATGATTATCTAAGGGTTCAATTTGATCAATAAGTGAAAGGTTTACTATTGGAATATCAAGATTAGAAGATGGTTTGTTGAGAAGGCCAAATGATTCATCATTAGGGGAAAGATGTGAGAGAAAAACCAATTCTTCATCGGTGAATTGGTATTCTAATTTAATGATCGGTTAAGGTTCAAAACACAAAATATCAAAAGGAGGACGACATGGGACAAAAGGTAGGTCCAATTCTTGCTCAGGATGTTGAATGTTTTTTATCGGGAGGACATAATGAATTAGATTCAAAATATTTCCTTGACATCCGAACCAACAAATTGAAATTCTCATCCAAGAATTGGTATTCCACATCCTCATCTGGATATTCATAATAGAGATGAAGGAATCGATCAGTGAGATGTTAAATAGATTCATTCAATTCAATTCTAACTTGATTGGTTTCATGAAGAACATCTTGATATCCATATTTGTTGAAAACACGATGAAGTCTTTTAACCAATTGCTTGAAAGACGAAATAGAAGCAGTGGGTAGAGAATAGCATCATTACTTTGCATGATCATCCAATGCCACTTGGAAAACATAATTGAATGAATTCAATTACATAATAAAGGATGGTTTTTTACCCTTGCCATTGAATTTAAGATGTGACAAGTTATGTAAAAGGTATGCAGGGATTGAAAGATCTAAAGCTTCAGAAAAACACCTTGGGATTATGATATGGGGTGAAGTCATTAAAGGTAACATATTCAAACAAACTTCACAAGCCCAACTTGTCATGTGGACCTCCTTCTAGTGTCAAATGTGTTGATGGTGCGGGATGCTACCAACATTGTAAGGGGATCTCCTTGATGTGATGTCCCAATTAGACCTCACACAGTTTGGTGTAGGAGTCCCATCTGGTCATATGGTACGACCACTATCAAAAACGTTATAAATATATTCCTTGGTTACAATCCAACAGAAGAGAACACAACATCAAGTTAGGGCAGCAAGAATGTAAACTTTGTGAGATGCTCGATGTAAGGTGTATGGGGGAGACGTTGATGGATAATGAGGGAAACAAGCCATTAGTTAGAAAAGTAATAGTACTATTCTAAAGGGGCACCAAGGAGGTAAGAGGAAGACTTTATGAATACCTACAAATTATTCCACATAATAAACAACAATTGTTAAAGTATAACAAAGCTTATTGAATAATAGCCATATCCAATCAATGGATTAGTTCATTAACTTAGTATGTAATTAAAGTAACATATACCATAAACATAACTAGAATAGTCCAACTACATCTACGATATATGTATGAAGAAGTGCTAGGTCATTGAGATTCTAATTAAAAGTGCAAGATTACAAGTACATTGTCAGATATATGAAACACTATGTCCAATAGTGGAACACGAAGCCACAACTTGCTTCTCTAAAGAATGATCTATCTCTTATGTCTTACAAGAGAAGACAAGGCAAGACCTCTATAATCCAAGCCCTTTGCTTGAGTTATCATGAGCCATTTATAAAAAGTAACAATGGCCTTTGAGCTTCCTCATGACTCTTTGACATCTATGAATGTTCATATTCTATACATGGCTCATTACATTCCAATGTGTTGCTATTCACATTCCACATGTGACCCTTGGACTTCATTACATATCATTTATTACATAAGACAAATTAAAAATGAGACAATGACTATATAAGAAAAAATTGATAACGGGACAAAGTATAATCAAATTGATACATCATTTTCTTCTACATGGAGCTCATTCATAATGTAATTGTGCCATGCTCTGAACTTCACTGAGATGTTTTTGACTCGAATTGGAAAGTTGCCAATGTAGCACATCTTTACCTCCAGTGCCTTCATCAATATGTTCTTAGAGGTTTTCTGTACATTATTCCATAGCCATGAAAGTTTCATATGATCTTTAACTCATGCAATGGTGTACTACAGAATAATGTCTACGATTACCTCCAAGCCTCCCTATTATGTTTCCTATTTGATCTGCTCAATGTATTCCCTAACCTCCAGTAAGATGATCTCCCTGACTTTTATTTCTTCAAGTGTTCATATTGAAGTCATCCCATGGTTCTGTGTTAGAGACTCGAAATCATTGTGAAGTCACATATATGCAACAATAGTACTAGTTTATTGTTCTCCGAGATGCATGTAGCTTTTGTGGTGGAGTCTTAACTGAAATCTATCCATCTCTACGACAATAATGTCTTTCTTCTCCAAATGTTGTAGAGCATCAAGATACTTGTAAGCCCAATCCTAAAGATGATTTATTTTTCTACTTTCTACATTCAAGAGTTTCACCACTTCCTTTTCCTTGTTCTATAGCCAATAAGAGGAGACATTGCTTGTAGTAGAAGAATAGTATCATCGTATAATTGCTCTGTGGTTTCCTCAGTTGACCCTAATTATTTCTTCATGGTTGATTTCCATTTAGTGGTGTTGAAGCTTTTTCATGACAATCGTTGATTCTCTGCCACAAGATGTTCCTCATATTGCTTCATCAAAACATGTTCTCTTCTTAGCCTGACATTCTCATTCAACAAGTACTTAGAATTATCATGTACCGCTATGGCGAATGGAACATTTATTGCAATAATAGCTCTTGGATTCCTTCTGGTGTTGGAGGTTTGTTGGTACCATTTCATTGCCATCCTTTTCTTCTAGAAACACCATCATTTTTCTATCTTTTTCTTCCATAAACCCTCATATCCATTGAAATTGATTAATCAATAGCATTATAGTTGTTAGTTTACATTAAAATTAATTTGTGAATTTTTATGTTAAAAATTAGGAATTTTCAACAAAAAGATTACAGGATGTCAAAACTTCCTGTAAATGGTTTATGATGTGACACGTGGCATGACAGGCAAGTCAAAGCAATGGATGGGAATGCGATCTGGAATGTACATGCATGGTGAAAAATCGATTCAACAACAAATCTAATGCTCCTAGATATGCGTTCAATGCTGGTCAAACCCAGCCCTTTTGGTCACAAAGGCAACAAAAAGCCATGGTTTCCCAAACTGATTTTGTTTTGCTTTTGGAAATCGGTTTAGATTAGAAAGGACAAAAATCACTCTTTTGTAAAAGCAAAAACATCTGCTTAATGTATGTACATTCGATTTAGATAGGAGACAGGCAGATAAAGGCTGCATATTGTATTGTTTCAAAAATGATTATTATTATCTCTGTGTATTATTCTAGAATGCTGCTCTTGTATGTGATTTCAATCTTCAGAACTTAATTACACTCACTGTTTTACTCCAACAGTACTTATGCGTTAATATTCTCATCGCTTGAGTTTTCTTCAGTGTGCCAGTGAAACATGGACGGGCTGTACATAGAATTGGTATACTATTAATTTCATTTCCATAGCGTTTTGAATTTGAACAATGGGCATAGTGTTTAATGTTATTTCCATGTCTGTGAGGTTATCGATTTGATTAGGAATTCTTGCAAATGATATTTATGGTGATAGCTCGAAGATCTGATTGTTAGATCGTTGAACAATATCTTGTAAAAGATTTGATCGATCATTAGATTTCAAAGCATCTCCGTAGACTCTGTTTCCATGCATTTAAAATTCAGTGTGCTTTTGATTTTCATGAATGCTTAGTGTGTTAGATATAAAGAGATTTTTTGCATAACATCCTTGTAAGAGGGTTGAAAGCTCAGTCTACAAATACGTTGTATCTTTAGGACAGTTAGATAAATTAGATGATCCAAGTGCTAAAGTGTGAGAGGAAACATATTTTAACCTCCTGTAAAGGAGTGCTGCAACCTATCACAGTAAACACTTAGTTAGGTAGACGAGATCCTTTTTAGGTCTATAGACTTTAGACACATGCCTCTATGTTTACCTACCGTGGTTGATAATAAATATAGTCTAATCTAGCACCCTAGATTGGCCACTACATTTTGGCGCCGTTGCCGGGGAGGCACAGCTAGAGAATTTCTAAAAACAAAATAAAAATAAATAAAATAAACAAAAACAAGCAAAAACATAGGTTTAATTTTAATTCCTCATTTTAGAAGTCATGTTGACTTATGCCTAGATCTAGAGATAATAAAGGTAGATTCATAAAAACGCCCCAATCCAAAAACTAACCTACCATTAGGAGCAGACCCTTTAGGAAAAGTTGAACACACAACATCAGCTGAGGAAGTCACCATACAAAAATTAGACGATAAACAGAAATCAGGGCAAAGACTCACACTCATTGAGAGGAAAATTCTATTAGCACACAAGTCACAAAATAAACATTTCCCTGAATCCTTTATAAAAGGAGAAAGTAGCACAGTAACTCAACAATCTTTCCTTGAACTTCTCTTTGAAACAAGTGACACTGAACAAGAAATTAAATGAACAGAGGAACCTATCAAAATGGCTGAAGAAGGACATGGATCAGAAAGAGGACCACCAAATCAAGGTCAAGAGGAAGAGTCAACCTTTAAATTTCCTATCCAAGAACCAGAAGAGGATGACAAAATAAAAATGAAAAACATACCTCCATCTGTGCTACCAAACTTTTATGCCATGGCTTCAAAATACCCAGATTCATTCTTGTTTGAGTTTGACATTGTATGTCAGACATATGGTTACACAGATGATTCCCATAGGCTTAGACTCTTCCCAGCAACATTAAAAGCATCGGTATTAAGATGGTTCATGGGGCTTGGTGAACATGCGATAACTGATTGGGATGGCATGAGAAGAATATTCCTAAAGTAATACCAACCTTATTGTAGATCAAAAGATTCCAAAGAAGACATCTTTAGGATGAACCAACAAGAGGATGAAAATTTAGAGGAGCACTTAGAGTGGTTTGTCTACAATTTACAAAAATCAAAACACAGAACCATGCCTCTTGATCTGATTCGAATAATATTTTTGAAGGGAATTCGGGAGGAATACTTAGATGATCTTAATTTTATGGCAAAAGGTGATATTTCCACTTTACCTTTTGAAGAAATTGCTGAGTTATGTGAAAAGTATTCTAGGAGAAAAGCCAAAATTGGAAAAAGAACCATATCATCCAAAGCCACAAAATCTGCTTCAGCAAGTGTCACAAGAGCTGAAATAGGAAACCTGTTAGAGGAATTCAAAATAGATCTATTGCTTACCTTAGGAACTCAAATTGAAACTCTCAAAGCTAAGAAAAGACAAGAAGAGGAAGATCAAATGATGGCTATCTTTTGTCCAAAATGCCAGAAGAAACATGCCTTAAAAGACTGCCCATTAGAAAACATTCAAGTTTGTGCCTTTTGTACTGAAAATCATGATATATTTCATTGCTCTAAAGTCAAGGTTTTGCAGAATTGTAATGTGGCAGCTAACACAGATATGGAAAATGTGTATTTCATGGGCGCAAAGAGACCATGGTAGCCAAAACCTACACCTCAAGGTATGTTCCCAAACCAGAATTTGCAATTTCCTGCACATGATCAGATGTATGCTCAGAATTAGTGGAATGTACCCATGCCATGGCAGCACCAAAATTACCCACAACAACAATGGATACCATCTCAGTAATACTCTCAACAATATCAATCATATCCTCAACCATACCAACCATATTCGCAGCCATATCAACAATATCATCAGCCATATTCGCCATGTCAACAATATCCTCAGCAGCAAGTTGTTTACCCACATCAACCCCAACCCACTCAAGAAGCATTACCTGCTCCTCCACCAATAAATCCACCACAATTACAACTTCCATCTAGCCGACAATCTCCTAGACCTACTCAAATCCCTACTCAACATGTTCCAAATCCAAATAACAGAGCAGAGAGACCAGCTTACAATGTATATGAGGACCCTCATATCCCACATTACCCTTGCAAAATATCAATTTGAGGTTTGGTAAGATACTTCACAAAGAATCTCCAGCAGCTGATAAACAAGAAGAAAACGAAGAAAACGAAAATGAAACTCCAATTCAAAGGAAACAAAATGATGACATCAAAAATAAACAAATGCAACCATTGCATCCACCACCTTTTCCAGATAGATTGGTCCAAACAAAACTTCCCATGTCTATACCACAGTTTGATGTTTTAGATGAGCTAAAGAATTTCTATATAAAAATTCCACTACTACAAGCCATAAAAGACATTCCCATATATACTAAAGCCATCAAAGAACTGTGCCTTAAAAAGCCTACTAGGAAAAGAGTTGATCCACAAACCATTCATGTTATTGGACATTTCGCTGGCCTTATGACAAACACTATTTCAGTGGAAAAGTATGTTGATCCTGGTATTCCCAGAGTCACTACAATCATTAACAACATACATATTCCAAACACCTTAATTGACCTTGGGGCCACAATAAATGTGATGACTCTTGAAAACATGAAAACACTCCAGCTCACAAACTTGCAGCACACAACAATTGTTCTAGAACTCGCTGATAGGTCTAAAGTGATTCCTGAAGGGATTTTGGAGGACATAATTGTTTCATTGGACTCTTGGGAGTATCCAGTGGACTTTTTATTTCTTCGGCCAAAATCCAATTTAGGAGGACACCCTATCATCCTTGGTAGACAATGGTTAGCAACTGCTGATGCATTCATAGGATGTCGATCAGGTAATATGATCATTTCACGAGGAACTGAAAGAAAACAACTCACTCTTTACCCATCAGCATAATCACCAGCAGTAGCACACAATTTATGGCTTGACGATAAATACAATGACAAGGAAGAAGTTCAATCTATTTTCAGCATCAACCAAATCTATGATTTTCAAGAACATAATAATGATGATTTGGTAGAATTGTTCCTTTCTCAACTTGATGTTTCCGAAGATTTGAGAAATGACCAATATCATGCTGCAGATGAACTTTTGGCACAAATTTTTTAGGAAACATGCACCATTCATTCCTTGCAAGCAACATTCAGAACATTTTTCCTATCCAATCTATCACAAACACACAGAGCAAGACCATAGAGATTAGTCCAAGAAAAACTTTGAATATTGGCACTCACCTAGACTCATCTCAGGAGGAAAAATTGATTCAATTATTGAGAAAATACCAGAAAGAATTTGTTTGGGACTACACCGATATGCATGGAATTCACCCTGAAACATGTGCTCACCATATTTATACAGATAGTAATATCAAACCAGTGAGGCAACCGTAGAGACGACTGAATCCCATGCTCCAGGATATTGTTAGAGAGGAATTACAAAAACTGTTGAAAGTCAATTTTATCTATCCTATCTCTGACAGTCAGTGGGTATCCCCATTGGTAGTAGTACCTAAGAAAATGATAAGTGGAGGATTTTTGTTAATTACAGACAATTAAACAAAGAAACCCTCAAAGATTATTTCCCACTACCATTTATTGACCAAGTGCTAGACACATTAGCTGGGAAATCATCATTCTCTTTTCTTGATGGTTTCAGTGGCTACAACCAGATCAGGATAGCCTTAGAGGACCAGGACAAAACCACTTTTACTTTTCCTTGGGGCACTTATGCTTATAATGTTTTACCATTTGGACTTTGCAATGCTCCAGCTACATTTCAGAGAGCTGTATTAGCTATTTTTGCTGATTTAGTTCATGATTGTGTTGAAGTTCTAGACTGCAAAATTTAGATGAGGTTGTTCCGGTTGAAGATTCTTTTCTAGATGAAAATTTATTTGCAATTTCAATAGTGAATCCTTGGTATGCTGACTTGGCCAACTATTTTTCCACAGGAAGAACACCTTCATATTTTACTCCAAAGGAAAAGAAGAGGCTAATCAAACAAAGTGCTCGATACTCATGGGTTAATGGAGATTTATTTTACACTGGTTATGATATGATTATTAGACAATGTGTAAGAAATGATGAAATAATTGATATTTTAAAATCTAGCCATGACGAACCGTGTGGTGGGCATTTTGCAGCTAAAAGAACAACATTCAAGATTCTTAGTCTTGGATACTACTGGCCATCTATTTTTAAGGATTCCAAGAAGTATGTAAAGAGTTGTGATAGCTGTAAAAAAATGGGTAGGCCAACAGCTACAGATGAAATGCCACTTCAGCCTCAAGTACACTTAGAGCCATTTGAAAAATGGGCTCTAGACTTCATAGGACCCATCAATCCAACTTCTAAAGGTAAAAAGTACATCTTAGTATGTACTGATTATGTAACAAAATGGGCTGAAGCCAAAGCACTAGTCCGAGCAACTGAGCAAACAGTGGTAAACTTCCTTTTTGAAGAGATTTTTGTAAGGTATGGAGTACCAAGGGAGATAGTGACTGATCAAGGTACTCAGTTTACCTCAAAGCTAGTTAAAGAAATCACATAAAAATATCAAATCAAGCACAGAAAAAGTACACCTTACCATCCACAGGCCAATGGCCAGGTGGAATCCACAAATAAAACTTTGGAAGGAATTATCACTAAGACCGTAGCAATGAATAGAAAGAATTGGGAAGAGAAGCTCAAAGATGCACTCTGGGCTTATAGAATCACGTGGAAGAACACTACAGGATTTACACCATATCAGTTGGTGTATGGCAAACAGGAAATGCTTCCTATTGAATTTCAAATACACACTTATAAGATGGCTGCAGATTTAGGAATTGATCTTAGTGAAGCCCAACAAGAAAGAATTTAGCACTTGAACCAGCTGGATGAAATGAGGCAGCAAGAAGAGGAGACAACACTCCTAATGCAGAAACAAAGGAAGCAGTGGCATGATGCACACATCAAGAAGAAACAGTTTAAAGAAGGAAACTGGGCTTTACTCTTTGACTCTAAATTCAGAGATCATAAAGCCAAATTTACCACAGATTGGATGGGCCCATATGAAATAGTTCAAGTTTATGAAAATGGATCAGTCAAGCTTATAACCATTGATGGAGAAGGTCACCCCTTTCTTGTCAATTGCCATCGGTTGAAACTTTACCATAAGCCCATCCACAAGGAAGATTTTCTTCAAACTATATCTCAGCAAAGGGAGGTTGAGATGTTGCAGCCTTCAGCTATGATATCTCTACCTTAGTTCATTTCTTTTCAATTTAAAAAAAAAAAAATATTAAAAAAAAAAAAACAAAACAAAAAACAATATATAAAAAAATATAAAAGAAAAAACATTTAAAAAAATATAAAAAAAATAATAATGGTTTAGATGTGAAAACCAGACTCTGGCACACTCTAACCCATAATTCTTACTTGAAAACCAATTCTTTGGCTGGTAAGAATTCCTTGTTTTATTTGTTTCCTGTTTGATTCATAGATTCAATAATGACTTGAGGACAAGTCAAAGCTTTAGTGGGGGAGAAGCATCAACATTTTTGTCTTCCTTATCCCATCTCCTCATTGTAAATTTCCAAAGAATTTGTTTTAGCACTTCAGTATTTCAAGAAAGAAGTTGTTTTTGTCTTTGTTCTAATCAGAGGGACCTGTTCAATGTGTAAATGAAGTGGGACCTGTTCAGAAGATTATGCTACCAGCACTAATATTAGAGGGACCTGTTCAACAAACATCAAAGGGACTTGTTAAAGACTGCTATCTCAAGCTACTTCAGAAAAGCTTCAACAAGGTTTCAACAGAATTTCAAAGGTTGCTTATCACCGAGGCTCCATCAACACCAAAGATCAAGAAATCTGCACACACATAGTTCTTTTCCAGATTTCAAAGAAGCTGCACAAACATTCTCCAGATCTCAGAGGGACCTGTTGTATCCAAATTAATCTCAGAAGGGACCTGTTATGGACAGTGAAGATTAGTCATATCTGAACAATAAAGATCAATCCTACCTATGCATGCCAACTCAACTCTTGATCAACCAATAAAGTGTAATGTATTGGTGTAATTTTTATTTTTAACATTTAAATTCTTGGATTGTTTTAGTGTTAAATGTGATGACTATGATCGCTTATGATCAATTTCAAAAACACCTCTATACCTATCACCCTTGTCATATTCCTAACTACTATCATTTCCCAACACACTCTAGCCTATCACCATACTCCTCCTACGATTTTTAAATCTTCTCCTACACCACCCTTCAAACCTTGTTATTAACTCCTTATTCTTGATTCGGCCATCCAACCTTATTATCGGTCCAACATTCTCCTAATCGGACAAGTACCAATGAGCAAGGGACAGGTGGTAAATCGTTGGAGAGACAAGTGTTCAACAATTTCATTGATTGTTTTTTGAATTGGCCAAGTTATAACATGATCGTTCGACCCAAGTCGACTCATGCAAACAACTATCCGTTATCATCACTCGAGCACTCCATATATGCTTACGACATTCTCATGATGGTACCTATACAACCTAGTACAGCTACTCCTCTGTCTTTGTAATATGAATACGCTCTGTCATTATTATTATAGTGAATTGGGTCAAGTCGGTTGTTAAAGTTCCATTTCATTCTCAATTTGTAAAAAGGGCATTCCATACTAGTAATTCAAACGCTGTGATTTCAAAGAAGGCTGAGAACAACAAGTGCTACGGAGGGAGAGCATAGTAATTGGGCTCACGGGTTTCCACCTCCACCATAATCTAAGGAAATTCATCCAGTCGCGGCCTAAGCCATTGAAGAAGTTGACCCCAAGAACAGAGGGTGCTACCAGGTCGGTTGAGTGGAGCGAAAAATAGAGGTAATAAATCAAGAGACCCTTGTTGAATTATTAAGCATAAACGAGGAGGGTTAGAACAGGAGTTTCTTTGTCAAAATGACTAATAGAGCAGAGCCTAATACATTTGATAGTTCCCAGTATCATGATCACTGTATTACAATTTTAATGGAAAAGCAATGGCTACCCTTCCTGGAGAAGTTTAATAGGAACAATGAAGAACTAACTAAGCAGTTTGCCTTTACATTTAATGGAGAGAAAGCATTGATAGGCAACTTCTCTTTTAGGATTTCAGAAGACACCATAGCACAATCCTTGGGGATCAGCCCAGAAGGAGAAAAATACTTCAAAACAAAACAATTCAAGGAAAAATCATGGACCCAATTCATGTCTAGGTCGAGGGTTTCATCTGTTAACTGGAAAAAGGGTGTCCCTAGGAGCTGGATGATGCACCCATGGGATGAAATGGTGTATATTATTCAGAAATTTGTTACACATGGGGGTCGTTACAGCATAGTCTATTTATATCACATCAAACTCCTGTTGCACCTAAAAGGGCAATGCACCATCAGTTTTCCTTACTTCCTCTTACAGTGCTTGAATAAGATGTCAAAAACTATTCAAAAGCAAAAGGGTAATGAAGATAAAAGTTTATGTCATTTTGGGTTAATTAAAATTCTAATTGAATGTGAAGTACAGAGGAGGGGAAACACATGGAAGGAATTTATGGTTGCCAATCAAATCAAAGATGGAGAAGATGAACAGGAACATCAAGAGCACTAAGGATTTATGCTTGACATTGATGAGGAAATCCCTGTGTGCAAGACAAGCAATGTCCCTCCACCCAGCAGTAGTGTAAGGACGAGAAAGATGAGGCAAGAAGCTACCCAGAAAATTGAACAAGACAAGATTTTCACTACATATACAAGAAGATCAAGGAGAAGACAAAAGACCCAGACACAAGAAGATCAACCAGAGTCAAATGCACATGCACCAATGGACATTGGGAGTAGTGCTCATTCACAGCCTGGACTGGAAGCCGAAATGGAAGTTGAGAGCAACAACGGACAAGGGAAAGAGTCACCACCTGCAAACAAGAGACAAAGGAGGTTAGAAAAACAAATTGACAAGTTAAAAGAAGAACTGATGGAGGCCAACAAGCTAGAGAAGGTCATCAAGAAAGAGAATGAAATGTTGAGAGCTCAGAGCAAGGAGACTCAACAGAGAAATGAGAAGCTGAAGGAGAAAATCAAAGAAATCGAGGCTGAACAAACCGACATTTGCAAGTGGGCAGCCAAATGGTATACTCAAAAGAAAGCTCTCAAAGAGAAATACAAGAATTTGAAACATAAGCTCCACATTCAGAAGCATGCCCAAGCTCAGAAGAATATAGATGTATTGTTACAAGCAGTAGAGGCACAGGCAGGAACAGAGTATAAAGGAAGTACATCAGGATTAGCATGAGTACATGCTAAATCATTGAGCTTGGGGGAGATGTTGGTACCATTTCATTGCCATCCTTTTCTTCTAGAAACACCATCATTTGTCTATATTTTTCTTGCATAAACCCTTATATCCACCGAAATTGATTAATCAATAGCATTATAGTTGTTAGTTTACATTAAAATTAATTTGTGAATTTTTATGTTAAAAATTAGGAATTTTCAACAAAACGATTACAGGATGTCATAACTTCCTGTAAATGGTTTATGATGTGAGACGTGGCATGATAGGCAAGTCAAAGCAATGGATGGGAATGTGATCTGGAATGTACATGCATGGTGAAAAATCGATTCAACAGCAAATCTAACGCTCCTGGATATGCGTTCAATGCTGGTCAAACCTAGCCCTTTTGGTCACAAAGGCAGCAAAAAGCCATGGTTTCCCAAACTAGTTTCGTTTTGCTTTTGGAAATTGGTTTAGATTAGAAAGGACAAAAACCACTCTTTTGTAAAAGCAAAAACATTTGCTTAATGTATGTACGTTTGATTTAGATAGGAGACAGGCAGATAAAGACTGCGTATTGTATTGTTTCAAAAACGATTATTATTATCTCTGTGTATTATTCCAGAACACTGCTCTTGTATGTGATTTCAATCTTCAGAACTTAATTACAGTCACCATTTTACTCCAACAGTGCTTATGCATTAATATTCTCATCGCTTGAGTTTTCTTCAGTGTGCCAGTGAAACATGGACGGGCCCTACGTGGAATTGGTATACTGTTAATTTCATTTCTATAGAGTTTTGAATTTGAATAGTGTGCATAGTGTTTAATGTTATTTCCATGTCTGTGAGTTTATCGATTTGATTAGTAATTCTTGCAAATGATATTTATGGTGATAGCTCGAAGATCTGATTGTTAGATCGTTGAACAATATCTTGTAAAAGATTTGATCAATCATTAGATTTCAAAGCATCTCCGTAGACTCTGTTTCCATGCATTTAAAATTCAGTGTGCTTTTGATTTTCATGAATGCTTAGTGTGTTAGATATAAAGAGATTTTTTGCATAACATCCTTGTAAGAGGGTTGAAAGCTCAGTCTACAAATACGTTGTATCTTTAGGACAGTTAGATAAATTAGATGATCCAAGTGCTAAAGTGTGAGAGGAAAGATATTTTAACCTCCTGTAAATGAGTGCTACAACCTGTCATAGTAAACAATTAGTTAGGTAGACGAGATCCTTTTTAGGTCTATAGACTTTAGACACGTGCCTCTAAGTTTACCTACCCTGGTTGATAATAAATCTAGTCTAATCTAGCACCCTAGATTGGCCACTACAAGGTTATCACCTTCTCTCTAGAAATTAAGATTGCATTTTGAGGATCCTTGGCAAAGTATTTATGCCTCTGCTACATGATCCTCTTCTTAAGTTGATCAAATGTTACACTACATACGTCCATGACTCTATTTACTAGTGGAGGTGTGATTCCCATTTCCCCAAATGGAAGATGACCACCTATAAGGGGAGGTTCCTCTAGAGTGTCTTGGTCATCATCAATAGTTTGAATGGTGTCTTCTTCCTCCAATGATTCTACTTCAATATCCTGAGTCACTTGTTTTTCTCCGAGTCTCTATGTTGCTTCCTCCTCCTGGGATTGCCTCTGATATTCTTCTTCTATCATATTGCTCTCTTCTCCTTCTCCTTCTTCTTCTTCTTCTTCTTATTCTTCTTCTTCTTCTTGTTTCTTATGGATAAAATCATCTAGCTTCCTCTTATCCTCTTCTTCTTATGCTTATATCCTCTCCTGCTATTCTTAAATAGCCCATGTGTTTAAAGGATCATCTTTCCATTTCTTTCTTCTCTCAGTTATCAAGTCATACCTAATTTTTTTCTTAGGAGCTACTTTCCTTACATGAGGAGTTATCTCTTCCTCTTCTTGTACTTGCAAGTATTGAGCTGGTGGATCATGGGGTGAATTGGTCTTTATCCTTGGATGTGCCTTCATGTTTGTATTGTAGTAGTTATTTATCTTCTCATATTCTGTTATGGGCATTTGATGAGTCCCCCGTATTGTGACCAATCCTTTCACAGTGTTGCATAGCCACCCATCTAGGATGATATCCATGAAAGTATTTGATGATCCCCATAAATGGGTAATTATATGGGCTCATTTGGCCTCCTAACTCAGCTTAATCCACCATTCTCATTAGTTTATTGCATGTTTTTTATTATATTATGCTAATAGAGTGAATTGGGTTAGTCATTATGCCATGAAGTCTAATGTGTGCTTTATGCATATTTTTGGAAAATTTTGAGACAAAGTCAAAGGTTTAATGAGCATTTGGTAGCCAATATTCGAGGAAAACAAGGGAGAGGGTTTGTAGGAGGGTGTCCCCATCATTTATGACCCCCTACCTTGAATCCTCCTTCAGAAATCTCGGAGCACAAGCTGCCACATCAATGCATCAAAGGGACAACGAGCAAGTGAAGAAGAACTGTTGTCTATCTCTAGTTTTGGGAGCCAAGCCTCCTTGATTGTAGGAGAGCTGTTGGAGGCTTCAATTGTGTAAATAGAAGGGCTTAGGTGCTCAGTATTTTATTTGGATGTTAGTCAAATTTTCACACTTTTGTTGTAGTTCTTGCTCAGCTCATTTCGAGCTTACTTCAGTGAACAGTTTTATGTAATGTGACTATTATTTTGATAATGGAGATGAAATATTTTCTGAGCCAACACTAATTTCTTTCAAAGGGCTAAAGCTCTTGGGTTAGGGCCAAACCCAATATACCCAACACCTCTTGCTTTGTACTCATATGTTTTTTCTTCAGTTCATAAATTAATTTCTGTTAGATAGATTCATTTTCCCTTAGTAGAATAGGTTGCTTTTGGTGGTCTACATAGTTGTTTCCATTTCATTTACTGAAGTAGGTTAAATAGTGGTAAGAGAAAGATACAAAAAGGCCATCAATAGAGCCTGAATTCCATTCCTCCCTTGGGGACCATGAATTGAGGTCAAGATCTGCTTGCTGCCATAAAAACATAGTTTTGCTTTCCCCATGCAATTTCTAGTGTTTTAGTTTGATTTAGAGGTTAATGATTTGCTTCAGATCTAGTTTTTCATACTCATCTATGTTTCTACAATAAATCTCTTTACATGCTTTCCTTTCCATATAGCATTGTTCAGCATTTTATGTTCCTAGGTCAGAATTTAGGTTAACATGAGACAATTCTGTTTTTGGTACAGCTAGCTCTTTTCTTTCTCAGTTTCAATGTTTTGACTTACAGCTCTGTTACAGTACATCTTTGCTCATAATAAATCCATACATCAGCCTTCACCATCTCTTTTGCTACATGTTTCACAGGTCATCCATAGCCCTTCACAAATCTGCCCTAATTTTTGCATTTTCCTCATAAGCTTTCCTCTTGCCTCTTGAACAAATCCAACCATCATCTTCTTTCCTAATCACCATTGACAAGCTTCAGACACCTTAAACACATCCCTCTAATCCTCAGCTCCATTTTCCCACTGTTTTTCCACCTTTAAACCCTCTAAAACAGCTCTCGGCATCGTCCTGTAGATCCTCCTGTAGATCCCCTGCACCCTCCTGTAGAATTTCCTGAAAGTGACTTTTTGAAGTCTGATTGCAGAGAAAGTCTCAAGAAGGTTACCAGAGGCTTCTTAGGACCCCTCCACACCTTCCTACACCTTTGCAAACTCTAAGGTCGCCTTCCATCGCCACCTAATCGCTGCCACATCCACAAAACTGTTAAATTACATGCATAACAAAATACACAAAAATCCAAAAGAGATGTTTTTTCCTTATTTCCTTCTAGAAACAACTTGAATAGGTGTAGTTTATTTCCTCAGTAGGTAATGGCACTCTTTTCCTAGATTTTCACCTCTCTTCTTGCAAAAGTAGGGTTAGTGGGTAAATTAGGGTTTGCTAGGGTTTGCTTTATACTCCAATCTTCTTTCTCTTTCTGCAAGTAGGATAGCCTCTGTAGAGTTAGCTTTCTTTCATCACAATTAAAAGATTCTTCTAAAAACTCATAGAATTTGGCTTGAGCTCCTAGTGATCTTGCGCCAGCTGACCAAGTGACAGCCTGTAGTAAGAGCTAGTACTTGTGCATACAGTACCATCGCTTCCAAGTTTGTTACAAACTACCGGGTTGATAAAAGTAAAGTAGGAAGCCCTAGGAGTTGCAGTATTCTTGCTGCAATACTGGTGCTCACCACTTTTTGGTGCCATTACCGGGGAAGCATCAGAGTATTTTGTGATTACTACTTTCTTCTATTTCTTCTTGCAACATTCTGCTAAGTAGTTTATTTCAGCAAAGTAGATTAGTCATTTCCTTGCTTTGATTTCAATTCTGCAATTTCCATTCCAGCAAAAATATATTATTCATTTCCTTGCTTTCATTTCAATTCCGCAATTTCCATTTCAGCAAAGTAGATTAGTCATTTCCTTGCTTCCATTTCAATTCTACAATTTCCATTCCAGCAACAGTAGATTAGTCATTTCCTTGCTTTCATTTCAATTCCGTAATTTCCATTTCAGCAAAGTAGATTAGTCATTTCCTTGCTTTCATTTAAATTCTGCAATTTCCATTTCAGCAAAGTAGATTAGTCATTTCCTTTCTTTCATTTCAATTCTGTAATTTCCGTTTCAGCAAAGTAGATTAGTCATTTCCTTGCTTTCATTTCAAATTCTGCAATTTCCATTTAAGAAAAGTAGATTAGTCATTTCCTTTCCTTCATTTCAATTCTGCAATTTCCATTTCAACAATTTTATTTCAGTTAGTTGCAATTTGGTTGTTCAATCAATTTCAGTTTTGCAGGTACAAGCAGAAAAAACAAAAAATCACCCAAAATGAGATTTCCTTTCATGCCTTGTAGGAACAGATATAATTCAGGAAAATTCCTACCCAACACCCCCACCACATCACAAAGCCACCCTTCTCTCTTCTTCAGTGGAAGTGATCTAGAAGAACAACCTGAGATATTTGAAGAACCTATAGGAGAAGAAGTGGAAGAAAACATCACTCCTGAGACAATTGCTGAAAACAAAAATGTTAGGGGGAATGGAGAAAGAGTAGAGGGAACCTTTCCCATTTGAGAGACCAATGGGGACACTAAAATGAAGAACATAAGCCCTTCAACCCTACCTCACTTCCATGGATTGACTACAAAAGATCTTGACACCTTCCTATTTGAGTTTGTTGTTATCTGTTGAACCTATGACTATGCAGAAGATGAGAAGAAGTTGAAATTGTTCCCTTCTACCGTCAAGGATGCAGCATTGCACTGGTTCATGGGGTTACCTGGAAATAACATCACAACTTGGGCTCAGATGCAGCAAGCCTTAAGTAACAAATACCAGGACTATTGTAGATAAAAAGATACCAAGGAAGAAATCTTTCGAATGACCATGGGAAGTGATGAATCCTTGGAAGATTATGAAGGGAAGTTCTAGCTCAGTTATAAGAGGGCCAAGTGCACACTTGACCTCGAATCTCCAAAGTTTTTCCTGCTCAAGGGAATTCCGAAAGACCTTCTAGACACCCTCCACTTTCTGGCGGGGGGGGGTATCTACCAACTACCTTATGAAGACATAAAGACCATTTTTAGAAACCATTCTAGGGCAGCTAGAAAGAGAGGTAGGGGGAATCAACCCACAGCTATTACCTCCTCATCTAGTTCATCCCTTAAAGGTGAACTTGGAAACATGCTGGAAGACTTCAAGAGTGAGATGTTGCAGACTCTTTCCATGCAAATGGATACCTTGCATATCAAAAGGAAACAAGAGGAAGCGGAGAGGGCTCTGGCCATTATTTGCCCTAGGTGCACCACAAGGCATCCTAGGAATGAGTGTCCATTGAACACTATAGAGGTTTGTTCAATCTATGAAGAAGATCATTCTACAGATAAGTGCCTTTCCTTACTCGGACTTAAATCTGTATACCAAGGGGGCGAAGGAGCCACTGAACCACTCTATTTCATGAATCAAAGGAGGCCGCATTGATCCAGACCTTACCAACAAGGAATGCAAGGGACTTCCCAGGCATACTACAACCCCAATCAAGCCACTTCCATACCTTCTTAAGGCCCCCCTGCTCACCCTTCCTGGTCCACACCTCCTCCTTGGTCATATCCATCTCAATATCATGCTCAACCAGCTGCTCATTCATTTCACTCTTATGCTCAGCCACTGCCTCAATGGAATGCATCTCATCAGGGGTGGAGGCCCCAGTACAACTCTCCTCCCACTCTCTTGCCTCCACCACCTACTCAACCACAACCATTGCTTCCTGCTCCACCAAGGCAACCCCAAATACCTACTCAACCGAACCCGAACCCGAACAACAAATAGACTCAGCAAGTATACAGTGGGGAATCATCATGCCCAAGCTATGTTGTGGAAATTCAGGAGATTAACCTACGATCTGGGAAGGTTCTCCCAGATAGCTAGCCTCTGATGCGGGAGCATGTGACTCAGAGGGGAAAAATCTTCCAAATTATTCCAAAAATCCAAAAAAATCTACAGGCAAGGGAGTTGGGTCCTTTAGCCTGCAATTTCTATGCTTTCTTAGTTAAAAAATAGAATAAATTCTACCAATAAATCATGCTATTTGTAACAAATCCTTTCAAGCTTTAAATCATTCTGTAAAGCATGATTTTCTTTGTATCGGATAAGGACCGAGAGGGCCTATCCTTAGTTATAAATAAAGAGGCAGTGAAGCTCTCATCAGACAGAGGAGAGGAGTGAGTGTCATAGCCTTATTTAAAAAAAAAACTGTTCTCTCGGCGTCTCTTATTAATGACTCTGTAATATGCATGCATAGATTATTGGATAGTGCCTGACAGTGTTGAATGGTTCCTATTTCCGCATGCTGCAAATACTGTATATTAACCATTGAAATCATCTTCCCTTTCATTTTATGCTTATACAGGCTTTTGTTTTACAATTACGCATATATCTCTATTTATCCTAAGAACTCTTGCAATTTCCCATTAAGTGGCTGTAGCAGATTTGAAACTTTATAATTGTAAGTTCTTAACCACATCGGGTCCGAGACCATATCGGCGTCGGGAGATCCTTTGGAACTGTTAGTTGTGTGCTCGGTTTACAAAGCCTTTCGGTCCGAAGGGAGCCATAGCGCAACAAGGGCGAGTTCCGAAATCAGGAGCGAAGTGATATAAACTGCGATATATACATATCGTCGAGTCCATCATTTCGGAGGCGGGGAAGTTGTTAATTGAGTCGACCGCCGAAAAGCATAACCGCCGAAATATTAAAGGCTGCATATAAGTGTATCAGGTCCGTTGATTCGGAGGAAAGAAGATCATTGTTTGGGCGATTGCCGACATATATATCTACATCGAACCCGAAATCAGCATAGAGGGAGGATATATATATAGCCGTCGGGTCCGTAATATCGGAGCCTTTGTCCATGGTAAAGTCCCGTCGATAACCATCGCCGATGCGATATCGCATCAGGCCAAAGAGGAAAGGGAGAATATAACGTGGGTATATATATATTGTGTTGCGTAAGTCCACCAATTGGATATTTCTTTTAAGAATTCCCGAAAAGCCCCTGTTTGTTAATAAAGCATGATAGTGGGTTTTTTTAAAGAAATGAAATATCAGTTTAATGACTGATGCGTTCCAGAGCAGAAGAAAGGGAAGTTGATCAAGACATAGAAGAGCTTGCTGGCAGACTAGGGAGATTGTCTCTAACGCCTGCACCCTCGCCATCATTAGTGGTATCAGAGCCATCAACTGACATTGAATTGAATCTCAGGAGCGGAAGAGGGATGGATTTCAGAGTTGGAAGAGGATGAGGATGTGGTGGAAGAGGATGGCCTGTTGCAAATTCTGAACTAATGGAAACAGTAGAAGAGCGGCAAGTTAGAGTGGATGCATTAACTTCAGATAGAAATATAGATGATGGAGATGTCAGTGAGCCCGAAATTGAAGCTGCTGAAGAGGAGGAGGCTGTACAGGTTACTCCTGAGATGAGGTTCTTTCAGTCAGTGTTAAAATCCAAAACCAGGCCATGGAACCAATTAGTACCGGTATATCAAGGAGGACTAAATCTAGAAGAATTGATCGACTGGATTAACAACATGGAGAAATTCTTCGATTACGAGGAAACAGAAGATGAGAAGAAAGTAAAGTTTGCTGTCACCAAGTTAAAAGGCCACGCAACACTCTAGAGGGATGGTGTGCAGGTGGAAAGGAAGAGACTTGGTAAGTATCCAATCAAGAACTGGAGCCGAATGGTAGCAAAGTTAAGAGGTAAGTTCTTGCCAAGTAATTATCAGCAAACATTGTTTAGACAAATGCAAAATCTTAGACAGAGAGCTTTAACAGTAAAATAATATACAGAAGAGTTTTATAAAGTGAGCATAAGAGCTGGAGAAGCCCAAGACACAGATGAGAAGGTGGCTAGATATATGAATGGCCTCAGGATGGACATTCAGGATGAGATAAGTCTGCTGTCTCCTAAAACAATAGAGGAAGCTTATTAGATAGCACTGAAAGCTGAGGAAAAACTCATAAGGAAGCAGTCTGCCAAAGGGAGAGGGACTTTCAGAGGAAAAGGAAGTCAAGGTGGTAGAGGAAGATTTACAGTACCTAGAGATGGAGCTAGTAGTAGCTCAACCCAGCATGCACCCAGAGAAGGTGATGCAAGAGGCAGAGGGAGTTTTTCCAGAGGAAGAGGAGGCAGAGGAAGAGGCAGAGAAATAAGGTGTTACAGATGTAACAAGCTAGGACACAGAGCTTTTGAGTGTCCAGAGGATGCAGACATAAAGCAGAGGAATGCAATTGTTGCTCCAGCTGAAGAAGAAACACCAGTGGCAGCAGTAGCAGAAGAAGAAAATACACCAGAAAAAGGATAATCTTTGGTGGTTAATAAAGTCTTACTTAAGCTAGTGAAGGAGGTGGCTGAACCGCCACAAAGGAAAACTTTATTCAGGACAGTGTGCAAAGTCCAAGGGAAATGTTTCCAGATGATCATTGATAGTGGCAGCACTGATAATTTGGTCTCTACAGAAGTAGTGGAGAAATTGAAGCTGAAGACAATGAAGCATCCAACACCTTATAAGGTGTCATGGTTACAAAAGGGACATCAACTGTTGGTAAGTGAACAGTGTGAAGTGGAATTTCAAGTGGGCAAGTACAAAGATAAAATTGTTTGTGATGTGATGCCTATGGACGTGTGTCACATATTGCTTGGAAGGCCTTGGCAATATGACAGAGGAGCCATACATGACGGGAAGAGAAACACCTACAAGTTTGGAAAGGATGGTGTTAATCATACATTGTTGCCTCTGCAAGAAGAAGATGTACCGGGACAGAAGACTGATCCAAAAACTCTGTTACTTGGAGGGAAGGAATACTTGAAGCAGATTGAAGAAAATGAGGTAAATTTTGTTGTAATTTGCAAGCCCAAGGTAATATTGACTTTTACTAAAATTTCTGAATTACCCATTCAAATTCAAGAAATGCTGGAAAATTATTATGATATTATTGTTGATGATTTGCCTAATGAATTACCGCCAATTCGAAAAATCAGTCATCATATAGACTTGATTCCTGGAGCAAGCCTACCTAACAAAGCAGCATATAGAATGACTCCTGCAGAAAATGAAGAAGTTAAGAAATAGGTGCAAGAATTGCTTGACAAGGGGTTGATCAAAGAAAGCCTGAGTCCTTGTGTAGTGCCAACAGTGCTGAGCTCGAAGAAAGATGGAGGCTGGAGAATGTGTACAGATTCAAGGGCCATCAATAAGATTACAATCAAGTATAGATTTCCATTACCTAGAATTGAAGATTTAATGGATTGCTTGTCTGGTGCAAAATATTTTTCAAAGTTAGATCTTAAAAGTGGCTATCATGAGATAAGAATAAGAGAAGGGGATGAATGGAAAACCGCTTTTAAGACCAATGAAGGATTATATGAGTGGAGAGTGATGCCTTTTGGGTTGTCCAATGCACCAAGTACATTCATGAGGCTTATGAATGAAGTTCTTAAAGAATTCATTGGTAAATTTGTAATAGTATATCTGGACGATATATTAGTCTATAGCAGATCCAAGGAGGAACACTTGAGGCATTTAAATTATGTTTTACAGATGCTGCAGCAAGAAAAATTATTATTGAATTTGAAGAAGTGTTTATTTATGAAAGAGGAGCTGGTGTACTTGGGATTTGTTATCTCAGCTAAAGGATTGAAGATGGATCCAAAAAAGATCAAAGCAATTGTGGAGTGGCCTTCACCCAAGAGTATTTTTGAGGTAAGGAGTTTTCATGGTCTTGTTAGTTTTTACAGAAAAATCATTAAGAATTTTAGTAAGATTAATGCACCTATTATTGAGACCATAAAGAAAGATAAATAGCCATTTAAGTGGACTGCTGAAGCAGAGAGAAATTTTCAGCTATTAAAAAAGAAAATAAGTGAAAAGCCTGTTTTGGTTCTTCCTGATTTTAACAAAACTTTTCAAGTTAAGTGTGATGCCAGCGCAGAAGCAATTGGAGGAGTTTTAAGCCAAGAAGATAGACCAATAGCTTATTTCAGTGAAAAGCTAAATGATGCAAAAAGGAAGTATTCTTCTTATGATAAGGAGTTTTACGCAGTTGTGCAGGAACTAAAGAAGTGGAGGCATTATTTAATGTCGAAAGAATTTATTCTTTATTCAGATAACCATGCATTGCAGTTTATAATGCAGCAGCCAAAACTTAGCCAGAGACATGCTAAATGGGTAGAGTATCTCCAAGGCTTTCATTTTGTGTTGAAGCATATAATTGGACAATCAAACAAAGTCGCAGATGCCTTAAGTAGGAGAAGTGTATTGCTGCAAGAAAGTCAAATCCAAGTGTTGGGTTTTGATTTTCTTAAGGAATTATATGATATCGATTCAGATTTTAAAGAGGCATTTGAGGCTTGTAAAAATCCTATTTTGGTGGACAGGAGCAAGTGGCTGGATTATTTTATACAAGATGGACTGTTATTTAAGAAAAATCAGCTGTGCATACCCAACTGTTCAATGAGAGAGAATTTAATCAAAGAGAAGCATAGTGGAGGACTTGCAGGACATTTTGGTACAGAGAAGACATTTGAACAGCTCAATAGATTTTATTTCTGGCCGAAAATGAAATCTGAAGTAGAGAAGTATGTAAGAAATTGTAAAGTCTGCCAGTATGCAAAAGGAAGAAGCCAGAACACAGGGTTGTATATTCCATTGCCAATTCCAGATAGGCCTTGGGATATGGTAAGTATGGATTTTGTGCTAGGATTGCCAAAGACTCAAAGAGGCTATGATTCAATTTTTGTTGTAGTGGAAAAATTTTCAAAAATGGCACACTTTATTCCATGTTATAAAACTAGTGATGCTTCTCACATTGCTAACTTGTTTTTTAAAGAAATTGTAAGATTACATGGATTGCCCAAAAGCATTGTTTCAGACAGGGATTCAAAGTTCGTTGGACATTTCTGGAGAACACTATGGAAGAAGCTGGGAACTAAATTAAGTTTCAGTTCTGCGTATCATCCACAAACTGATGGACAGACTGAAGTTGTGAACAAAAGTTTAGGCAATCTTTTGAGGAGCTTTACTGCAGAACATCCAAAGCAATGGGATCAAGTGTTACCACAAGTTGAATATGCATATAATGACTCACCAAACAGGAGCACAGGACAGATCCCATTCCATATTGTTTATGGAATGCACCCAAGGGGAATATCTAAATTAAGGAATTTGGGAAAAGAAGAAATGAGAAGTGCCGAAGGGGAAGACTTTGCTTCAAGAATGCAGGTGATACATGAACAAGTGAAACAACAGCTACAAGACAGCAACATTCAATATAAAACCAGAGCAGACATGAGGAGAAGAGAAATGAACTTTGAAGTTGGAGACTTGGTTTTAGCACACCTCAGAAAGGAGAGATTTCCAAAGGGAGAGTATAATAAGTTAAAATCCAAGAAAATTGGACCATGCAGGATACTGAGGAAATTCTCTGCAAATGCTTATGAGATTGAATTACCACCTGGTGTGGGAATATCACCAATTTTTAATGTTGCAGACTTGTACAAGTATGAGAATGAAGCTGCAGATGATACAGCACAGGATCAAGAGACTCCAGAGATTGACTGGGTAAAACAGTTACCCACAGCCAAGGATTTACAGCCAGAAAGAATTCTGGATAAGAAAGTGTATAAAAAGACAAGGGGACGAGAATATTTCCAGTATCTGGTGAAATGGAAGGGACAGCCAATTGCTGAAGCTACTTGGATTATAGAAGACATTCTACAGAAATTGGGTAAATCTGTAGATGAGCTCATGGACAGGAGCCCATGAAGAATTTTGTCCTCAGGAGTCTGATGTGGGAGCATGTGACTCAGAGGGGAAAAATATTCCAAATTATTCCAAAAATCCAAAAAAATCCACAGGCAAGGGAGTGGGGTCCTTTAGCCTGCAATTTCTATGCTTTATTAGTTAAAAAATAGAATAAATTCTAGCAATAAATCATGCTATTTGTAACAAAGCCTTTCAAGCTTTAAATCATTCTGTAAAGCATGCTTTTCTTTGTCTTGGATAAGGACCGAGAGGGCCTATCCTTAGTTATAAATAAAGAGGCAGCGAAGGTCTCATCAGACAGAGGAAAGGAGTGAGTGCCATAGCCTTATTTAAAAAAAAAAATTGTTCTCTCGGCGTCTCTTATTAATGACTCTGTAATATGCATGCATAGATTATTAGATAGTGCCTGATAGTGCTGAATGGCTCCTATTTCCACACGTTGCAAATACTGTATATTAACCATTGAAATCATCTTCCCTTTCATTTTATGCTTATACAGGCTTTTGTTTTACAATTGCGCATATGTCTCTGTTTATCCTAAGAACTCTTGCAATTTCCCATTAAGTGGCTGTAGCAGATTTGAAACTTTATAACTGTAAGTTCTTAACCACATCGGGTCCGAGACCATATCGGTGTCAGGAGATCCTTTGGAACTGTTAGTTGTGTGCTCGGTTTATGAAGCCTTTCGGTCCGAAGGGAGCCATAGCGCAATAAGGGCGAGTTCCGAAATCAAGAGCGAAGTGATATAAACTGCGATATATACATATCGTCGAATCCGTCATTTCGGAGGCGGGGAAGTTGTTAATTGAGTCGACCGCCGAAAATCATAACTGCAGAACTATTAAAGGCTGCATATAAGTGTATCAGGTTCGTTGATTCAGAGGAAAGAAGACCATTGTTTGGGCGATTGCCGACATATATATCTACATCGAACCCAAAATCAGCATAGAGGGAGGATATATATATAGCCGTCGGGTCTGTAATATCGGAGCCTTTGTCCATGGTAAAGTTCCACCGATAACCATCATCGATGCGATATCGCATCAAGCCAAAGAGGAAAGGGAGAATATAACGTGGGTATATATATATTGTGTTGCGTAAGTCCACAAATTGGATATTTCTTTTAAGAATTCCCGAAAAGCCCCTGTTTGTTAATAAAGCGTGATAGTGGGTTTTTTTAAAGAAATGAAATATTAGTTTAATGACTGATTCATTCCAGAGCAGAAGAAAGGGAAGTTGATCAAGACATAGAAGAGCTTGCTGGCAGACTAGGGAGATTGTCTCTAATGCCTGCACCCTCGCCATCAGCCTCCCCCTAAGGAGGAGGAGGAAGATAAAGGGGAAAGTGAACTGAAAGCAATTCCATCCTTTCCTGAGAGATTATCTAGCACAACCCAGCCTACCCTAGAAGAAGTTGAACTTCTGGAAGAATTGAAACAATTATGTGTAAAGATAACACTTCTCCAAGCCATAAAGGATGTGCCTATATACAACAATATGATCAAAGAGAAGTGCTTCAGGCATCTAGGCCAGTGCAAGAGAGACACCCTAACCATCAATGTCATAGGAAAACTGTCCAACCTAATGTTGGGGCAAGTAATTTGTACAAAGTATCTAGACCCTGGAAGCCCAGTAGTTGATGTCCACGTCAATGGCACCATGATCCCACATACCTTGATTGATCTAGGAGCTGCCATTAATGTGATGACAAAGGACACCATGCTCAAGCTCAACCTCCAGGGCTCCCTGAGAAAGACCAAAATAGTACTATAGTTAGCAGACTGCTCCACCATGACCCCTGAAGGGATTGTGGAATATGTAATGGTCTCCATTGATTCTTGGGAGTACCCTACTGATTTCCTCATTCTCTAGCCACAGGCAAAGCTCACTGGATATCCTCTCATCTTGGGAAGACCCTGGATGGCTACTGTAGATGCCTACATCAGCTGTCGAGCTAGGAACATGACAATAAAGAATGGGCATATGTCCAAATAATTAATCCTATACCCTCCTGCCCAACCATCGCTGGAACATGATCCACCTCTCTAGTTGGAGGAGGAGGATGAGGATGAATTCTATTCTGCCACACTGTGTGCAGTAGAAACTTCCATGGGGGAAAATCCCAGGATGAGGATGATATCATTGAACATTTAATTCAGAATCCACCCCCAATATTTTTCCATTAGAAGATCTAGTGAAATAAACCCAAGACAATCCCTTAGTTGATGTCTGTGTGGCTGACACGACCTCTCTCTGTGTTAAGAACATAGAGTTCAGACCTGAAAGAACCTTGAAAATCAAATCATCCCTATCCATCTCCCAAGACAAGGAATTGTGTAGCCTACTGAGAAAACAATTAGATGCCTTTGCCTGGAGCTATAAGGAGATGAAGGGAGTGCACCGTTCAGTCTGCACTCATCACATTTACATTAAGGAACATTGCAAACCAGTCAGGTAGCCTCAAAGGAGGATGAATCCAACCCTTAAAGACATTGTCAAGGAAGAATTGCAAAAGTTATTAGATGCAGGATTCATCTACCCCATCTCTAACAGTGAATGGGTCTCTCCTTTGGTGCTAGTGCCAAAGAAAAATGGTAAGTGGAGGATCTGTGTTGATTATCGGGAACTAAACAAGGCCACCAAAAAGGACCATTTTCCTTTTTCTTTCATAGACCAAGTGTTAGATGGTCTGGCAGGGAAAAATCTTTTCTCCTTCCTAGATGGGTTCAGTGGGTACAATCAAATCCAAATCAGCCCAGAAAACCAGGATAAGACCACTTTCACTTGTCCCTGGGGTACCTTTGCATATCGGGTCCTTCCTTTTGGGTTGTGCAATGCTCCCGCCACTTTCCAGAGAGCAGTATTGAGCATATTTTCTGATTTGGTTCATGATGCAATGGAAATATATATGGATGATTTTACTCCTTATGGTTCTAACTTCCAGGAAGCTTTATCTAGCCTAGGGAAAGTTTTGGACAAGTGTTTTGAAATGAACCTATCCCTCAGTCTAGAAAAATGTGAATTCTTGATGACTGAAGGGACCATGCTAGGTCATACAATATCTCAACAAGGATTACAGGTGGACCCCAACAAAATTGCCATCATCCAAAGGGTCCCACCTCCTCAAAAGGTGAGAGATGTTCGAAGTTTCCTAGGCCTAGAGGGATATTACATAAGATTCATTAAATATTTTTGTAAGTTAGCCTCTCCATTGTTTGGTCTTTCGGGGAAAGATGTTGAGTTCATAAGGACTGACAACTATCAAGAAGCCCTAGACACCTTGAAAAGTAAACTTGTGACTGTCCCAATCTTGAGAGGCCCAAACTAGTCCCTACCTTTCCACATTCACACAGATGCCTTGAAAAAAGCAATAGGAGCAGCCTTAGGGCAAGTTGATGAAAAGTTACCTCATGCCATATACTTTATAAGTAAAAATTTGTCAAAGGTAGAATTAAACTACATGGTAACCGAGAAGGAACTCCTGGCTGTAGTACATTCCTTGAATAAATTCAGACATTACATTACATGCTATCAAACCTTTGTACACACTGATCATGCTGTAATTAGGTATCTAATGAAAAAACCAGATGTAAATGCTCACATTATTAGGTGGTTGCTTTTATTGCAGCAGTTCGATTTAACCATTGTTGATAAGCTTGGTAAGGAAAATGTTGTTGTTGACTTTTTGTCTAGAGTAAATTTGCCTGCAGATGAGGAAGGAATGGTGGATGATCAAATGCTAGATGAAAACCTATTTGCTATCTCAGTACTCTCGCTGTGCTTTGCTAATATAGCAAATTACTTGGTTTCAACACAGTTCCCACCACACCTATCCTCCAAAGGGAAGAGCAAGATCATGAGGAAAAGCGCCCCTTTCACCTGGACTGGGGGCAATCCCTTCAAACTTGGCCCAGATCATATTTTGAGAAGATGTGTCAGGGAGGAAGAAGTTTTTGACATTCTCCTGACCTGTCATGACGGGCCTTGTGGAGGACATTTTGCAGCAAAGAGGACTGCCTTCAAAATTCTGCAAGTAGGTTACTATTGACCCACTCTTCATCAATATGTGAAGAGATATGTCAGCCAATGTGATCGGTGCCAAAGGATGGGGAAACCTACTCCAAAGGATGAGATGCCTCTGCAACCTCAAGTGACTTTTGAGCCATTTAAGAAGTGGGGCATGGACTTTGTGGGTCCTATCAACCCTCCTTCAAACTAGAAACAATAAATTATTATGTGCACTGATTATCTGACAAAATGGGCAGAGATAAAGGCAATCAAGGTAGCAATAGAAGAAAAAGTAGCTGAGTTTTTAAGAGAGAACATATTCTATAAGTTTAGGTATCCAAGGGAACTGGTTACAGATCAAGGCAGTTAGTTCACCTCCAATTTGATTGAAGACCTGCTCACACATCATAAAATCAAGCACAGGATTTCCACCCCTTACCATCCACAAGCCAATGAATAGGTGGAAGTTAGCAACAGAGCTTTAGAAGGAATTTTGACTAAGTTAGTGAGCAGTAGTAGGAAATATTGGGCAGATCGATTGGTTGAGGGCACCTGGGCATACAACACCACATGGAAGACCACCACTAGGTTCACACCCTATGAACTGGTTTATGGGAAGAAGGCTTTGCTGTCAATAGAATTTGAATACAATACAGTAATGATGGCAGCACAACAAGACCTAGATATCAACCATGCACAAAAGGAATGGCTACTCCAGCTTAATGGATGGATGAACAGAGATTGCAGGCCCTTCTCCACATAGAAGTAATCCAGTTTCAGAGGAAGATATGGCATGACAAAAACATCAAGCAGAAGCAATTCCAAGAAGGAGATTAGGCACTGTTGTATGAATCAAGGTATAAATATTTCAAGGGCAAGCCGAGGACAAGATGGCTAGGACCCTACATGGTAGAAAAATTCCATGACAATGGTTCACTTCTAATCAGGACCATTGATGAGGAAGCCATCCCCATGCTTGTCAATGCGAATAGGTTGAAAATCTACAAGAAGCCCCTCTCTAAGCAAGCATTCCTTGAATATCTAAGTAAAACAATGTTGGTAGTGGAGCAAGTCTTTGCCTCCACTCCACCCACTCAATAAAAGAAAAAATAAAAAATTAAAAAATAAAAAATAATAAGGACTCCAGTGAAAACCTCTATGAGGCACTTGGGTCCCATCATCAGGCTGAAAACCTCTTTGGAGGCGGCCCAGTGATGAAAAAAACAAAAGAAGGGAAAGCGAATAAGATCCCTGGGTGAAAGCCTCAATTGGAGGTGCTCAGGGAAGGCATGTAGGGTGAAAACCTCTTGGGGCGCCCTGGTTGTCTCTTCAAAAAAAAAAAAACAGAGAAAAGGAAAGGAGAAAATTGAATTTTTTTTTGCATTGGCGGTTACTTATGGACCACATGAAACAAGGGGACATGCCACAAATCCTATTACACATCCTCTATACTCTTCTCCATCATTTCGGATTCTTTTTCCACCCCTCGGTGTTTTTTCCTGAAGACTGTGCATCCTACAGGAAGCCCTATGTTTTCTACTGGAGGTTCCTGTAGAAATCACAGAGAGCTTGAAATGAAGCTAAAAAAATGATTGAAGAGCTGTGAATTTTCATAGAGAGCTTGTAGACCATCCTACAACCATCCACCATCCTAACCCTCCATCCCACACCTGCACCACCTCATTTCCAATTATTTCTTTCCTCCCTGCAAATAAAACACAGAACCTTGTTTAAAAAAAAAAAAAGAGGAAATAAAGAACAACACCCCTACAACTCACCTATCGCCTACTAGATACTTCTCCAGTGCCATCAGATTCTTCAAGTCGCCTCCTCATAGCCCTTACATAAGCCTTAGCTAAAAATTTTAGAGGGAGAAGCAGCTACAGGAGCTCCTATAGGACTCTTGTAGTAGTTGATCCCCTTAAAAATTAAGCTCCAGCAGCAGAATAGGTGTAGCCACAGGTATGCAGAAGATGTCCGAAGTGAGATCCAACTAGGGAGCACCTATACAAAGCAACTGAGCCACATATCAAGAAGCCACAAGCACATGGTAGCAGGAATATAGGTATGCAACACTAAATTCTGAGCATGCAGCAGCGACAAAGCTTGGCAGCACTGTAGCACGAACATTTTGACTTGCAGGTAAGTGTCTAAACCCGTTCCTCTAATTGCATCTGTATAATTTGGAACTTCATAAACAAATGGAATGGTTGGAGATTAAACCCGAAAGGTGGCCAGTTAATTGGCCACCCTCGTCCAATTCAACCATGCTCATTCAGAGATCACATTGCACGTGTGTCAAGTCAACTCACAGAAAATCCAAAAAGACAGGTAGTGGAAGATGTTGAACTCCAACACAAATGATGGGAAGTGATTGCTGGTAGAAAGCATAAATTATCATGATGACACTGCAGTGGGGACCAACGGTCTGAATAATGGTACCGTACCCTTTCTTCCACCTCACCTCATCACCGGAAACCTCTCCAGTAAGCATAAGTATGCTCTCTCGAGCTTATTAACCACCTTTGTTTCAAGTTTTATTATCGTTCCCTCGACTACAGCGAGCTCCATACTACCCATAGAGCCTCGAAACCATCACTCTCTGTCGTTTTTAGAAACCTTCCTCTTATCGAGTTCTATAGGAGCATTATCGGGCTCTACAGGAGCTGTAACAGTTCTACAAGAGAACCTCCAACCATTTCTACAGGAGGGCCAGTGAGTAGTCTTGCAGAAGAGAAAATGGGATTTTCATATATACAAGGGGTGATGTGATTGTAAGGAAGAATTGAACCTGAAAAGGAAGAGGAATTGCATTCAAAAAATTCTGCCTGCTTCTTAAGAAAAACATAGTTTTTATCTATTCTCTGTTTCTAAAGTATTATCTCCTTCTTCACCTTGGTTTTCACATATATGAGGATTGATGCACTTGTAGGAAGAATTAAGCCTAAAAGAAAGAGAAATTGTATTAAAAAGTCTACCTGTTTCTTAAAGAAAAACACAGTTTTTTCCTCTGTTTCCTGGTTTTTGAAAATTGCTGTCTCCTTCTCCACCTGAGGCATTCCAAAGATTCTAAACATCATGAAAGGGGTATTTATGCGAAAGAAACCTTTAAACTCAGCCAGGCTACATGAACACCCCGAGGTAGTAGCCCTTTTTAATAGGGCCAATTGGATGCCATTCTTTGAAAAACTTCGTGGGTATGATGAGGAAGTAACGTGGGAGTTTGCCTTGTCCTTGATACCTCACTCAAAAACCCATGCCATTGTTAGTTTCAGGGGTCTCACCATGTAAATCACCCCAGAGTTCATCAGTAGGGTTACTAGTGTCCCACTTGGACTACCCTGTAGCAAGGAGGAAAAACCACTTGGTCAAGTTGCCAAGAAAACCTTCTTCCAGCCAAATGAGCATCCTGTAGAGGACAAAAGTGGTATCAGGAGAACAAGCATCCCTTACCCCTAGGATGAGGTCAGTTATTAGATTATCAAATACATCTCCTGTGAAGGAAGGTACAACATAGTTTATGGGTACCATTTCAGACTTCTGCATGAGTTAAGATAAGGCATGGATCTTCCTACACCCCAAAAACTTAGTATTCCCTATTTTCTCCTCCAATCCCTAATAGATTCCAGCAGTAAATTGAACGCAAGAGTTCTAGACCAATTGGCTCACCATGGGCTAATTAAACTACTGGTGGTAGAGGCCCTCCACACCTTCACAATACCCATAGCCTGGGAGATTCTTAGAAATATGACAAGGGAAGATGATGTAAAAGCCCTCAAATATGACCTCATTCCATCTGAAAGTGAGGGAGAAGAACAAAAAGGGGAAGATGAGGAGGAAACCGAAAAAGAGGAAGAGAAACCGCAAACAGAGAAAGAGGAACCTGAAACAGGGAAGGAAGAAACCCAAACAGAGAAAGAAAAACATGAAATAGAGGAGGAAGAGACCAAAGTAGGGAAGAAGAAGGAACCAAGAACAAAAGAGAAAAAAACTAAAACAGAAAGGAAAAAGACTAAATCTGAGAAGAGCAAGGCTAAAGCAGAGAAGGTAGAAACTAAACAAGATGAGGAGGAAATTAAAATAGGGATAGAAGAAACAAATCTAGCAGAGGTAGAGAAGACCAAAGAAGAGGAAAAAGGGGAAAAGAAGATAGAAGTGTCTCTTGAGACACTAGAAAGGGAAGCAGCAACTGTTCTTGCTACCCTCAGTACCCCAGTTAAACCCAAACATAAGAGGAAAAGGCGACCATCCATGTACTTCAAGGCTAAAAAAAGCACCAGGATAAAAATAGGGAAGCCACAACCACCCTCAAAAGAGCCTATCACCGTTGAATATTATCCTACTACCAAAAAGGAGGAATCTCCATCCAAAACCCCCATTACCTATGAAAGAGGAAGCCCTATATCTTCCACTGGGAAGGAAAGGGTAAAACTATAGGACTCTAAAACTGTCCTATAGGAGGTGCAGACCGCTCTATAGGAGACCTTGACAAAGCTATAGGAGACTGAGAAACTTGAGAAAAAGGCAAAAGAGCAGACCCAGAAGAAGGATGAGGTAGCAGAGATACCAGAACTTGACCCCGAGCCTAGTTTAGGCTCTTATTACAACCTTCTTGACAGAGGAAAAATTATTCCACAGAAATTTGCAGTCCCACTTTTCTTTGAACTGGAAAAAGAAAGGATAAGGAGCCATTGATGGATGCATATCACCAAGTCCAAAGGGGTGGAAGACATTGGCCACATGGAAAACAAGCTGAGAGAAATGGGTAAGGAGTTGAGCACTGTAAGACATGCAGAAGCAAGCAGAAGATCTCACTTGGAGGCAGAAAATGAAATGTTAAAGAAACAACTGCAAGAGAAGGACACACAATTGGCATGCATGGCTAGCTGGTCTATGGAGGCACTACAGTGCTGGAAACCAACCAAATCATATGGAGTATACCTCAAAGACTAGTAGCTACAGTTTCAAATCAAGACCCTGGCACAGAGGGGCAACATGCCTTTTCAGGATTATACACAGTTCATGGACCTATGTGATCACAGTTTAGCAGAGGACAAGGCAAAGTTGGTAGAGTTTTATTTGCATAACCTAGCCCTTACTAATATGAACCTATGGGACCCCAATGTTGGGTTAGGGGACTTGCAGCTAATGGCCATGGCATCTTGGATGATTCATGAGAAGAAAAGGGCCACACAAATGAAGAAGTTGATGGGAAAAGAACAAAATGAGCCCCTAATAATTAGAGAAGGGACATTAGACACTATGGCTCTCATTATCACACACCAACAACTTGCAGCTAATCCTAAAAGTGCCCCTAAATATGCTAATGATCAAGCTCAGGCAATCGTACACTTTGAGGACATGGAGAGATTGCTGGGAGATGACTGCATTCATGCCTGTATAAGAAGGTGGAACACACTGCCACACAACCTACAGATCAGGGAGTATCACTCCCGAAATAGGATGAAGGAAGCATTGAGGAGTGTGCCACTGTACAAGCACTCTATGCAAAATTTGAAGGCCCATTGGATTGGCCTCAAGTTGAGTCCCCCACTGCTGCTAGGACTGCTAGAGGGCACAAAGGAGGAAGAAGAAAGACAATAGTGGGAGGAGGTGGACAGAAAGGATGGATTCCATGATAGGGAAGAGGATCTCACATCAGAGGCATTGGATGTTGGGGGGCCATCAGGGCCATCAAAGTTGAAGAGATGGACTAGTTGCTCAGAGGATGAGCAACACATTCAATAGGGGGGTGATGCTGAGCCGCATAAATGGGTAATTATATGGGCTTATTTGGCCTCCTAAATCAACTTAATACACCATTCTCATTAGTTTATTGCATGTTTTTTATTATATTTATGATAATAGAGTGAAGTGGGTTAGACATTATGCCATGAAGTCTAATATGTGCTTCATGCAGATTTTTGGCCAATTTTGAGACAAAGTCAAAGGTTTAATGAGGATTTGGCAGCCATTATTCGAGGAAAACAACGGAGAGGGTTCGTAGGAGGGTGTCCCCCTCATTCATAACCCCCTACCCAAGCCACCCAACACCTCTTTCTTTGTACTCATATTTTTTTGCTTCAGTTCATAAATTAATTTGTGTTAGATAGATTCATTTTCCCTTAGACTACTTTTGGTGGTCTACATAGTTGTTTCCATTTCAGTTGCTGAAGTAGGTTAAATAGTGGTAAGAGAAAGATACAAAAAGGCCATCAATAGAGCCATACCTCCTTTCCTCCCTTGGGGACCATGAATTGAGGTCAAGATCTGCTTGCTACCATAAAAACACAATTTTACTTTCCCCATGCAATTTCTAGTGTTTTAGTTTAATTTAGAGGTTAATGCTTTGCTTCAGATCTAGTTTGTCATACTCATCTATGTTCCTGAAATAAATATCTTACATGATTTTCTTTCCATATAGCACTATTCAACACTTTATGTTCCTAGGTCAGAATTTAGGTTAACGTGAGACAATTATGTTTTCGATACAACGAGCAATTTTCTTGCTCATTTTTAGTGTTTTGACTTGTAGCTCTGTTACAATACATATTTGCTCATAATAAATCCATACATCAGCCTTCACCATCTCTTTTGCTACATGTTTCATAGGCCATCCACAACCCTTCACAAATCTACCATAATTTTTGCATTTTCCTCATAAGCTTTCCTCTTGCCTCTTGAACAAATCCAACCATCATTTTCTTTCCTAATCACCCTTGACAAGCTTCAGACACCTTAAACACATCCCTCTAGTCCTCAACTCCCTTTTCCCACCATTTTTCCACCTTTAAATCCTCTAAAACAACTCTCGGCATCCTCCTATAGATCCTCTAGTAGAACCTCCTGTAGATCCCCTACAGCCTCCTGTAGAATTTCCTGAAAGTGACTTTTTGAAGTCCGATTGTAGAGAAAGTCTCCAGAACCTTACCAGAGGCTTTTTAGTACCCTTGCACACCTTCCTACACCTTTGCAAACTCTAATGTCACCTTCAATCGCCACCTAATTGCTGCCACATCCACAAACCGTTAAATTACATCCATAACAAAATACACAAAAATCCAAAAGAGATGTTTTTTCCTTATTTTCTTCTAGAAACATCTTGAATAGGTGTAGTTTATTTCCTCAGTAGGCAATGGCACTCTCTTCCTATATTTTCACCTCTCTTCTTGTAAAAGTAGGGTTAGTGGGTAAATTAGGGTTTGCTAGGGTTTGCTTTATATTCCAATCTTCTTTCTCTTTCTGCAAGTAGGATAGCCTCTGTAGAGTTAGCACGGTTAAAGGATTCTTCTAGAAACTCATAGAAGTTGGCTTGAGCTCCTAGTGATCTTGCGCCAGCTGACCAAGTGACAGCCTACAGTAAGAGCTAGTACTTGTGCATATAGCACCATCGCTTCCAAGTTTGTTACGAACTACCCGGTTGATAAAAGTAAAGTAGGAAGCCCGAGGAGTTGTAGCATTCTTGCTGCAATATTGGTGCTCACCAGTATTTAGTGTTGAAGTTTAGGCAGTTTAACTCCTATATCTATGAATTTATTGCCTTGTGACTCTTGAACTCATATAATCTGATCCTTATTGAGAAAATAGGCCAAGGGCTTTCTTCCTCTTATGAAGAATTCTTGATAATCCCTTATCCAATTCATTTGATAGTTCTTGCATGAACACATTGTTGGTCACATATCACATCGTGAGATTAGGGGATATCTCACAACCAAAAAATATTATGTATGTACCCTCGGGAGTTGTAAACCAATCCATGATATCTCATACTAACTCCTTCACCAGAATGGTCATGCAAGGAGGATTGACCTTGAATATCATCTGAAAGATAACTGCAAAGAAGTTCTCATCCTATTTTTCATATACGCCTCTGAATCTTAATTTTGATAACACTCTGCAATGGAATTAAATCGGGAACTTCTTCTCAGGGGTCTAATTCCATTTCATTCCCAAGAATGTGTATTGTTCACATATTTCATATAAGAGAAATGTAGACATATAAAATTCTAGTGCCTAGTTCTCCCTCAAAGATGTTTTTTCTTGCCCCACTTGACACTGCAACTCATGTGAAAATATATCTACCCAATTGAAATCTCTATCATGTGTCATGCCCATATTGAGCATATATATCAAATTATCCTTGAAAAACTTATCTTTCCTTCATACATACAATTGAAAATACATGGCTATCAAATACTGATATACATCTCTGAGAATTTTTGTCGAATAGACTATGGATGGGCGATGGTGAAACTTGTGAGACTCTCGACACCATGATTTCATAACGTCACTAGTGTCAAGGCGTTCCCATATCATGTACAAGTTTTTGTTGCATATATAGTGGGCTTTAGGATCTTATAATATGTCTGCATGTCTTCACCATAATAGGTGGCAAGGTGACTGCCACTCTCACTGTGAAGCAGAAGGTGAGAGTCATCCATATGTGTAATGATCCATTCAATAACCTTCGCACATGGCATGACAAGGAATATGCATGTGATCCTATGCATTTTTTACTTCTAGATGTTGATGTACGCATGAACATATTCTAATTCCTCAACAAACATTTTCTACATGAATGTGTTGTAGATCTGGCTCCATGCGACCTATGTAATCTTATAAAAAAAGCATTGTGTGCCTACATATATGGGAATGTTTCGCTTTGTAAATTTGACAGGTTCATTGGTGTTTTCTTCTAAGAGATATTTGGAGGCCACTTTTGAAGGCGTCTTGGCTCCAACAAATGACGATAGGGTGACAATAGTTGTAGCATGAACACCTGTTTTTGGTAGCACACTCATAATGAAAACATTAACTTAAAGAAACATAATTATGTAACAATAATTGTAAATCATGTACAAAGATCCATCACATGTGATTAGACATGAAAATATATGAACAACAACACAAAATAACTTACCTGCATGAGAAATAGGTACGAAAACTAGGAGGCCACACTTTCAAAGCATGAAGGAGTGTAAGGAGTTATCCACGTCTTTGCAGTGAGCTCATGCACTTAAGAAAGTGAAGAAATCCATCAAGGGTGCATTGGCACATGCCGAAGGGTCAAAGGGGTGTGTCGTTGGGTCTTCATTCCTTCACCATGCACTCATGCACACAATGAGAGAAATAGGGTGCATTATCACACTCTGAAGGGATGAAGGAATGGGTTTACTAGCATTCAGGCCTTCACAACGCACTTATGTGCTCAAAGGAATGGAGGGCGCACTAGGACACTCTAAAGGGTCCAAGGAAGATGCTTTGTGGATGTGCTCAAGGTAGGGTGCAGTTCTTCATGGTGAAGAAGTGTGCTCAAGAGGAAAAATTGATCATGTTAGGTGCACTTTTCAAGGTTGATCTGTCTTCGGGTTCCAGAAATATGCTCTACCTACTAGAAGCTTAGAAACAAGTATTAACATGAGTATTTTATGATAGAATTGAGTAAAATAAATATCTACAAGGTTATATAGTTGAACATTGTGGCATTCATGGTGGATTATGAAAAGGTTAGAGAATGTGAATAGTTTCTGCATGCAATAAGAGGTTAACACTTGCAGCATGAAAATTAAGCATAAACGTCAAAAAAAACTTTAAAATGAAGAAACAATAGTAAGAAAAGTAAGAATGACAATGAAATCATGAAAGGAAATGAAAAAGTTCAACATGGAAAACTTATTCGTAGGTTGGTTTATGAAGAGTCTCTTGATTCCCAATTGTTTGCCCAACTCATATGCAATGATTATGCAAATGAATGATTAATCGAGTTGATTTAAATAACTTTACATGCAAAACTGATTCATGAATGAGTTCTACTTGTCGATGAGTGAAAGGATTAGTTAAGGGAAGTTAAGTGGTCTCTTATTTTCTAGCAGTGTTCCCACATGCAACAATATGGCTCATGCATGCACCGAGGAAGAGTGCATGTCTTTGGCATGAAGGAGTGCACTCATGTTCACTTGCTCAGCATGAAGGAGTGTGCTCAAGGAGGGTGTAATTCTTCATCTCGAAGGAGTGCACTCAAGGAGGGTGCATTTCCTAAGCTCAAAGGAATGCACTCAAGTTAGGCACAGGTATTAACCAACATGGAGTGTACTTTTTGTTTTCTAAGCCATTTTATTGATTTTGTTTTATTCTCTATGATTTTTAGTTTTTTTCGAGTGTGTGCATAGTGAGAAGGTAAGCTTTTAAGTCGAGACGAGTGATGAGTTCACCTAACCATGGACTAGCTAAGTCAAGAACTTCTAATAGTTAAGTGATGATTCTTAGGAAACATAGACTTAGGAGGATGTGATACTAGGAGAAAATATATCAATATCAAATGAAACAACATGACGACACAAAGGACCTTGAAACAATTGTTGAAGTAGGATCGAACATTTATATAGGAAAAATTTTTGGAGGGTCATTGTCACAATGACAACACCTCTTTAAAATATACCCAATTAGAAATATTACATAGAAAAGATTGTTAACTCAACAAAATCTCCTTAATAAATCTATAATCTCTCATAAATATTAATATATGAGTAATATAATTTTCATAAATTATCCTAATTTATACATATTTCAATTAATAGAACCAACTCACTTTGGTAAATTCCAAGGTACCTTAGGTCCAGTCGAAAAGGTTGATTTTGAGAGACTATGCTACCACATTAGTGTCCCAAGGTAAAGATTTCCATGACCTCTTGGTCATGTATCTCCTAAACTTGATTTTTTGTTGTTGTCCACTTATATTCTTTGTTGTTTTTTTGTTGTTTCTTGGCATCTTCCTTAATCCAAAACTTTATGTTGTTATTGTTCTTCATTTTCCTTATTGGTTTTGTTGATTTACTACTATCTTCATTTTTCCAGGATCTCATAGCTCTCTTACTTTGTGTCAATCTATCTCGATGAATGGTTCCTTCATTTATGCATTCACGTGTTATATGGCCATTTCTATTCTCAATTTTTCCATCACTTTGATAAAAGTTTTCTTAATTGCAATAAACTTTTGGTTCAACTCGAAAGCACACAACCTATAAGTAATAATTTTAATCTTAGCCCACAATTTATATGCTTGTTGATTTTCCTTCAAACTTGTGATCATGTAATAATGATCATCTAGTTGTTAATCTTAGTCTCTATTTTTTATCCCATGCTAATTTTAATAAAACCTTCAATTGCTTTGTTTCCTTCTAAGATAACCTTTAATCCTATGTT
Source organism: Pinus tabuliformis (assembly GCA_031772625.1). NCBI lineage: Eukaryota > Viridiplantae > Streptophyta > Pinopsida > Pinales > Pinaceae > Pinus > Pinus tabuliformis. Next base: position 519,654,577 of record CM062820.1, on the reverse strand, counting down.
TTCTAGCTATATAGATGTCAACTTCTATTTTTCATGACTTTTCCGTCATTCTACATAATCACGTCCTTTGCTCCAAATTTTTGTATCACCACGTTTCCCATTATCCTGTCCTTCCCAAGGATAATCCCTATCTTCCATAACATACTTATTTTTTGTCACATGACTATCTTTCAAAATTACCTTAATTAAAATTTCAAATCTCTTTCATGCCCATCCTTTTCCATTATATACTTACTTATTTAAAGATATTGATCATTTACAAAATATGGTTTTATCCACGAATACCAAGTTTATTTACTTCTATAATACTTTGATGTGGAGGAGTTAGAAGAATTATTCCTTCTTCTTCATACCTTTGTTTATAAATTCGTGGATTACTGAGCTTCCTTCAATAGTCTTCTTTCTTGCCTATGAAAGCATGCATGCTTCTAATTCTAAAGATTATACGTCTCTCTACATTTATGAGTTTATCATAGAAATAATTTTTTCTATTAACTTTCATAAGTTTTTTTATAACCTCAAATGCTAACATCATGAAAATAATTACCGCCAAAATTTGTGGTCCCTTCTTTTTGTCTACTTAAAATGTGTAATTTACTACCTCTTTTATACATTTATTCTTTGGATCTATTTGTCCCTTCGCATTCTATTGATTACAATTTACACCATCTCTCTCTTTATTTCTTGAACACGCATTGTTTTTCTCTCTATCCTCCTACTGTACATGCTCTTTATCTATGATTTCTTTCTTGTCTCTTTGTTTTTATTTCAACATAGTTTCCATTAGATCTGCTAAAATATTTTGTGATGACTTTTCCTTGTCATCTTCTTCTTCATCATCCTCATTCATTCTAACGTCACTTATTTTTGGATAGCTTTCTCTTATCAATTATTTTTTATTTTGCAAATAAATTATTCACTCATCCATTGTCATAACATGTTCATGTTCATTAAATAATTTTTGAAAACATGCTCATGTTCATTAAATAAATTTACAACACTTAAATTTCCATATTCTCCATCATAGGTGGCTAACAGATCCTAATAATGAGATACTAGAGTGAATAAGGAGGTATCACGGCCTGCGACAAGTTTAACCAAACCTAGTATATGTCAAATGCACTATACATATTTTGAAGCCTATGATATTGGATCAACTCTAATTTAATTTCCAAGTGTGGGGATCCGAGAGGATATCAAACCTGATATGTCTATTAGGTATAAGATCTTTGGAATCTCATGATCACACAAACATCAAAATAAAAGTTGATAGGCTAATAAATGAAGTTCCAATAATAGAAATATTTATGTCCCAGTAAATGATATAATTTCTTCATGCCGATATGTATTTGGTCATATCCATAACACTTAATAACAAAAAATTCACAAGCCTAAAGTTCAATAGTCGATAGATGACAAACTTTGGTGAACAAGTCAGAAAATAGTATGAATCCACACTTGGATTCAGATTTCCTTAAGGGGTTGAGAAACTTACACATACATATTGCCCTACTACATGCTACCAGATATGCACCTATTTATGAAAAAACAGTAAGGGACCTGTGCATTAAAAAACTTGGAAAGAAGCCTAAGGACCTTGCTACTATTCATGTGATGGGAATGTTGTTTGAGTTCATGATTGATCAACCCCTTTTAACGATGACACTGACAGTTGACACTAGAGTCCTCCAAAGACCAAGTCACTAGCCTCTTTTTCACATTGCTTCCTCTTCTTCCTCTTCTCAAATTTCTTGAGAAACTCGGTCTCCTTTTTCTCGGCTTCCTTGAGAAACTTGGTCCCCTTGAGGTCTCAAAAGAGAGACCTAATATACAACTACGTGGCTCCTTCTAGCAAGATATTTTACCCAAACAAGATTGCTCTAATGTTGCTGCAAGTTCTTCAACCTACTTCTCGAAGATTCCATTCTTCTGCATTCGCACGTGGGAGGAGATACTACCCAAAACAATCCTACGAACATTGTTTTCCTTTCCTCTTCCTTCGCTAAGATAAGGGTTCCTTAGAGTATGGTATTCACACTTCCTTGTAGACTTGCTTGACTGAAATTGATGTGCTTCCAAGTGAGGCTGAATACTTGTATATATACACATTTTCGCATGTCATTTAGGCTGACATGATCTCAGGGATAGGCTGACTTCTATTTGGAGAAAGGTCGACATCATTTAATTGATTCTTACCTTTGTAGGTTGATTTCAAGAGGGCTAGTGACAAGGTCTCGGAGGATAATTTTACATTGAAAAGTGTGGCTCTTTACAATTTAACATGTCTTCATTACATGAGAATGGCTCTTTATACTTTTACAACTAGAAGACAAAATTCCTATGAACTCTCAATGGGAGTCTATACTAAAGTAAAATATCTTACTCATAAAACCCATGATGCAAGAATAATAATTTTCTCCTTTATATCTCTTACATAAAATCATAATTACATGTCATTATGAAGAACGAACCTAGTTACACTTTACAACACCTTCTTGAGCACTCCTCTGCTCATTTGGCTATTAAACTTACTTGGTTTAATTCTTTTGAGAAATTCTACTTGTTCCCTTCTTCCTCTACTACAAGGTCCTTCTACTACAATTATTTCTTCACTTGTTCTCTATATCACAACTTGCAAGATATGATCCACTATCACTCTCCTTGTGCTGTCACTTGCAAACATCAATTCCTCTGCACAAATCAATTCATTATTATAAAGTCTAGTTTCTCTATTACAATCCTACAATGCTCTAATATCCTTATGCTATGCAACTCTCTTCTCTCTTCTTTGACTCTTTTCTTGGAATAGCTAACTAGCTCTTATACCACATGATAGAAGGAAAATTTAATTTTCCTACAAAATCACCTTCTCTAGATGAGACAACAAATCACTTCATCATCAAGTACTTAAATTGTTCCACAGAAGTATTTCATATAAAAATCCTACTTCACTTATAGTGAATTCTAGAGCATGCACAAATTAGAACTATTATCAATCACATAGATACACCAAAAAAATGTGAACATAATGAAAATTATTTTCATTAATAAATCATTTACATACAATGACAAAACAATTACATAAGTATTCATTCTTCTCCCAACATTATTTCCCATTCATTTAGCCATTAGTTTTCCTCTAAGGCTTACAATGATTAAATACAAAGTTACAAGAAAATTATATTTTACTAAATCCATAAATCACTCCATTATTTATTCCCTAAATCTCTCATGATTTATTCACTAAAGCTCTCATGATTTATACATAAATCTCTCATGATTTTCAAGGCAACTTTGCTTTTTCCTTATGGAAAAAATCTGTCTGCTCCATAGATTTTCTAAAACTATTCTATAGTAGTAGTTAAAATAAACTAAGAATATTTACAATTAAGGAATTAGAATTCCTTTACAATATTGAAATATGTTTTGGATAGTTTATTCAAAAATTTTGATGGCTTGGAAACTCTAATGCTCCTACATCACAACCATTAAAGTAGAGTATATTGCGATAGCTGCATGTTGTACTAAGGTACTATGAATAAAGAAAATTTTGATGGATCTTCAGGAACATAATTTGAAACCTATTTATATCCTATTTGATAAAATCAGTGTAATCAATATTTCAAAAACTACATTCATGAACTCCAAAAAAAAAATATACACATCATGTATCATTTTTTGTGATAACAAATTATAGATCAAAATACTAGATTCAAATATATTCCATCTAAAGAACAAATTGATGATATATTTACTAAGCCTATACTAAAAGAAAGTTTCAAATATCTCAAACAATAGATGGGAGTGGCCTTCATCAAGGACCTTAACTTCAATGGATTTAAAACAAATTGCATAAAGAGCGTGAAATCGCCATAAGTGCAACAGACATAAAGAATCAAACACATAAAGAAATGACAATATGGAGAATTGCACTAGAACTTGATAATAAAGTTTAACCACAACATGTGATCTATGTCTCTAGGCTCTGCTCAATTACATAGTTGCTTGATTAGCTGCTCTTCAATAAGACTCTTCTACATCAATAGAAGGAACGAACTCTCACTCATGTGGAAATTTCTTTCCTACAAAGAGACGTTCTCCTTCGAGAATAAAAAAGGAATGAATTCTCATGAAAAAGTGGCATAAAATATTATCCCTTTCTTCTACTTAAAGGGGTTGGAGTTTCACATAAAGTGGAAAAACTTTTCTCACTTTAGAGTGGCTAATATTTGTCACATAAAGTGGCATAAGTCCTCTTTGATTTTTTTTATTTTTTTTTTGGTAGGTAGGCACCCACGGGGGATTTGAACCAGTGACCTATTGCAAGGAGTGCCTTAAAAATGCACCCATTCACCATCAATCCAAAGCCCCATGGGCTTCTTTGAATTCACTTCTTAGAATAAAGCGTATTTACAAATAAATTTTCTCCCTTTTACAAATATTGAAATGAGAAAATCAACAATAAATGAAACTTAGATTGGTTTTCATGCAAAAACACTCCATCGGATGCTCAAAACACAACAAAAAAATCCTGAGCATGTTCAACTTGTCATTATGTAACTTTTAACTATAAACACAAACAACTTCTAAAAAGTGCATCTCTGTCTCGCAATTCATGCAAAGAATTAATGCCACATATGGGCTCCTACCATGAGCCCTTAGATATGTTTCTTCAATCTGTATTTTGTCAACATTAGTGGAATTGTCTCAAGAAATCATGAAGAATGATTATAAACTTCACATGGTTATGCCACCTTCACTACAAGACCCATTCGAGATCCTCTACCTCGTAGACTATGACATGCAGGAAATATATTCCTTGGAATATTCTCTTCCCAAAATGTTGTGCATGTACTAGGCCATGGACCACCCATGCCTAGGTTATATGTATAGGCCCTCCCTTGCTCTCACATGTTGGCTCATCCATGGGCCATGCCTCCTCTATGGTTGGGTAGGGGTCCTCCCCAACAATGGTCAAATTTCATAACGTTAAATAATTTGGTTTAGGAAGAGTTAACAAATGAGCCATTGGATCACATGGATGGTGAATAAAAATTATTACAGTGGTGGTTGGAGTTTTCCATGGACAAACTTGCAGGCCACCCAATATGGGGTTAAAAAAACCATTGTTTATTTTGTATATATATATATATATATATATATATATATAATGTTACAGTTTTATAATAAACCCAATACAATATTAAACATGAACCCCAACAAACTAGAGTCATTCAACTAAACCCAACAGATTAACTAGGGCCTGCAAGTAGTGACCTAGATTCATCCTCTTATATGCTGACTAGATCAACAAGATGACCCTCATGGATGGGTATGGGGTCCAAATGACACCACATGGATGGTGCCATGTGGCCTATTTTGGGAGTGCCATGTGGCACTTCTAGTGCCCATATTTTTCCTATTATGTTCCAACTTCATAAGGTAATAATTTTTTCATACGAAGTTCAAGTGTTGCTCACATGGTTAGAAATATCTCATTCTGCTCTAAGACTTGATGCCATTTCCAATGAGATTTGATGACATTGAATTTTGACTCTTTTTTCAGCCTCACAGATTAATCCTCCCAATAAAAGGACTTTTGGTCCCCAAAATTTTTCATGCAAGGATCAAACATGTTTTCTATGATTTACAAAAAGGACCATACCCTTCACTACTTGGCAAAGGCCTAAAATATCACTATGTTTCATTCATATTAAGTGATGTTATACATTTCAACACTTCTACAATTTATTTCCCATATAGGGGGTTTCAGAAGAAACATTTGATTTACAATAGTAGCCACTCTAAACTAATTAAAAAGGCTACCCATCTCTTGAGGTTTCATTTGCATGGTTGGAAATCTCTCGGTGTGCTCTAAGATTTTGTGCCATTTCCACTAAGATTTGATGACTTTGAATTTTGAGCCTTTTTGGACCCCCCTAGATCAATCCTCCTAACAAAAGGAACTTTGGTCCCCAAAATTTTTCATACAATGATCAAACATGTTTTCTATGATTTCTAACAAAACCGATACCCTTCGCTACTTAGCTGATCTAAAATTGATCTAAGATAACAATTAAGGTATTACAAACTCATGTGCATGGATGTGCCTATATTATTTTAGGCAACAGATTGATAAGGTTATGAAATATACAGACACTGACGCAGTTAGACAAACATAACAGGAAAACATATAAACACAACAAGTTTAATAAGGAGTTCACCCAATACTCCTAGGCTACATCTCCCGATCCAACCTTCAGTGGTGGCCTCTCTATTATGTTTTCAAAAAGTAGAGTTTTTACAATAGTGAGCTCAATTTGAGTCTCACACAATAGATATGAATCAGTAATACTGTACTTGGATCCCACAAGTCTCCGGAGTACACAGACTCTACTTAATGAAACTCAACCTCTATTGGTCATAGTAGTATGAGCCCAATCTGAGACTCATGCATGACAAGTATATACAGAGGAGTTCGCTTCAATCTCTCAAGCCTTCTCTGAAGTACACAAACTCTCTGACTCTCTCTGGCTCTATCTAGCTCGATGCTACCTTTGGTTCTATAGGTTAGCTTGGCGCCTTCTTTCTGCTCTTAGCTTTCCGTGTCTAACTAACTCTTCTTCTTTCTCTGTCAGTTCGTGACTTTAAAGCCAATCTGCTTTCTGACTATTTGTTTCCACTTCCTGGCTTTCAAGTTTCCCTACCTCTGTCCATCTGAATCCCTCTATTCGGTGTAATCATTACTATATAACGCCTCATAGGGAGGTGGCCACCTATTCTATAACGGATGTGTGTGTCAGGTTGACTGGAAATGTTTGAATGACTATTTTTCTGTTAACTCCAAGAATCCCCGCAAAATACGAATCTTTGCTAATGCATCGTCCATATCGGACTTCAAATCATTTACAATCTTGGCTGTTGACCCCATCAAATCCAGTCATCCATCGGAACGCATATCCATCGTTGATCTGAGGCCTCCAGATCCAACGATCATCGTTCATATCAGGTGGATAAGTAACATGACATTTACCTGTCTGATGTGAGCGGTTTTCTCTCTCTTCTGCCGGACGCATGGCACTCCTTGTGTGGCATTGGGCAGGACTCGGTTGAAACTACTTACCACTCGAAGCCCTTCCGATATTTTTTCAGTTTTTTGTGGGACCCCACCTCTCATGGAATCGGTGCAATATCCATTGCATTTTATAACTTGTCGAGTCCGGGCGCTCGGGGATTTTCCTTCTTTGAGTGTTTTCCTAACAATGTGTGATTAGCGACTTGTTGCTAATCGCATATCAGAAACTGCCCCCATTTCTTAATTTGACCTCTGATTTTGGTAATTTGTGGCAGCGTGTGTTACCATGGGTCGACGGTCTGTGCACTTGACCGAGGGTCCTCGTTGCTCTGCGCTGTTCACAAATTGCAACTATTTCGAGCATATCTCTGATAAGCTTGATCTTCATAAGACTTTGAAACTTTGGCATGCTTTTTAACAATTCACAAAAACTTATAGAGTGTTCTAGGATCCAATTCAGATAACGGATTTCCCAGTGAAAAATCTTTTGGACCACCAAAAGTTGGTTTTTAAGCATCAATCAAGTGAGGGTACAAATTCCTCACTTGTCTAATTTCCATCCATTTTGCGCTACTTGGTTTTGAACCCTTGAGTACAATTCTGAGGTACTCAACGCCCCCTCTACAGGTTGTCCTTACCTTCCTGTGTAGAATTGTATCTTCCTGTAATTCATTGAGATATTCAGGCAACAGATCATCAATAGAAGGCAATTAGCTCTGCTCTTTGGGATCTTCAATCAACGCAGGTTCAAACAGTCTCAAGCATTCTACATTAACTATGGAATAGATGTGCATGTAAGCTGGCAAATCAAGGCGAAAAGCATTTTAACCAATTTTCTCAAGTATCCTGAAAGGTCCATACCTTATTGGATTCAACTTCTTACCTTCACCTTGCATTATATCTTTGCTGATATACAACCAGACTTGATCACCAACTTGGAAACTATGCTCAAGCTAATGCTTATCATGCCTTGCTTTGTACTTGGCTTGGCTCTTTTCCAGTTGTTCCTGTACTGCCTGGTGAATCTCTTGGATTTGTTCAATGAACTTGGTTGCCTTGTCCACATCACTGTGTCCATTAACCACTATGTCTTTACCAAAGACAAAATCCAAGGGAGACCTTTGTGTGAAACCAAAACAGGTCTCAAAAGGAGATCTTTGTGTAGAAGAATGTTTAACATTGTTATAAGCATGCTGCACATAACATAGGTGTTCATCCCAAAGCTTAGGATGCTTGCTGCAATAGCCTTTGAGCAACTGGATCACTGTCCTGTTGACCACTTATGTTTGGCCATCTATTTTTGGATGAAATGTTGTGCTCTTCTTTAGTCTAGTGTCCATCAATTCCCACAGAGTCGACCAAAATTTTCCAACAAATCAGGAATCTCGATCAGATACAATGGAAGTGGGTAATCCAAAATGAACCCATACATGCTGAAAGAACAACTTTTCTGTTTGTTCAGCTGTAATCTGTTTGTTACAAGGTATTAAAATACAAATTTTTCTAAACCTATCCACAACAACATATAAATAGTGATGACCTTTTCTAGACTTAGGCAGTCCCCCAACAAAGTCCATGGAAACACTTTCCCAAGGATGAGAAGGAACTAGTAGTGGAGTGTACAAACCTAGTTTTCTATTGCTCGGCTTTCGTTTAGCACACATGGTACACTCTCTTACATATCTAAAAACTATTTCATGCATTTTTAGCCAATAACAAAATATTTGCAGTTGTGCAACTATTTTACTTACACCAAATTGACCTGATATTAGAGAAGTGTGTGCTTCTCGAATCATCTTTACTCTTTCAGTTTGAGGAATGCATAACTTTCCAAAATGATATAAGAGTTGGTCCTTAACATGATAATCCAATTCTTCTACTTGTTTTCGATGACTTAAAGTTGCATATACATCTTTAAAATCTATATCTTAAGCATATTGTTCAATGTAGCTTTCATGCAATACTGAATTATGCTTAAGTATAGTGGATGCCTTTATGATTGCTCTGGACAACATATCTGCAACTTTATTGTGTGTGTCCTTTTTATATCTGATGACAAGATGAAACTGTTGTAGAAAACCCATCCACCTATAGTGTCTCGATTGCTGCAACTTAGTTTGTGAGTGTAAATATTGAAGTGGTTGATGATCAGTATGTATAACTGTTTCTTCGCCCTTTAGATAATGTTTCCACTTTTTCACACTCTGCACTAATGCATATAATTCCTTATCATATGTGGGATAAATAACTACTGTAAAATTAAATGTCTCAGAATGATAACATATGGGTTTACAGTGCCGCATCAACACTGCTCCCATGGCATAGTCACTGGCATCGGTTTCAATCTCAAATGGTCTTTGTAGATCAGGCAATGCTAGTACTGGTGATGTACTAATCTATTCTTTTAAGGTGTCAAAGGCTTTCTGATGTTTGCCTCCCCACTGAAAGACCTTGTTCGATCCTGTTAAAGCATGTAAGGGAGCTACAATCAAGGAAAAGTTAGAAATAAACTTTCTCCAATACTATGCTGCTCCTGGGAAGCTTCTAACTTCAGTAGCAGATTTGGGTTTAGGCTAGTTTACAATGACTACAACCTTAGAGGGATCTATCTTCAATTCACCACCCCATACAATATGACCCAAATAATTCAAAGATGTTTTGCCAAATTCACATTTTGAGAGCTTAACATAAATATTTTCTCCTTTAAAAACATCTAGAGTTTACTTTACATGCTTCAAGTGTTCTTCCCATGTTTTACTAAATATAAGAATGTCATCTAAATATACAATGACAAGATCATCAATAAAAGGCCTGAGTACATCATTTATTACTCTCATGAAAGTAGCTGGAGCATTAGTTAAGCCAAAAGGCATAACTAACCACTCATACAATCCTTGCTTTGTCTTGAAAGCAATCTTCCATGCATCTTGCTCTGCAACTCTAACCTGATGGTAGCCACTATACAAGTCCAACTTGGAAAAGTAAAAAACTTCTTTCAACTGATCTAATAGATCATCTATGTGAGGAAGGGGATAACGATTCTTGATCATTATCTTATTCAGTGCTTAGTAATCAATGCACATTCTCCATGAGCCATCTTTCTTTCTCACCAAGGCAATTGGAAATCCACATGGTGATGTGCTAGGTCTTATGAACCCTTTCTTGAGCAGCTCCTATTTTTGTATTCTCTAAAGTGGACAACCTGTACATTCCGATGTTAGGCAATGGAGCATCTTGATGCAAATTAATATCATGTACTATTTCCTTTTTGGGTGGATGACCTTTAGGTTCTTGAAATAGTATATCATATTCTGAAACAACTTCTTCTAAATCAGCTTGCCTTTTAGCATTACAGCCCTCAAATACATTGGTTTTATCAGGTTTCTTTTCCTTTACAACCATCAGTAAAAGTTGTTTGCATGAATTTAAAATTATTTTCATCTGCCCTGAGTTTATGAGAGTATAATTATCCTCGTGTTTATGATCTCTTACAATATATTCAATTCCATCTTTAATGAGATAATACTTGTTTTCTGCCCTATAGAAAATAGCTTTTCTATCATACAAGTAAGGACTTCCTAAAACAATTCCACATATATCCAAGGGAACAATATCTAACTCAACCTCATCTACAAATGCTGACCCAAAAGAAAACCTAAGTTTACATTGTCTAGTCACTTGTAGCTTTTCTTTATCACATAACCAACCTAATGGATATGGTTTCTCATGAGGTGTGGTTAGCAATTATAACTTCTTTACAATTGCTTCATAAATTAAATTTACTTGTGAGCCACTATCAAACAAAGTATCAACCTTTCGATTCTTGGAAATAACTCGAATATGAAAAATCTCATGTATTTTCCTCTCATTTTATTCATTATCAGTAGATTGTGCAGAATTACTAGTAGATGCTTTAGAATTTTTACCTTTTATACCTGTGGCTACATTTGTTGTTTCATCCCTTGTGTCTAACCCCAAATCTTTTTGAATAGCTGCAGCAGTCTTCTTCTTTTTGTCATCGTACTTCTTGGGTTTCAGCTTTGAATGTAGAATCCAGCAGTGTTCATCATCATGTCCATCCTTCTTGCAGTGAGTGCATGAAGGCTTGGTCTTTTGTACAACATTTTCCTTCCTCTCTTTCAATTTTTGCTTTCTCTTTTCCTTATTCTTGCTTGCAGTGGGTTTTGATGATCCCCCAACTTTTGGGTTCACATTCTTGCCTCTAGCCTCTAGATGTGTAGCCTGAACAGATACCTCATCTATGCTAGTGGGATTAAACATGAGAATGGTGTGCTTTAAATAGCTGTGTAGACCACCTATATACTTCAACAGAGTTTCAGGTGAGTCAAAGAAATTACTAGAATCAAAGCTCTTTTTCTAAATTCTTGGGTGTAACTTTGTACACTTTTCCCTTTCAATTGTCGAAGAGTTTCACAACTCATCATGGCTTGCTACATATAAGCTAGTGGATAGACCTACTTTTTAATTGTAGAAACAAATTCACTCCAGACACAAAGAATTTTACCATGCTTCTTCATGTAGCTTGTGTCCTGCCTTCCCACCATACCAAGGCAGTGCCTCCAAGGCGTAGGCTAGCCAGCTGAATCTTACTACTATCTAAATCAATGCTCTGCACCCTGCAATACACATCAATCTGTCTAATCCAATTATCTAGCTTCTCTGCATTCAACTCTCCATCATATATTGGTAAATCAATTTTAACATCTAATTTAATCAAAGATGTCTTCTTTTTATTTTTAGGGCTATTAGGAGGTGTGGGCAACTTTTCTTCTTTCCCTTTGCCTTTAGAATGGTCATTGAGGAGAGATTCTTCTGCTTCTTTATCTTGTTTGGAGTTTGATGAATCTTCATCTCTACCTTTCTTAAATTCTCTATACATTTCCTCTACCATGGCTCTCATGGTCATGAAACTATCCATGAACTAAGGGTCTGATTCCAAGGGAATTTCTTCTGCCATTTTCCTCTTAGGATAGACTCTTCCAATTTCTAGGTTAGCTTCAACCAATTCTCCTTCTCCTAATTTGAGCTTTGTCCTAGTTAGCATTCAACAACAAAATCTAGCACAAGCTTGTCTAACCTTAGCAACCTAGTGCTTTGATACCACTTGATCTGAAATTGATCTAAGACAAACAATTAAGGTATTACAAACTCATGTGCATGGATGTGCCTATGTTATTTTATGCAATGGATCGATAAGATTGTGAAATACACAGACACTGAAGCAGTTAGAGAAACATAGCAAGAAACATGTAAACACAACAAGTTTAATAAGGAATTCACCCAATACTCCTGGGCTACATCTCCTAGTCTAGCCTTAAGTGGTGGCCTCTCTATTATGTTTTCAAAAAGTAGAGTTTTTACAATAGTGAGCTCAATTTGAGTCTCACACAATAGATATGAATCAGCAAGATTATACATGGATCCCCCAAGTCTCTGAAGTACACAGACTCTACTTACTGAAACTCGACCTCTATTGGTCACAGTAGTATGAGCCCAATCTGAGACTCATACATGACAGGCATATACAGAGGAGTTCACTTGAACCTCTCAACCCTTCTTTGGAGTACACAGACTCTCTATCTCTCTCTGGCTCTATCTGGCTCAATGCTACCTTTACTTCTGCAGGTCAGCTCAGCTCCTTCTTTCTGCTCTTAGCTTTCTGCGTCTAACTAACTCTGCTTCTTTCTCTATCAGTTCGTGGCTTTAAAGCTAATCTACTTTCTGACTGTTCGTTTTTGCTTCCCGACTTTCAGGTTTCCCTACCACTCTCCGGCTGAATCCCTCCATTCGGTGTAATCATTACTGTATAATGCCTCACAGGGAGGTGGCTACCTATTCTATAACGAATGAGTGTGTCAAGTTCACTGGAAATGTTTGAACGACCGTTTTGTCCGTTAACTCCAAGAATGCCCGTGAAATACGAATCTCCACCAATGCATCGTCCATATCGGACTTCAAATCCTTTACAATCTTGCTTGTTGACCCTGTCAAATCCGGTCATCCATCGGAACGCGTCTTTGCCATTGATCTGGGGCCTCCAGATCTAATGGTCATCGTTCATATTGGGCAGATAAGTAACATGACATTTACCCATCCGATGTGAGCGATTTCTCTCTCTTCCACCGGACGCGTGGCACCCCTTGTGTGGCATCGGGCGGGACTCAGTTGAAATTTCTTACTGCTCAAAGCCCTTCCAATATTTTACCAGTTTTTTGTGGGACCCCGCCTCTGAGGGAATTGGTGTGATATCCGTTGTATTTTATAACTTTTTGGGTTCGAGCGCTCAGGGATTTTCCTTGTTTGAGGGGCTTGCCCAACGATATGAAATTAGCGACTTGTCACTAATCACATATTAGAAACTACCCTCGTTTCCTAATTTGACCTCTGGTTTTGCTATTTTGTCACAGCACACGTTAACATGGGCCGACGACCTGTGCGCTTGACCGAGGGTCCTCGTTACTCCGTGCTATTCACAAATTGCAACTGTTTCGAGGATATCTCTAATAAGCTTGATCTTTATAGGACTTTGAAACTTTGGCATGATTTTTAAGAATTCACGAAAACTTAGAGAGTGTTATAGGATCCAATTTGGATCATTAGCAAAGGCCTAAAATATCACTATGTTTCATTCATATGTGATGTTATACATTTCATCACTTTTACAAGTTTTTTCCCATATATTGGGTTTTAGAAGAAACATGTGATTTAAAATGTTATCCACTCTCAAATAATTAAAAGGATACCATCTCTTACCTAACCAGGCTAATGGGTTCTCTTATTATAGCTATCCTTCTTCCTATGTGGCTTCATGGAGGATTACAATGTGCTCCACTTTCTCATATGTTGGTTCTTACACAAGGGTTTCTCTTCATAGGTGGTTTATAAATTTTTAGTCCTTCTTTGGATGTAGCTATGGATGGATATTCCAACAGGTAGTTGTCCAGTGTCCACTCTTGTTGCAATAGGTGCATTGGTTTTTCAACATCCATACTTTCTTTCCCTTCTATTTCTCTTGATGTGTAGATGATTATTTATGTTGTGTTTCCTTCCTAGTCAACATAACCTTCCTTCGATGGTTTTATTTGGTGAAACTCTAGTGAGGAGAACTTAACATAGATTTTCCCCTAAAATTCTCACCTCCATTTGGAGATTACTTGCAATCATGATCAATTGAATGGTGTCATGTTCTCTTATCCTGAACTGATTCAAGCTCATTTGTTGAATATTCTCCTACTTCTGTGGCATTGGAGTCACTTTCATCATTGTTCTTGGAGAATGCTCCATCTTCCTCCTTTCCATAGCCTAATCCTACATATCGAGGTAGTTCTACCAATTCGATGGGATTCATAATGTCATGGCCATTAACTCTATGGCATTTTCCTTCATATCTCATTTCTTGATTAGCATCAAGACAATGCATGTAGTTTTCTTTTCAAAATCACCAAAGTCATTTTCATAATGGAAAGAACATGAAACTTGGGAATTAGTAACAATTTGTACCTACTTTGATGATTCCAGATTAGGTGAGGATGTCTTCACCAAGCCTTCATTACAGTGCTACTTTACCAAATCCTCTTTCATGGCATGCAACTAAAGTTGCAATCTCTACTTCTCCTCTTATGCTTCTTGTATAAGTCATCTCAATTCAACATTCTCTGCTTGAATGCTATGGTGATGATGATTTGAATGATGAGAATGAGAGGAAGAAGAAGAAGAAATCGAACTTGAAGATGAATATGAAGGCTCAGATGAAGAGGGTCTCATCTAAATCCCTGGTTCACATAAGAATTATCCATTGATTTGACTTTCTTCTTTTCCTCAGTTTCCAATCTCTTCTCATAACTTGCAAACAAATTTTCTACCATATCTTCCATCTGGTAGAAAGCCTTGTCATTGTCTCTATGAATTTCTTCATTCTCCATTTTATTCATTTGAGTTGCACATCTAATCTCAAGGTTGAAGGACTTATGTTTCCCTTCACCCTCTTTCAACTTGGATCTAGTAAGTGTCCATGCTCACAATTCATGTCAAACAAGACTACTCTAATGCTAACATGATCGAGGATCGTTACTTTAATGACTTTAAAATGGATTTCATAAAGAGCATGAAAACACCATAAGTGAATCACACTTGATGAATCAAACACATGAATAAATGACAATATAGACAGATGCACCTGAACTTAATAATGAAGTTGACTCACAATGTATGACCTATGTCTTTAAGCTTCACATAACTATGTAAATGCTTCATGAGCTACTCTTCAATAAGGCTCTTCTTCATCGACTCAAGGATTGAACTCTCACTCATGTGGAAATGTCTCTCCTACAAAGAGACATTCTCCTTCTACAATACAAAAGGAATGAATTCTCACAAACATGTGGCATAAACTATTCTCTCTTTCTTCAAGTTAAAGGGGTTGGAATCTCACATAAAGTGGAAAAATTGTTCTCCTATGAAAGGGGCTAAATTCTATCACATAAAATGGCATAGATCCTCTTTGAATCTATTGCTTAGACTCAATCATAATTGCAAATATATGTTCTCATACATGTTCTCCCTTTTACAAATCATGAAAGGGGAAAATTAACATTAACTGAGACTTACATTGGTTTCCATGAAAAAATGCTCCATAAGATGCTCAAAACACAACAAATACAACACCAACAGGTTTTCTCATCATTCTGTAACTTTTGATTGTAAACACGGCCAACTTCTGAAAAGTGCACCTCTGTCTTAAAAAATGTGCCAATATTTAATGACACATATCTATTTATTTCCATGATCCCTCATATATGCTTCTTAGATAAATATGTTGCCTATACTAGTGGACTTGTCTCAAAAAATCATGAAGAATGAATATAAACTTCATATGACTTGTAGGCAAAATATTCATTGGAAGATTCTCTGCCTAACAAATAGTTCCCATACCCGGTGATAAACCAACTGTAGTTGGGTTCTCTCCATGGGCCCTCTCTCACTACCACATATTGGCTCCTCCATGGGTATTTCCTCTTGTGTGGTTGGGAGCAAGCCCTCCCACACAATGGTTGAATGTCATAGGCTTAAATAATTTGGTTTGGGTAGAGTTAAAAAATGAGTCATTAGCTCACATGGTTGGTGTATTAAAATTAGTACAATGGTGATTGTGGGGTGCTAGGGTGAAATCTGCGGGCCACCCATTTTGGGGTTAAAAAATTTGTTGTTTGTTTTGAATATATATATATATCTATATATATATATATATATATATATATATATATATATATATATATATATATATATATATATATATATATATATATATATATATATATATCTATGTATGTATGTATGTATTGTTATAGTTTTTAAACAACCCCAATACCATATTAAAAACAAACCCCAACAAACTATGGTTGTTCAACTAACCCCAAATGGTTAACCTAGGGCTGCTATGTGCTGCCTAGATGATGATATGTCACCTATTCTGGGAGTGCCACTATCCATAATTTAACCATATCCTACAACCAACCAAAGAAAAACTTCAACCTCAGACCAACAGTTCTTGAATTCAAACATATAATCTTTTCTTGCACGAGTTTGTTGATGTTATCCTTCATGGCATGGATATTTTTATATATAATTTGATGATTGAATCTAGTGGAGACAACCAATATGGTAAAGTTCTGGATAGTGGCATGGTCAAGTTCTTGATCAGGGCTAATATTTATAGACTGAAGGATGAGTCACATAGACATAGAGATGAAGTTCGAGTGACGTAGATGAAGAGTTGAGGGTTGGAGTCTTACAGCTATATGGCCAAGTCACATAGTTGGAGAGCTGCAGGCTAACCTTCATAGGCAAAGGGGCTGAGTCATGTAAACATAACCTAAATCATGAGCTCCATAGCCATAGGGTTGAGTCATGTAAACAGAGAGTTGAAGCCTGAGCTCCGTAGCCAGAGGGTTGAGTCACATAGTTTTAGAGCCAAGGTCGAATATCCATAGCGAGAGGGCCTAGTCACATAGACATAGAGCGAAGGGATAATCTCTGTAGCTAGAGGGCCAGGTCACATAGCCAGAAATATGAGGCCTGATATTTGTAGCTAGAGGATTAATTGACGTAGCTAAAGATCCAAGCATTGAGATTTTTAGTCATTAAATAAGGGTGATTAGTGTAATCTTTCACTTCTCTAAAGATATAACTTGTTTTGTGGGTTTTTTCCACAATTGGTACATATTACACAAACTATGTGGTTGACTATATAAGGAGTCAACATCACACATAGATGATGAGAGAAATAAGTCAGAATGTGAATGTTTGATCACTATGAAGGTTTTTAATTCTCGCGTGAGGACCAATGACATGGTCAAGCCCCCCCATTTCATTAAAGGTATGATCATGCATTATAAATCCAATTTATGAGAATACTATGACAAATTGCATTGCATAGCCTAGCTGGTAGAATATGTGGATGGTATAGCCAAGGTTGTCGGTTAAAAACTTGTTCTACACGTCATAAAATGATGTTTTTATGTTTCACGCAAATCTGCATTTCATTGAATACGTAAGTTACTAGAAATGAGCATTTCGTAGAGTTGTTACCTGAAATATGTCATTTTGTAGAATGCACTATAAAGGGCCTTTTTGTAGAATGATTAATTTGATTATTGATTTTATATGGTTTTTGGGGCTTTTTGGACTCATTCTTGAGTTAAATTAAATTCCAAAGAAGCATGACAGTCAAATTTTGGAGGTGCAATGTTATAAAGGCATGAGAATCCTTGTTGATGTATATTTTGATGACTAGATTCTCTATTGTATAGCTTAGAAGCTTATGAGAAGGTTGTAGTGTTGTTATTGAAGCACATTTTGAGATGAGTTGTATATGACCATATTGATGAACAAGTTGTAATAGAGCTTTGATAGGGCATAAGAAATTTGGAATGAAGTTTGTATAGGACATGTTGTTAACAATAATATGAAATGAAGAGTTGGAAGATCATTATTAGATGAAAAGTTGGTGGATATGGTTTGAAATATTTTGAAAATAGGTCTACAAGAAGTTGAAGAAGTAGGTGGGTTCCCCCACTAAGGTTGGATCATCAATTAGTTCAAATCCTAGAGAAAATCGAAGCTCGCTCATCATCAAGGTTGGTGCCTCAATCAAGTTGCAGGCTACAATGAGTGACTGCTTGCATATTTTTGAGGTTGGTTCATTAGTAAAGTTGTAGCCCGCTGCAAGTAGTTTCTTGCATATCTTGGGGGATAAGGGAATCTAACAGATTGGTACTTACAAATCTATGTAATAAATAGAAGAAAGAAGAAGAAGAATAATTTGTGGTTATCTCATGTATGGGTTTCCACAAAAAAAGTTTATGTCCTCTTGTGTTGATGTGATGGCCTCTTTATATATTGTTGATATGTTTCATTTTTTTGTTTATTGATATTCTGCAAAGGGTTATGGCTGATTTCTATACCATTATTTGAAAAAAAAATGTGAATTGCTAAAATAGTTGACACTTATCATGATAGGTACGTGTGGCTCCTTGATATTCATAATATGGTTGTTGGCAAAGGAGGAGACTAAGCTTAGCTTACCATATGTTAGACTTAATCTTAATATTTTAGACCATACTTGGTTTCAAAAGAAATATTTATGTATTATTTCAATTGGTATATCTTTTATAATTGCTTAAAAAGAAAGGGCTTTCGCTCATACTCATTAACTTTAACCCTACTCTTTGTAAGATATTGCATGATATGTTGTAATTTTAATTTTTTTTTGAACTTCTATATTTTGTTAGAACATTGAACTCTTACCAAAGTATTTTCGGTTGACTTCATAATAGGCATCTAATACCAAATCAATTCCTTCCTAATGTAAATTTTGTGCAGACAAGTCCCAACTTTGAGATCGGTCCCAATTTTTAAATCAACCTCCTACTACCTATCAAATATTAAAAATATTTTTTCTAAACTATATAATGTTAAAATTTCTTGCTAATATATTTCTTTACTTGTAAGGTGAAATTTGTATTGCGTGTAAAATATTGCGATTAAAAAAAGAGAAGCATTTTCCTTGCCAAGCTCTCACTCGGGAGACCGAAACATAACCAAGAAAAAAATCTCCACAAAAAACACAATGTAACAAAAAGTAAGAGGAAAATATGAATTTCAAAATATAAAAGTGGCTCTATCGAGAGATACATTGTGTAGAAAGAGTAATAACATAAGTCACACAGAAGAAAGACATGAGAGCACTACTATGAGGGGTATGAATTTGAGACTACAATCTGAATAGGCTCCTTTGAGCCTTCTTGAGCAGTTCCTACCATAGGGGGGATACCAAGGTACTGCTCTATATAGTCCAAAGTGCAGTACAACACTCTCATGTGATAATGAAGGAAGTTTAATGAATTGAGGAGATCCTCTTTGTGATCCTATTTGTCCACCAACATGCACCACAATAGAAATTTAATCTTCTCGTACAAGTCGATCATTTTCATGTAATGGTTAAAATTTCCCATGATGTTCCCTTTATTAGGGATCCATTCAACCCATTTTACCAATACCTTAGTGTCTATGAGTTTGGTTCTATGTGTGAATGCCTCTCCCTCAAATTTTAGAATTTATTTCTGAATAACGCATGACATTAGTTCCTAGTATCATCCATTAAAGTCCTACAAATGATGGTGAATTTAAGTGTGCCCCCTTTGGGATTTATTTTGATAGTATTCTTCCCCCTCCTCAAAATTGTGTCCACTGAAGTGGCAGTGAGGCAAGGGATAGATTTTCGATAGTCTGAAAGAAGGGGAGAAGATAACAATTTATCTCTAAATTATCAAGAGGCTAGCACCCCATCAAAATATCAGTGTTGATCTATTCTAGATAGGGGATAATGCATACAAGATTCTAGCCAAGCACACTTAGTTGAGGATGGTGTCTTGATTCTCTAAACCCACTTCCTCCAGAAAACATAGTACCCTCGAGAAGCACACTTGCCATGAATTCCCCCAAGGAATAAAGATTTTACAATTATACGAGTGAGGTAAAAATGAACATAACTAGATGACCACAGGTGGTAGGGGATGCAACAACATATCCATTAACTATGGATTGACAATCCATCATAAAATGTAGGGTAAACAAAGGTGTTTTTTAATTCTCCCAAAAGCCATGCTCCAATACTTCTCAATAAAGCATCCCTCCCTTTACCACTAAAATTATACATACAACTAAATCCAGGAGGAGGAAAACTCAAATTTGTTGGGTTGTGTTGTATTATTTCCACGACTAGCCCACGTACTTACCTGGGGGTTAGAGGGGGGGAGGTCATAGGGGGTTTGAGGGGTAACCGTAACCCCACTTTATGGGGTCTGAGGTAGCGCCCCAGAAAATTTTGGTTTCAGACCCTATGTTAGGTTGGGCGGACCCACCTATGGTTTTGTGCATGATTTTCGCACATATTTTTTGGATGCGATGGTTTTTGGTCCATGGTTTTGGACACGATGGTTTTCGGTCCATGGTTTTGGACGCAATGGTTTTTAGTCCATGGTATTGGATGTTTCGGCATGTATAAATATGTATTGTAACATTGAAAGGAACATAATGAAAAATCAAGCTGGTAGTCCCAATTTTGGGATCCATGGGAAATCTCCGGGTATATGTGTTTTATGTGTTATTCACTCGCATTTTTATTTTATGTGTTTTAGAATTCCTATGCAGGTAATTTCTGTACGGGGTTAAAACCTACATTTGGTATCAGAGCTATTTTGGCTTCAACAGGACGCCTTTCTTGCTGAGGGGTTTCGCTTGGGCCTGTGGTAGACCCTATTCAGTGGGAGATCTGTAAGATTGATTTTGTTGGTGAAAGAAGATGGCGAGTAGTGGAAAGATAGAGATCAAGAAATTTAATGGTCAGAGTTTTGAGTTGTGGAAACTCAAGATGGAGGATTTGTTGGTGGATAAAGATCAATGGATCATAGTAGATCTGGGTACTAAACCAATGGGAGTGTCTAATGAAGAATGGAAGAAGTTGGATCGGAAGGCAAAGAGCACAATACGATTGTGTGTCTCAGATTCAGTATTGTTGAATGTATCAAGGGAAGCTACGGCGAAGGCTTTGTGGGAAAAGTTATGGACTTCGTACCAATCTAAGTCTCTGGTGAATAAACTATTCCTGCAGAAAATGCTGTATAACATGAGGATGAAATATGGAGACTCAGTGACAGAGCATCTGAATGCATTTAGTAATGTGCTAAGTTAGTTAGCATCTGTTGATATTAAAATTTCAAATGAAGATAAGTGCATCAGTTTGTTGTGTTCTCTACCAGATTCATGGGATAGTCTGGTTATTGCAATAGGTAACAATGCAACTACCTTGTAATTTGTTGAATAGTCTCATCCTTGCTGACGGAGGAGATGAGACGGAAAAATATGGAGTGCCAGAATGGTGATGCCTTGTCTGTACAAGGATGGTCCCAGAATAGAAACAAAAATAAGTCATCAAGTGGGAGATCTAAATCTAGAGGGAGATCTAAATCTCCAGGAAAACCTGTAAAGGTGGTGTGCTAGAAATGCAGAAAGGAAGGGCACTACAAAAGGGATTGTAAATCTAAAGGTCCTGACAAAGGAAAGGGATTTGATGATGCTCCTTTTGTAGAGGCGAAAACCACCTCAGATGAAGGTGGGGATGTGTACTTGGCTTCTTCAAGTACACAAGTAGATCATGAAGCATGGTTGATTAACTCAGATGCATCCTCTCACTTCACTCCCCATATAGAGTGGTTCTGCGAGTATGAGAAATATGATGGTGGTGATGTCTTCTTGGGGGATGACAGGAAGGCTAGAATCGTTGGTCGCGGAAAAGTAAAGTTGAAGTTGCAAGGTGGAAGGGTTAGAACACTTTTGGGTGTTCTGCATATTCCTGCATTAGCCAGAAATCTGATTTCTGTAAGCAAGCTAGATGATGTAGGTGTAAAAACATTGTTCAAGAAGGACACCTGGAAAATGGTTTGGGGAGAATTGGTATTGATGCGGGGAGTTCGAATTGGAAATTTGTACAAGCTGCAAGGTAGCACTATTATTGATGGGTGCAACAGTTCTGTGGTTCCTGAAAGTGGAGCAGAAAATATAGTGGCCTCTGGAGAAAAGACCATGTTGTGGCATCAAAGGCTTGGACATATTGTAGAGAAGGACCTTCGAATACTCCATGGTAAAGGTATGGTAGAAGGTATGAGTAATAGCTCTCTGGATTTTTATTTCTATGAAAAATGTGTATATGGGAAGTAGAATCGGGTGAGTTTCCCCTCTAGTAGTAAGAGGGTGAAACATATATTAGAGCTTGTGCATAGTGATGTGTTTGGACCTGTGAAGGTTCCATCACTAGGTAAGTCTATGTACTATCATCACTAGGTAAGTCTATGTACTATGTATAATTTATAGATGACTTCTCAAGGAATACATGGATATATTTCCTTAAGAAGAAATCTGAAGTCTTTGACACGTTTAAAGAATTTAAGGCTCTGGTGGAAA
Organism: Pinus tabuliformis; assembly: GCA_031772625.1. Lineage (NCBI taxonomy): Eukaryota > Viridiplantae > Streptophyta > Pinopsida > Pinales > Pinaceae > Pinus > Pinus tabuliformis. The sequence goes on along the minus strand of CM062820.1, from coordinate 519,631,962 downwards.
ATCAGACAGAGAAGAAGATAAAGGTACTGAGGACAGATAATGGTGGAGAGTTTTGCAGCAAGGAATTTGAAGAATTCTATAAGAAGTGTGGTATATCACGCAGAAGACTACTCCATATACACCTCAAAAAAATGGAGTTGTAGAAAGAATGAACGAGACGTTGATGGAAAGGGCAAGAAGCATGCTCAGTGGTGCCGAGTTAGGACATGAATTCTGGGCAGAGGCGGTGGATACTGCATGTTACCTTGTCAACAAGTCACCTTCATTAGCGTTGGAGGATAAGACTCCACAAAAGGTATGGACTGGTAAGAAACCCTCTCTTTCACATCTAAGGGTATTTGGATGTGATGCATATGTACATGTTCCAAAGGAGAAATGAACGAAGTTGGATAGTAAATCTGAAAAGTGCATCTTTATTGGGTATAAGGATGGTTTAAAGGGTTATAAGATTTAGAACCCAGTAATAAGGAAGGTTGTGTACAACCAAGATGTGGTGTTCAGAGAGGTGAAAGATGTTATTAAACATGAAGTCCAACCAAAGGAACCTGAGAAGATAGAGTTTGAGTTAAAGGAGGAAGAATCAGACTCTACAGCAGAGGAGGAATCAGAAGATGAAGAGCCACAAACTCTGGTTGTGAGAAGATCAATTTGAGAAAGAAGGAAGCCAAAAAGGTATAATCCATCTGCTTTCTATTCAAATTTTTCTTTGTCTCTTACTGATGATGATCCCAGAACTGTGAAGGGAGCAGTGGATTCAGAGGATGGAAAACTCTTGAAAGAGGCCATGGTTGATGAAATGGCATCTTTGCACAAAAATGAGGCTTGGGATTTGCTGGAGTTGCCAGCTGTAAGGAAACCCATTGGCAGCAAATGGGTGTTCAAAAAGAAGACAAATGCAGAAACAAAAGTGGAGAAATACAAAGCTCGGTTGGTAGCAAAAGGTTATTCCCAGGTGCTCGGAATTGATTTTGGTGATATTTTTTCTCCTGTTACCAAGGTAACTTCTATTAGATTACTTTTATCTATTACTGTTGCTTTTTATTTTGAGGTAGAATAGATGGATGTGAAGACAACATTTTTTCACGAGGATCTGGAAGAGGGAATCTACATGAAGCAACCTAAAGGCTTTGCGGTGAAGGGTAAGAAAGAACTGGTATGCAAGTTAAATAAGTCTCTGTATGGTTTAAAACAGTCACCGAGGATGTGGTATCATCAATTTGATACATTTATATGGGGACTTGGCTTCACCAGAAGCAAAGCAGATCACTGTGTGTATTTTAAACTAATTGGTGACCGTGTTATTTATCTGGTCTTGTATGTGGATGATATGTTGCTGGTTGGAAATGACAAAGAAATTATCCAAGATTTGAAGACCCAGTTGTCCTCCAAATTCGACATGAAAGATCTTGGTGTTGCAAACTATATTTTGGGCATGGAAATTAAAAGAGATCAGGCAAAGAGGAATCTCTGGTTAAACCAGAGGAAGTATGTTGAGACAATACTGCAGAGGTTTAATATGCAGGATAGTAAACCGGTGAAGGTCTTATTCCTGTAGGTGTGAGGTTATCTGCTAAACAGTGTCCCAAGACACAAGAAGAGGAAGAGGACATGTCCCATGTTCCATATGAAAGCGCGGTCGGTAGCCTGATGTATGTAATGGTCTGTACTAGAACAGACATTGCAAATGCAGTGGGAGTATTGAGCAGGTTTATGTCAAAACTAGGGAATGAGCATTGGACAACAGTGAAGCATGTTTTTAGGTATTTGCGTGGCACTAGTGATTATGATTTTTGCTACCAAGGAAGACCAGGATTGGACACAATGTTGGCTATTCATGGATTTGTTGATGCTGACTGGGCTGGAGATATGGATCAGAGAGGATCTATAAGTGGGTATGTGTTTAACCTATTTGGAGGTGTAGTCAGTTGGATGAGTAAGAAATAATCTATAGTGCCACTATTAACTACAGAGGCAGAATACATGGCAGCCACTCATGCAAGCAAGGAAGTAGTTTGGTTGCAGAGATTTTGTTCAAGTATGGGGTTAGTACAGGAAGCTATAAGGATAGAATGTGACAGCAAAAGTGCAAATTTCTTGGTAAAGAACCCTGCATATCATTCAAGGACAAAGTACATTGATGTTCAGTGTCACTTTGCGAGGGATATGATAGAAGACAAAAAGGTGTTGCTGGTAAAGATGGACACTTTGAAGAATACTACAAATGCATTGAAAAAATCTGTGAGCTTTGAGAAGTTCTCTTGGTGTAGAGAAACAATGGGTGTTGCAGGGTTGGATAAATGACTAAGCTCTCTTGTGGCCCCCTATGGAAAGAAAACAACAAGTGGGAGAATGTTGGGTTGTGTTATATTTTTTCCACGACTAGCCCACGTAGTTAACTGGGGTTAGAGGGGGAGAGGTCACGGGGGGTTTGAGGGGTACCCGTAACCCCACTTTATTAGGTCCAGGGCAGCGCCCCAGAAAATTTTGGTTTTGGACCCTATGTTAGGTTGGGCGGACCCACCTATGGTTTTGTGCATGATTTTCACACATGTTTGTTATACACGATGGTTCTCAGTCCATGGTTTTGACACGATGGTTTTCGATCCATGGTATTGGATGCTTTGGCATGTATAAATATGTATTGTAACATTGAAAGGAACATAATGAAAAATCAAGCTGGTCGTCTCGGTTTTGGGATCCAGGGGAAATCTCTGTGTATATGTGCTTTATGTGTTATGCTCTCGCATTTTTATTTTATGTTTTTTAGAATTCGTATGAAGGTAATTTCTGTACGGGGTTAAAACCTACAAAATAGTAGTTTGAATAAGTTGGCACAATAATAAAATGGACATATCAAAGTAACCACCATTCCCTCCAATTCTTCTAGCAAACCCAAAAAGGAGTCTTACAATAATTATTCAGAGAGTGGGGTCAATTCACTTTCTAGGAAAAAATCAATAAACCCAAATTCAAGTAGATGAGTAACATTTGGAAACTGTAAACATAAGGAATGAGATTCCTACAAGGGTTTGAGACTTCATTGTTAGTATCAAAACAATAGACCAGAGATCAAAGCCTCCTCACATCTCGAAATAATAATAATACTATATCATTTTCTTACATGCTACATGCGCTAGAAGACTTACTAGTAAAAGAACATAATATACCAAAACTAGAATCATGTAATGATAGAATTTTACCCGGAAGTTAATGCTTTTCCAGACAACTGGAAGTAAACTATCACCATGTAGAATAATGACACATTTGGATTTCCTCAATCGACACAATAATTAAATGATTATAGAAAATGAATCATCGTTCCCTCCAACTCTTCTAGAAAATCATAAAGGGGGCCTTACAATAAGTCTTCACAAAGTAAGGCCACTTCACTTTCTAAGTCAAAATCAATAAGCCAAAACTCAAGTAGACATAAAGAAATTTAAAGTTATAAACAAAAGGAGTGAGATGACCACAAAGATTTGAAACTTCAATGTCAGTATCAAAATAACAGATTAGAGACTAGAGCCTCCTCATATCTCCCAACAAGAACAACACTATTTCCTTTGCTCACATGTTATAGGTGATATTAGACTTTCTAATTAAAAACCATAATATACCAAACCCAAAATAAAGAAATTATAAAAAGTTACCAATAAAATGATGCTTTTCCACACCAATGCAAGTAAAATCTACCCCTCCATACTAAAGAACCCATTGGCCAACCTCTATCCTAATGTGAACGTGACACAAAGAAATGTTATTCCACCTTCATCGACATAAGGAAGAACAAGTTCATTTCCTCCCACCACCACTAGATTCAGTAAGCTAGCAACTCACAAACCACAAGAACAAATACTTTTCATGAAGAATGCCATGGGGGGTTGACCTTGTATCAACTTCTTCCATATGAATAAAAAACTCAAAAAACTCGCATAATTCCCATCACCACTATTCTTCTTCATTATGTTCAATCATTTTAAGACTTGTTAATGAAATGGTTTTGTAGACATCAACAATCATTAAGCATATTGGGGACGAGATTCCACATCCCCAGATTCTTCCTCTAGGTGTGGAGGCTATACCCCTTCGCTCTACCACCCATTTATATCGAGATTCACCCCATTCGAGGATTGCTAAAATATTGTTATAGCTCAATTTCAAAATTAGTTTGGTTCTGAGATAAATATTAAATCTCATTAGGTTACCATTTAACTTATTCTAATCCAGTGATTTATTCTAGTTTCCAAATTGGGAATATCCTCATTGATAATTAATGTGAGTGTTTCTTGTTTGATCCTAATTCTCAAATTGGCCCTTTTCACTATAAAAACCAATTTTGTAAATTACGCAAGGATTTAATTCGATGGAATAATTGATTTACTTTTAGGAATAAGCATGCATACTGATGTCAGTTAATTAGAATGCATGTGCATTTAAAGATGTGCAAGGAGGAAGAAAAAAATAATCCTCCTTTGGCTAAGTGGAATATTCTTCTTAAAAAAGATCTGAACGGTTAGGAAATGTATTAGAATAATAAAGAGAGGACTTTAAATAGTAAATAAAAAGGAAACCAAACAACCAATAATGGAAATTGAATTATGAATAAATAAATTATAACAGACGAAGAAATTGAACCTCACATGATAGAAAAATATAGTGGGATGGAGAAACACAACACCTATCAAAAGGGAAATGAATATCCACCAAAAGGAACCAAAGTGTTGAATCTCCTCTTTTTCTAATTTAGAAATAAGCTAAATATAATAAATAAAAGGGATTTTTGTTGCTAAATTTTTGGTAACATATGAAATAAAAATAACAATGAGAAGTAATTATTGCTCAATCTATTTGCAACAAATTTTGATTCTATAACTTAGATGTGTTGAATTTCTTTTACTATATTATTAGCTTTGGGACTATTGTAAGGATGTCTTTTTAGGAGGTAGACTACTATCATATACATGTAATGCATCTTGCTCTTGTTTTTTCCTTAAATTTTTTTAATAGACAAAGCATAACACTAGTTTGTCATTTTTGAAAATTTTATTGTATGAATTGGTTTAACTTACATTTTTATATTTATTTACAAGGAAGTTTTCTAATGAGGATAAAGTAGTGATATATATGGTGATATGTATACTTCTTTTGTTGTATTGGCTTATTAAGGGAATAAATCTACATTTTACATATGAGAGTAGTTTTATTTCATTTATTACATCTCAGAAAACCATAAACTAGGGATTAGGTTAAGACAAGTAAACCTCGAAATCATAATAATGGTTATCAAGCCAAATATGGATGACTTTTAAACATATGAACCAAAAAAGGTTATACTTTCTCATTATTACTTTAACTAGCTATATTAATTATTAACCCATTTTAAATTTAAGTTATACTTTATCATCATTATCCTATTTTAATTTTACCTAATCATAATTAAAACATATTAATCATTGTACACAATATGGACAACACTAATAGCAACTTCCAACTTGCCAAGGTCCGAGACATCTACAAACACTCCCATCAATTATCAATAATTTGGTAGTTTCATACTAGTGGGAAACTTACTATTCAAGTCTCATCAAAATAAGACAACATCAATTAATTAATCAACATGTACAATATTTATCACCTTTGGTTTTGAACTTATAAACTGCAATGAGGAAACATATTTTCTTCACCACTAGTTTCCATAAAGTTTTCACATGAAATAAATTATTATTTATTTATTTTTAACCATGGAAACTTTGTAAATATTTGGAGTAATTTGGACAAGGCCCACGATCAAACCTTCCTATTTCTACTATAACACCAAGATCATATTAGAGAACCTTTTATCTATATATCTCAATAAATTATGATTTAACAAGAACCAAGGGGTCTTAACCCAACCGAAGTGGATTTTGTTTACACGGTTGTGTACTTTTCTAGCCTTATCACAAGGGGCCAATATGTCTCTTTATGGGATTTGAATTAGGTGGAGAGGACAACAAATGTCTCTTTATTTTTAACAATGGTAACATTGTAAATATTTGGAATAATATGGACACGACATAGGAACAAATCTTATTGTCACCCCTATAACCCTAAGAGTATATCCAAGAATCTACAATCTAGACATACTAATAACTAATGACTTAACAAGAGCCAAAAGGTCCCAACCCCACCAAACTGGATTGTGTCTCATAGGGTGCCTACTTTTCTAGCCTTATCATGACAGGCCAACACCCATGAGACTAGATCATCCATTATTACCCGAGACCCCATAACCTAGTTATGACAATAATTTATGACTTAGCAAGATACGAAATGTCACATGGATAGGGGTGCCTATTCTTTGAGCTTCATCACAAGGGGACAAACATGTCCATTATAATTGAACTCGAGTGGATGGAAGAACAAATCATGGAACCAACCACTCAAGCTACCGACCAAACATGAAGTCCACTCTTATTTAAGAAACACTAACTTTATCAAAATTTAATAGTGTCATTAAGAAAAACAAAATAATTATTAACTCTTGATCCCTTTTAAATTTAATGTGTATTTATTTTTTTTCCATACAAAAGAAAATCGTTAATAAAAAATATACATTGTGAGGAACCTAGAGAAGTCTGTCCACATTGTACCAATTCACTTCAATGATTGAAAATTATATCTAAAAATTACTTGCAAAAATGAAAAACTAGTTCATGTCCTAAAATAGGGTGACCATAATCTTAAAGGCTTCATCATCCATGCATTTTGTGATCTCCAAAGTCCCTATCATGATTCATAAAGCTTCCTTAGACATATGATCAAATAAGTTATTTAATTTTTTGTATATGTGATTTGCATCATGTCATTCCCACTTTGTTGTTTCTTTCTTGATTTCCTCTATAATAGCCTCTAAGGAAGGAGCTGCCACTTCTACCTTTGCATTTGTCTAGTCTAAGACTAATTTACAATCTCCAAAATATTACAATTTCTTGATGTTATAGAAATTACATAAATGTAAGAGAGTTCATAGGGTTGCAAACATAGCTCTAGAGTTTGTTCCTCTACTAGGAGCAAAACATATATACGATAAAAGTGATATTTATTGATATAAAGTGTAGCACCGACACCACATGTAGGAGGTTGGCATTGGGTGGCACATATAGGAGGTTGGCATTCGGTGGTGCCACCATAGAAGCCATATGGAACTTCATCCATTAGTTGTAGCATAATGGGTATAGTTTGTTTCTTATTTTTTGGATTAACTTTGAAAAATTTAACCCAAGAATCAGTGACCCCACTACTATTTTAGTGGTGATCAATTTCTCCTAAAAAATAACACAATTATGTGCCCACTATACAAATTGTACAAAAGTTGAAAGGAAGACATAATCCACTAATGAATGCTTATTCCTTTTGTATTTATTTATTTTTACTTGATTTTATATTTTCTTTTTAAATGAATTAGGTCAAAAATGAGAAATTTTATAGAAATTTTGATTTATAGAAAATTTAAATATGGAAATTTCATTTTATAGTTTAAACTCATTATGAAGATCTATATGTTAAAAATATGTTAAAATTTTCAGCAAAAGAGTCAATCACAATGAAACATTATCTTGTTAATGTTGGATCAGGTGCACAGTAAAATTAAATAAACACAGAATTAACACAGCAGAAGATCAAACACATAGAACACAGCTTTTTACGTGGTTCACCCAACCAATCTGGGCTACGTCCACCAAACAGGGATCGACAATTCTCATTAATCAAATTTGGAGATTACATCAATGAAACTCTCACACTCACACCCAGCTATCCGTATGACAACCTATTTTATAGCAGAGAGAACCTAACTGCTCTCACATCAAATTTAGGATGCATTAATTTGCTCCCAACAACCTGGAGATAATCCAGCAACAGATTTTCTATTGTTGTCACACACTGGGATTTTGTCTATTTTGTCTAAAACAGAAAAATCTCAACAATCTCCACCTTGACAACAATTAGCCTGATGCCCTGTTTGTTTATTATTTTATCTTTTCTGCAAGCCAAGAGAAGCCAAACACCAACGTAGCTTCTCCAACAAAACTAGTTTCGTGAACATGTCTGCACAGTTCTCCTTTGTATGCACCTTTTCAAGAGAAACTCCCCTTTCAGTGATAACCTGTCTTACAAAATGATATTTGATTGGAATATGCTTTGATTTACTATGATAGGCCGGATTCTTAGCCAAATGTATTGCACTTTGACTGTCACAAAGTAACCTGATGTTATCCTGTAACCTACCAAACTCACCAAGCAAACCTTTCAACCAAACTGCCTCTTTGCAAGCATGAGAAGCAGCAATGTATTCTGCTTCAGTTGTGGACAAAGCAACAATGTTCTGTAGCTTTGACATCCAGCTTATAGCTCCACCTGCAAGAGTAAAGACGTACCCTGAAGTTGACCTTCTCTTATCCAAGTCACCTGCAAAATCAGAATCAACATATCCGCAAACATATTCACTACTCTTATTGTAAGAAATACAATAACTACTTGTGCCTCTCAAGTACCGAAGCACCCATTTCACCGCTGACCAGTGCTCTTTACCCGGATTTGCCATGTACCTGCTGACAACCCCAACTGCATGAGAAATATCTGGTCGCGTACACACCATCGCATACATCAAACTTCCTACTACATTGGCATAAGGAATTCGAGACATATAATCCTTTTCTTCATCGGTATTAGGACATAAACTCGAAGAAAGCTTAAAATGGGAAGCTAAAGGGATTGACACAGGCTTCACATTGTTCATACCAAACCTCAAAAGTACTTTCTCAACATACTTCTGTTGTGATAGCCACAGCTTACCATTGCTCTTGTCTCTGAAAATCTCCATGCCCAAAATCTATCTTGCGGCTCCTAGATCTTTCATATCAAACGTCCTTGCCATCTGAGTCTTCAACCTGTTGATTTCTTCAATGCTTTTTCTTGCTAAAAGCATATCATCAACATACAACACTAAGATAATGAACATTCCATTATTCAACTATTTGAAATAAACACAATGATCATATTCACTTCTAACATATTTCTGACTCAACATGAAAGAATCAAACTTCTTATACCACTGCCGAGGCGACTGCTTCAGGCCATTTAATGATTTCTTGAGCCTGCAGACAAATTTCACATTGCGATGCTGAACAAACCCTTCCGGTTGTTCCATATATATTTCCTCATCTAAATCACCATGTAGAAATGCAGTCTTAACATCTAACTGCTGCAACTCCAAATCAAACAAAGCCACTAATGCTAACACAATTCTAATTGAAACAATTTTAACCACTGGTGAAAATATCTCATGAAAGTCTATGCCAGCTTTCTGAGAAAACCCTTTTGCAACCAGCCGAGCTTTGTACCTGTCTTCCGTATCATTCACACCCCGTTTCAGCTTGAAGACCCACTTGCATCCCACAGTTTTCCTACCTTTGGGAAGTTCAACCAGATCCCACGTACCATTCTTACCTAAGGCCATCATTTCTTCCTTCATGGCTGCTTTCCATTTGTCACTATCTGAACCTTCTACAGCGTCCTGATAACACAAAGGTTCATCATCATTAGCGATCAAAGCAACTAAATCATCATACCTTCTCGGACGACGTTTGATCCTTGTAGATCTCCTTAAGAATGTTTCTGGTGCTTCCACAACTGGCTGTCTATCAACTGTAGGAATTTCTTCATGATCGCCATCTGAGACCTGTTCATGTCCTCCATCTGAACCTTGTTCATAATCTGATTCTGAAACCTGTTCATGACTAGAATCTGAACTATGGTCGTTATGACTATCATTAGAAATGCTGTCAAACTGAATATGTTGGAAATCAGATACATCATCCTGTTTCAATCTTCTATCTACATCTAACTGTACAAGAGAGGATTCATTAAACCTTACATCTCTGTTGATGATGATTTTGCGGGTAGTAGGATCCCACAATCTAAATCCCTTTGTTCCATCACCATACCCAACAAAGATATACCTTTTAGACTTTGGATCTAATTTAGTTCGCTGATGTTTAGGCACTAGAGCATATGCATCACAACCAAACACTCTGAGTTTAGAATAGTCACAAGGGTGTCCTCTCCATACCTATTGCGGAACCTTGCAGTCTATTGCCGTTGATGGAGATCGGTTTATCACATAACAAGCGGTTGCCACTGCTTCCGTCCACAACTCCTTCGGCAACCTGGCGTTACTCAGCATACACCTTGCTCTCTCTAGAAGAGTCCTGTTCATGCGTTCAGCAACTCCATTCTGCTGAGGAGTATAAACTGTGGTCTTATGTCTCTTGATCCCTGCATCCTTGCAATAGCTATCAAACTCCTTGGAGGAAAACTCACCACCATTGTCAGTTCTTAAACATTTTATAGTTCTACCAGTGCTGTTTTCTACCAATGCTCTAAACTGCTTGAAAACTGTAAAAACATCAGACTTCTTTTTCAACATGAAGACCCAAACTTTCCGAGAAAAGTCATCAATGAATGATACAAAATAAGATGAGCCACCATATGACGCTGTAGGGGCTGGACCCCAAACATCTGAATGGATATAATCAAGTATACCTTTACTAGTATGTTTGCCTGTTTTAAACTTTTGTTTACTTTGTTTACCAAACAGACAATGTTTACAGAAATCCAATTTTCCAGATCTTAGATTAGGAAGTAACTTTCGGTCAGCCAAAATTTTCAATCCTCTTTCACTCATATGCCCTAATCTTTGATGCCATAAGTGAATGGAACTACTGTCATGTTCAGACACAGACACATGATCTGACCCAGTTCTACCTTCTAACTCAAATAGATTTCCTACTTTCTTAGCCTTCATCACTAGTAAAATACCTTTATAGATTTTCATAACTCCACCTTGAATTACAGTTTTATATCCATTTGAATCAAGTGCTCCTAATGAAATCAAATTTTTCCTTAGATCTGGTACATGCCTCACATCAGTTAATATTTTGGTTGTGCCATCAAACATTTGTAGTTGTATGCTTCCAATCCCAACAATATTACATGTTACATCATTACCCATGTACACAACAACATCATCAATTGATCTATATGTTTTAAACCAATCTTTATGTATACACATGTGGTTAGATGCCCCAGAATCTAACAACCAATGTTGATCATGTTTTGAAGCATTAACAGACAATACCTCATCACTCATACCTGAACCTGATACTGAACCTGTATCTGTGGTATTGGCTTCCTTCTTTTCTGTCGAAGAGCCTTCTTTAGCAGCCTGCTTTCGCTTCCAACAATCCTTTTTCAGATGTCCAGCCTTGCCACAATGCCAGCACTTCATCTTTGGCTTCTTTCCTTTGGATTTTGAACGAGAGTCGCTATGCTTTCCCCTGGAGTGTCTCTCTCGTGAGCGACCTCTGGCCATCATTACCTCTGATGTAGAGGTGTCTGCATTCGACCTTTTCCTCGTTTCCTCAGCCAACAAGGCTCCAACAACATCGTCAAATTCAAGAATTTCTGATGTACTAAAACTTATGGAAGTAACAAAGTGATCCCAGGATTCGGGCAATGAACATAATAAAGTTATCGCCTTATCCTCTGAATCAAATTTCACATCTAGACTGTTTAATTGCACCAACAAGGTATTAAAAACATTCAGGTGATCAGCAATTGAGGTACCTTCTTTCATCCGCAAACTGTAAAGTTGTCGTTTCAGGAGAATCCGATTTGTCAAAGATTTCGTCATATAGAGCTTCTCAAGCTTCGTCCACAGGCCTGCGGCGGTTTTCTCTGACACAATGTTGAACAGAATATCGTCCGCCAGACATAACCGAATTGCGCTCAGAGCTCTATCGTCCATCTCATCCCATTCATCCTCCGTCATGGAAGGAGGCCTTTTGTTCTTCCCCAACAGTGCTTTCGCCACACCTTGTTGAACCAGCAGATCGTGCATCTTCACCTTCCAGATCTCAAAATTATTCTTGCCATTAAATTTTTCAATTTCAAAACGGGCACTTTGTGTTTTGGCCATCTTATCAAAGAATCTCCAATTTCAATTTGAAATACCAGCAATTTAAAACAAAAAAAAAAATTGCCTATACCTTTAAAGCAACAAATATCTTCCCTTCAAAAAAAAAATTCTGCCTATGCCTTTGTCTTACCAAAATATATACCCCAATATATTTTAACACCCCACCATTTAACATGCATTCCAACCTTGTAATTTTTTTAGAAAAAAAACCCAGGTTACATAACCCTTATAACTCCTTTTTGGTTTAATGGCATTTCTAAAAAAAAATTACGTACTCCACCACTTACACTTTCCATTTACACATGCGTTAACTTTTTATACCAATTGTGTTGCTGAGAGATCAATTTATGAACAATCCCTTTCGGCTCTGTTCTCAGCCTTAAAGACTACCCTTCCAACAAGCAGAGTATACCAATCTCCATGTGCCTCTCTGAGATTCGGTTCGGTATCAGCGCAGACCGCCAGCAACCCTCAGCAGCATATTACAGCTCCCCGTAGTTATTCCAACGCCTGGAACTCGTTTCAGGTTAACAACGCACCAACAGCAGGTCTGGTCTCGTCCGCCTCACGCCGTAGCGCTCCACCTCCAGCAGTCAGACACAGCTCCCTCAGTGCTCCAGACAGCACCTCCAACATGCTCTGATACCAATTGTTGGATCAGGTGCACAGTAAAATTAAATAAACACAGAATTAACACAGCAGAAGATCAAACACATAGAACACAGCTTTTTACGTGGTTCACCCAACCAATCTGGGCTACGTCCACCAAACAGGCATCGACAATTCTCATTAATCAAATTTGGAGATTACATCAATGAAACTCTCACACTCACACCCAGCTATCCGTATGACAACCTATTTTATAGCAGAGAGAACCTAACTGCTCTCACATCAAATTTAGGATGCATTAATTTGCTCCCAACAACCTGGAGATAATCCAGCAACAGATTTTCTATTGTTGTCACACACTGGGATTTTGTCTATTTTGTCTAAAACAGAAAAATCTATCCAGAGTTCCTACAGTTAAGAAAAGCGGAATCCACGACATGATCTGATTTAGTCCTTTTATTTTTAAAAATATGTTAAAATTTTCAGCAAAAGAGTAATCACAGTGAAACATTATCTTGTTAAGAAAAGCGGAATCCACGACATGATCTGATTTAGTCCTTTTATTTTTAATTTAAATTAAATATTATGTAAATTGACACATTATTTAAGTAACATTGTTATAGTCAAAATTCTATTTTCTCTCATTTTTTTCCAATAATAATATATTAAATAATTATGGCACACAATTCTAAATTATTTAAGAAATATTGAAATACTCAAAATGACTCATTATAAATAAAATCACCACACAAAAGTAAATTTTTTTTTGACTGAAACTCATCAATTCTTGCATTTTTTTACTTTAAAATATGCTTTCAATTATAAATTTACTTTTATTTTTTATTATTTTAATTATAATTTATTAAATCAAATAAGATAATCAAATTTATATATTAATAATAAAATTAACTATTAAATAAAATCTTCTTAATTTTATGTTTTATATTATTTTATTATTGTGATATTATTATTATAAAAACTGAAAAAATCAAAATAAATTACTACAACAAAAGTTTTTCTATGTGATTTTAGCCAAAAATTCTTCAAAAAAAAAATTAATATGTCTCAATTCAATAAATTATTACATTTAAAATAGACTAATAACCCAATATATGTTACTATTTTTGAAAAAATTAAAATTAAAATTACATTTATTTATTATTATTATTTAAGTAACACTCTACACCGCCCTTACACCTTCACTCCTTCAAATTTATAGGAGGTCCAAATTACGGTCAAAATTAACAAATTCTCAGGTGACCTAAACCCCAAATACCCATACTCATCAAACGAAACCCGTTGTTTGTTTCGTCGGTTATGGAACATCAAGACGAAATCCATTGTACCTTCACCCCATTTTAAACCTATTTATAGTCTAAATTGATCACTGCGCAGATGACCTAAACCATAAATACCCACCAAATGAAACCCGTTGCTCGTTTCCTTTTCTAACTCGTGTGTTTAAAAAGGAAGAGATCTCCTCAGATATCAAAACTCTCAGATCTGGGTTATAGTTTATTCTCTGTTCTCTGTTTATTCTGTTTTTCCTTTCAGATCGCGGAAACATCGATAACGAAGCTCAGCAATTAGCATTCCAAACAATACGAAATGGAGTACAACAGATATGGTCGTGTTGGTGAAGCTCCAACAAGGGGAAGGGGTGTAGGTTCAGGGCAGAGTTACTTCATAGAAGACCCTCTGCGTGAAACTAGGGTTCTTCCCCACCTCCCGCTTTTGCCATCTACTCGTGCAACTGTTCCCTTACCATATGGATATTTTCCGCGCGACAACATTGGACGCTTAGGCATTGACGTGTTTGGAACGCATTTGCGTGACGGCGGGGCAACACTGTCGCCATATGGTTTTAGAGAGCCGATCGGAATATCAGGGAGGGTTCCTGAGCCATACAGAGAACCGAGATATCGCAGCCATGATCTGGCCAGAAGAGAAAGCACAGGCCTGGGACAGCGACAGGTTCTTATTCTATACAGTCCCTTTTATATTTTATATTGTTATGAGACTATATAGCCAAGATTGGTAAATTTATATTTTATTTATATAAAAAATATATGGGTGATGCTCATAGAGTGGTGACAAAGTTGCATATCCTTCGTAGGTTAGATAGTTTCATACACCTCTGGAATTAAAGAGTGAAAAAGACTTATAGTTATGAGTTCCTAACTAGAATTTTGAAGTTTATAAAATTTAGTTTTTACTGGAGAAGAAATTTCTTTTGTATCTAATTATTTAAAAGTATTTCATGAATTCGCAAGAGCAAATTGTTGAAGAAGTTTCCCAAAAATTTCAGAAAAAAAAAACAAAAATATGATGCTTAGTAAGACATCTCAATCACAACCCTAACAATACTTCGTCATTGTTAACCTCTTCTCCATTGAAACCAATTATACAGGCGACCACTTAAGCTACACTGTTAACTTCTTCTCCATTGAAACCAATTCCTCACACAACCACTTAAACTATGTGTGCCACAGAGAACTATGAATTCCACTATGAAATGATCTCTACCTAACCTAATAAAATTGCATAGAGTCATAATACAAAAAGAAATTCCTCATAGTGGAAATGAGTCCGTCTCTACCTTACATAATAGGAGTGCATAAAGTCCTAATACAAAGAAAATCACAGAATGCATAAAGTCCTAATACAAAGAAATTCACAGAATGCAGAAAGTCCTAATACAAAAAAAATCACGGAATGAAAACATTGCTAGCATGTCCCCTGATAACATGTGACAAGGCTCTCTAAATTATTTTCCTTTAGTGGTTGAGTAAATGACCATGATGACACCCACCAAGTTTTGTCGACCTTGGATGAGATTATACATGGCCGTGTATTTCCCATAACCAGTTTGAATCTTAGGGAATTGGATGAGCGACAAATTCCGTTGGTTAACAACAATTTAGTGACCGAATTGGCTTGAGAATCTGAAAACTTATTATTCCTTTTTTTCTATAAATTTTTGAACCGTTTCTTAAAATCATTTCTAATAATTTGGAGCAGATAATTGCAAGAGAAATGGACGGGACACCTTCCACTACTGCACGCAGGAAGCGACCGGTCCGAAGGATTACACCATCTCCCCAGAGAGACCCCAAGCTCACTCCACCAATGGATTCAGACACAACAGAGGGCAGTTCGTCTTCCTCCTCTACTGATGACGACAGTAATAGCTTGCCAGCCGATTCAGAACCTAAACAAAATTTACAAGTTCAGCCAGAAAAAGAGGTGATTTCTATGTTAATATACTAAGGCAGATTTTTTTAAACCTGCAAACGTATCGTGCATTAAAAGAAGCTTTTCATTAGGACAGGTTAAAGAATATTAAAATGAATCCCTATGTGCATTTTAAAAATATTGACGTAAACTGAGATGGGTATATATTCATGCTTTCATTTAGGTATATTGTTTGTATATTATTTTTAAAATATATGTGAAATAGATTTCGAAGCATATTGTTTTTATATTATTTTTAAAATATATATAAAATAGATTATGGAGAAATTCGAAGCAAATGTTACCTTAAGAATTTTTTTAACATATAGCAATGGGTTTTATCAAAGGTATGAGTAATATTCTAATTACTGTTAGATTTAATATGGTGTTTCAGGTTTCACATCAGGAGTTAAATAAGACAAATCAGGAATCGCAGCCTAAGTTTACAGAGAAATCTGAGATTAAAGTGGAAGCCAAAGAAAATTATACAGATTCAAATAAAGTTGAAAGACCTGGGTGGTGCTCACTTTGTGATATTGATTGTGTCACCAAAGAAGTGCTTCACAAATCTCATGCATTTGGAAAGAAACACCAGTCTATGATTAGAAAACTAGAAGAAGCCTCAAGAGATCGAAAGAAGTGGCTAGAGTCAGTGGGATGGTGTTCTCTTTGTGAAGTTCATTGTAAAACCATGGAAGCTCTCCATACAGAACATAAATTGACAGAAAAACACCAGATGATGTTAGGAAAGCAGCCAAAACCACAAAAAAAGCAGGATGACCAGGTCCAAGACATTGACAGCTGTATTGGAAAAAGAAAACAGCAAGAGGAAGAAGGAAGCATGTCATCCCCAAAACGTCAAAAGTTGTTAGTTTCCAGTACAGACTGCAAGATATGTAACAAAGTGTTTAGCAGTCAGGTTGTACTTGAATCACATCTTGCAGGTAAGAAACATGCTTCCCAATTGAAAAAGATTGAAAATTCTGCAGAGCTTTTAGATGTTAACAGTGGCCAGAGTAAAAAACCTGTGGGCCTAGATGTGCAAGTATCTGATAATTCTAAATTGGTGATATCATCCAAGAATGGGCAGGAGGAAAAAGGAAGCATGTCATCCCCAAAACCTCAAAACTCTTTTGTTTTAAGCACAGACTGCAAAATATGTAACAAAGTGTTTAGCAGTCAGATTGTACTTGAATCACATCTTGCAGGTAAGAAACATGCTTCCCAATTGAAAAAGATTGAAAATTCTGCAGAGCTTTTAGATGTTAACAATGGCCAGAGTAAGAAACTTGTGGGCCTAGATGTGCTCAAAACTGAAAAAGATGATAAGAAGGAGATTTCAGAGCCCATTGAAGATGATCAAGAATCAATGGTTAGAAGCCAAAAGCATGCCAGGAGGGAGAGCTCAAAGCCCAATGAAGTTGATGGTAAGAAAGACGATACTCTTGGAAGCGGAAGCTAAGAATTTTCTTGAGGTTTCAGTTTTGTAGTACGGACATTTGTAATGTCTAGGATATCTGCTTTTGTTCACTGTCAATAGGAGATTACGACCGTTTTTGTTTTGGACCACTGAACCTTGAGGTACCCATGGTCTTTGTTGATTCTATTAGTTAACATGTTTGTTTAATAAAAAAATTGTTTTTATTGAGCACATTTTTTTTAATCTTTAGTTAATATTTTAAAAAGTAAAATCGTAATTTTTTTCATAATAAAAATTCAAAACTTAAAATAAAATAAATATACAAGGAAGAGCATTTTCAATGTGTGATTTGAGTTCTTTAGTATTTTATAAATTATATGAATTTTCCTATGATTTCATTTTATTTACATAAATAAAATTTATGTATTATAATTTGATTTTATTCGTGTATTATTATAATTATAATGAATAATTTTAAATTAATAGTTATATTTAATAGAATTGTTATGTATTGGAAATGATTTTTTTAGGATGAATCTTTTATTATTATTTTTGCTTAGAGTGAAATCCATTTTTTTTACAATTTAATGTTATGTCTTATACGAAAAAACTTGGTTATAAAAAATATTTTTTTAAATAATAATCTAAGAATAAAATATGTAATTTATGATATTTAGACAATATTGAAGGGACTTTGTTTAATGAAAATGTCATTACTTCTAAGTTATTTTTTTATGGCACTAATAACATTTGATTAAATATTGGTATTTTATGTTTCGTTGGAATACTATGGATTTACTAATTTCATAGCATAAACTAGTAGGAAATTATTTTGAAAATTGTGATTAATTATTTAAGAAACAAGTTTCAATCTACATTAAAGAAAATATGAATTTAAATTTTTCTATGGTTCATTGAAGTAGCTTGCATGTTTTTAGTTTAGTTTCTAAATTGGTTGGGTTGGATGAATTTCTGTACAAACTAAAGAAATTGGACTCTTGATTCAACATTCTACACATCATTTAATTTGCAATAGATAGTTGTTGTTTTTAGTATTTTCTAGAAAACTTCATTGATTGGTTATAGAAGTTTTCTTCTCAAAAATCACCTAGGAATGAGATATGTAATCTATGCAATGTAGAGAAGATTGAAAAGATTGAAGACAACTCATTTTCTCATAATAATATTTTTTTTTTACAATTATGAAACAAACATCCCATGAATCTACTTTATTAATTAAATCCTAGTTTTATTTGTATTCTCTATCACTCTCTAGATCCCAATACCATGTTGGATTAAAGGATGTTAAAGGACATCATCATCACCATGAGGATTGAGTAGTGTATAAGGAATATCTCTTTCAATGGATATGCATAGGGAAATACATGTACCATAACATTCTAGTATGATGGAACAAGGATGAATAGTTGACAAGAAGTTAAGGCACTAGTAATTAAAGTGATAACATAAGCAATCAATAAATGGTGGAAACAAAGCATGAGTAGTGACATGTGGCTTTGTATTATTCTAGTTTTTGACAACCATATAGAGTTTTTATTAAAATTGGGATTACTTGCACAAAATGATAGGCGCCTTTGTGTTATTCTAGGTTTTGACAACCATATAGAGCTTTTATTAAAATTGGGATTAGTTGCTTAAAACTTTTTGTTAGAGTTAATTTGACATTAGAGTGCTAGTTGCATTGAAATGGTAGGCACTCTTGAGGTTGCATACTAGCTAGGTGTTCTGAAACCTAGGCCAAAGAAAAAATTCCATGATTGTTTATGTATTGGGTTAAGTCAATCAAAAGAGTATTGTGTTGAGTTCCGCCAACCCAATGTCTTTACCAATAAGAGATATGGTGTCTTTCCCAACATTCCAACATAACCTCTCAGTGATAATAGGGAAGGCCTTTACAAATATTTCCATAAACATACTTGTATCTCATTTCATTTTGTAGTGACTTGGTGGGAACAATTTTCATGGTTTCGAGCCATGATTCCCTTCATCACGTTGATCTTACCATTCTATATATATCACTCTTTTTTAATATAAATATGTCTACATTTTGATCTACTATGTTGTGTATGTGTTTCATATGTATTTTGTCTATATGTTCTCTAACAAATTATGTTTAGTGTAATTATGGATATGTATTACAATTAATTCCATCAAGTAATAGTAAAAAAATTCAATGTTTCTTTTATCTATGCCTCTACAACACACACAACTTCCACTTTTTTGGATTCATGTCCACAATGACCCACCATATGATAGAACATATCACTATGAATAGGTTGGCTTTAATTATTATATCATATTTTTTGAGATGGATCAACCCCCCCATAGATAGAAGGAAGAAAATTCTTGGGTTGATTAATAACACCTTAAGCATGAATAACGAACTAGTATTAGATCATAAAATATGTTGAAAAGTGTAACTATATTAGTTCTTCATAATTGTACTTATGTATTCTATGTAAAAAGCAAAAAAACGAATTACTATTATTTGTTCTTCATGCTTATAGGATTTATTGAGTCAAAGAGTCAAAGTCCTAATTGGACTTCTTGCAAAGAAAAAGGAAAAATATTTTTTAGAAAATATAATTTGGATTAATTGGCATAATTCCTCCATCAATTGACAAGCAATTAGGTGTTTCTCTATCATGAATTTTGATATAAAGTGATCCAAAGTTTCCTTGGTCTTAATAGTAAAAGTGATGAGAAGATTCATGAAGATAAATTTCTGAAATGATGTGAGTTTCTTGATGTTAAAATACTAAATCTGATGCAAATTTCCTAAGGGAGTTTTCTGTGAAATAATGCCTGTAAATGGATGTGAAATTTCCAAGATATAATTTTGTGATGAATGTGAGTTTCAAAAGATTATATTGATGGAAAATTTGGAGGGCTTGACTTGGCTACCTGGAGGGTGGATTTTGTTGGAAAATCAAAGCACTTATATTAGGGTTTGATTCTTATTTCTTGATAATTACTAATGAGTGTGTTGGCTTCTTTTTAGTTCTTTATCATCTTATCTTTCATCAAGAAATTACCATATTATGTGTGTATGAAGGTCACAAAATAGGAGAGACAAGAAGTAGGCATCAAGAAGCTTCTCACATGAGTGACACTTGGAAGACTTCAATCTCCCAAACTAGGGCTTCAAAGAGAGGGAGAGGCACCAAAAGTTTGATTTTATTCGTCTCCTTAGACTTTCCGAAACTCGCACTTTCTTCGGCTTCCCTAGACCCACTTCATCCTATTTCGCACTTCTCCAGCTACTCTTGAGATATTGAACTAGCTTGCGATGTGATGCTCCAAATGACTTTGCCTTTCTTGTATTTATAGGGTCATGTGAGGTTGAATAATGTCCTTAGGCCAACTTGATCTCTTCTAGGCCGAATTGGTGTACATGATACATAAATCATATTTGACTCCATACTTAACCTTTTTACACGATTCAAAATCCCGTGAAGGGTCTCTTTAAAAATACAATGACTCTATTGACTCAGAATAAATCCTAGAAGTCCTATGTGTGAACTTTGACCTAAAACACGGTGACCGAAACATGAAACCCATGCTTTGATAAGTCACATTTTATTTATTCTTTTGACATGTACATTGCAATATGCCTCCAAAACATTAAATGAAGAATGAATGTAGTTACAATTTCCAACACTCCCCTTAACTAGGGAGGTATTCATCATGTACAAATACAATAGAAGATATCAAACTATATGATCGTTGAAGAACTTTAGGTAGCACAATTCCATGGACTAGATTCCTGACTAGGGAAATCTATCCATTGGTCTCTCAACAATTTAGGCACCACAACACCACAGCTAACATTCCTGACCATGAAAATATATCCAAGTGGGAATAAGGTGGAATCAAGCTTTCAGCCCCTATCTTCCATTTCCTTATCATCAATACATTCAACAATGTCTACCAAACCCAACAAGTTTCTCAAATACTCAAACTTCTTACTAGGAAGAGCCTTTGTTAGTATGTGTGCTACATGTTCATTTGTTGATACATACTCCAACTTCATGCTCTCATCTTCTACTAGGTTCCTAATAAAGTGGAACTTATTGTTAATATGTTTCATTCTAGAATGAAACACGAGATCTATAGACATCATGATACAACTTTGATTGTAACAATTAATCACAGTAGGTGTAACACCCCTCCATTTTATGTAAAAATTTGCTAACCAAAAACAAGTAAATACTTTATTATGAAATAAATAAGATAATTTAATCACTTGGAAAAGCAAGATACCAAGAGATGAGATTCTTGCCAAATCCCATTGGTGAGCGGGAATCGATATTCTTTCATGACAAGACTTCTAGATCCAAATGTATATAAGTTTAATGGATTTGGAGATAAATATCCATTAAGCTACTTAGCTAGAGAAAGATGTTAAGTTTAATAAAAACTTAAAAGACTTGCAGGAGAGAAAGGCAAGATTTTATGAGGAAAATCCTCACGGGAGAGAAAGGAGAGCTTTTTTGGGAAAAGCCTCAGAAAATGGATAAAAGGATCAATAAAAGTGGGATGCCGCTAATGGAGACCATATCGTGAAAGAGAGTATTAAATACCCATTGAGGATATCAACAAGAAGGAGTTGATCCATGACAAGAACCTTGACTTGGGGGTGAACTAGAAGAAGACAGTTCTAGGTTGGGTGGCAGTGTTCAATTCTCCAAGTGACATTCTTTTGAAGCACTCTTGTCTTAATTACTTTCATGGGATGTACTGTATGTTTAATCCTTACCATTTATGTTGAATCACTCAACATTGGTGTATAGTTGTATGTGTTGTCTTTATTTACGAGGATGATTGAATTCTTATGCATGTGACTGTTATTGCCAAATATTAGCCTCTTCACAAGCTCTCCAAGTCTCTATTCCAATGCATAATTCCTATGGAGGATAGCTTGTGTTTTAAGGGAAATAAAGCCTCTAAAAACTGTGCAATCCCTCAAGGATCAATTCATGAATGCATGCACTATCATTGCAACTCAGAAATATCTAAAACAAATAGAAAATTATCCTTGCACTCTAGTCTCAACTGGGTCCTTCTCAAAATTGACATGCATGACTTTCTGATGAGTAAATATTCAGTTAACTAGAGTAGAACTCATGGAGTTCATTAGTGACACCATTGACTGTTAACTAAATATTAGTTCTCTAAATCGGTTTGAGAAGTAATTTAACTAAACTAACTCATGAAACTGAGTCCTCTATTTGACAACACACAATTAACTCATATTGGACTCCTAGAAAGTAGGGAGAACATACACATGATGACAAAAAGACTACAAACTCGAATTTCCTAAGTTAATTAAATTTAATAAACTTAATTAACAAATTTTAAGTTGCTATGAGAATAGCATTCGAATTTAATTCACTTTTTAATTCAAGGAAAACATAAACTAGAATTTCTTGTTGCCATTTCTAAACATTTTGTTAGGCGAATGAGGGAGAGACAACTGGCACAATGATGGGAGCGAAGAGTAGGATATGGGAGTTGATTGGATGACTGTTGGTGGGGGCAGACGAGAGATCCATGACAAGAACCTTGACTTGGGGGTGAACTAGAAGAAGACAGTTCTAGGTTAGGTGGCAGTGTTCAATTCTCCAAGTGACATTCTTTTGAAGCACTCTTGTCTCAATTACTTGCATGGGATGTACTGTATGTTTAATCCTTACCATTTATGTTGAATCACTCAACATTGGTGTATAGTTGTATGTGTTGTCTTTATTTACGAGGATGATTGAATTCTTATGCATGTGACTGTTATTGAATACAAGTATAGATTTAGTGATGGGAGTATAGTAGGTAATTATTAATAATTGGGTTAAGGTGCTATATGAAACATGTGACAAATGGTAGTATTTGCATGTGAGCAGTATGCATGAGTAGATATGCCTGTGTTAACTTTATTTATGAGAGGATTTTAGATGGATACATGGGATAACTATTGAATCTAAATTTAATCACAATTAAATTTAGTGAAACATATTACATCTCTAAATTTATGTGCTATCTCTATTTTTAGGGTGGTTAATATTTATGCATGAGACAATTATGTATGTGGAATAAGTATGTTTTAAGGCAGGAAATTCTGTACTCTATGGATGAGGCTGTTTAGGCTATGCATTAAGCATCTTGAAGCTTGTTTTAGCTACTTATTCATAAGGCATGGGACAATGTTTAGGATATACGACAATGCTAGCTACCATGTATTCATGATACTTATATATATTAGAAATACATTCGACTATGCCGATAGGACGATGAACAGGATATATGACAATGTTAACCGTGTATTCATGATACTGTGTATATATCCAAAATACTTTCAGCTATTCCGATAGGACAATGATCAAGATATATGACAATTCTAGCTACCATCTATTCATGATAAATTTCCATTAACACTTGTGTTGGGTCATCACATGAATGGAAACTCAATGCAGGAATCTTATTATGTTGAATGCCCATGAGTGAATTTGTTTCCCCAAGTTGTCATGTGTGCATAAGGGTTGAATTGGAATCTAAATCTAGTAATTGAATATAAAGGTCCACATCATGGTTCCAATAGAGCATAGCAGGATTGGTAGTATTGAGCCCAGGGGGGATGTAACAGTAGGATTGAGAGACTTATTGAACAAATTTTTCAGAAGCTTCCTTAACCAAACAACCTCCCTTCCTACATCACATGAAGCCACATATTCTACCTCGGCACTAATTAACACAATGGGATGTTTCTTCCTACCGATTCATGAGATCATAATGGATCCCAAACTAAAACATCTTGCAGTAGTGCTTTTTCCATCGGTCTCACTGCCACCCCAATCAAAGACTGTGAGGACAATTATATTGATTTCATTAATATCATAGTTTAGATAATGGTATATAGTTCCATGAAGATACCTTAGTATATGTTTAGCAACTATCTATTGATCATGATGGGGCTAAAACTAAAACTCACTAAGAATGTTCACCCCAAAACATATATCTAGCCTAGTATTTATCACATACAATAGGGAACCCGCCAACTGTTGATAAAAGTTAGGATCCATTATCACTACAAAATTTTTGAGGTTGCAGGGTAAATCACAGAGGTAACCTTAGAACCACTTTGAAAACTTGGAATCCAACCCTTCCAGATTCACAGAGGGATCTATCTATATGATTTAGCATTTTTTTAGTGATGATATTAGGCTAGTTATCATGTTCAAGATTGGTTTCTTTTGCGTAGTTGGGTTGAGATAGTGGAATTAGGCTATTGGGAAATGGAGTCATAGATTTAGGTTGATCAAGCATAGAGTTTATATTCTAAACTTACTGGATCCTTTAATATTTATGGTGTGAAAGAGTTGAAAAAGATAAAACAATCCAATTAATAAACAAAGAAATTAAGAATTATGTTTTTAATTTTCAGAAGAAAACATGGAAATTATTCATAAGTTAGATACAGAGTGTACATTTAAAAGAATTATGTTTGTACTCTTAGAATAATTTAGATTTTAGAAACATGTGAAAAATAATAAAAACCTTTAACAGAGAAAGATGCACTTCACTAATGAAATTAACACAAGAATCTTGTAATGCTTGAGTTTTATTACTGAGAAATGATCAAAGGTATCTATGTGAGCTTCTTTAAAATATAAATCCTTTCTTCAAAACTAATCCCAAACCTTCATAATTCAAATTATGAAGTACTTATAGAAAAATTTACAAAATATCTTGATTCCCAATATCAAGATAGGATCCTAAAAATATCTAACAACTAATTATAAAAGTAGTACAAAAAACTAGGGATCTTCTAACTGCTAGAATTGCTGGTACTAACTTCAAGGAAAATTGTTTATGACTTGGCCTCAAAATGTTCTTCCTTGCTATTTGTCTATTGGAGATGAAAATATTTCACTGAATGATGTCACACAATTGATCCCATCTTTCATCACTAGGAATAAAAAGTTCGAGTAACTTTCTATGCACTTAATCAACTTTTTGAATAAAAATGTTGGATTGTTGACGGGGATGTGTTTGATTTCATGTTTTATAGTTTAATCAAACTCCAAAGCTTCTAATAAATCTTTCCCTGTGATATGTTCCTTGATACATGCAAATTTGGATTCATCTGTAGTAATAATATAAAGTCTCTCACAATAATCCTCCAAGTCGATCAATATATCATTTCGTGTTACTAATCCTGGAAATCCCCTCTCGTTCAATAAGTTAAACTTGGTGTGAAATCTTTGGACAACATTTTCTAGAGTTAGAGTTTTGGGCTCGAATTGGGTCATCAAGTTCCTTTTCTGCAATACTTTCTTGATTTCCAAGATAGTCTCTGTCCTATTCGTTAACTGCATCTACTCTAATTCTGATCTCATATTTGAATTCAACACTTTAATCATGGCTTTGGCCTCACCTATTTTTTGTCCTAGTGCATCTCTAACATGTTCTATTGTTGTTTTATGTCTTTCTATTAGCTCTTATTATTCAAAAATGATCTGAATGGATGGCGAAATATTAGTGATGGCTTGACTAATTTCCAGCCAAACATTTTCCCTGGCCTGTGCAAAATTATAAGGCATCAATGACTCACTTTCCAATATTTCAATCTTCTTGGCAAGCTGGTGAGCTTTATGCAACTCAGCTACATATAATTTGTCAATTTTCAGCTTCTGTTCTTCCAGATTATTCAATTTATTCTTTAACTTATCATTATCCTGTCTCTAAAGAGAGAGGTCCTGCATGAGTTTGTTCAGGTATCTTGATGATGATGTAGAATCCTTGGTTGTCCCTGTAATAGAAATTAGTATATCTTTGACTATAGTCATAGCTAATTGCACAACATCTTCCTTTTCTTTCAGTAACCTTTCTATTTTCTCTTCTATCTCCTTAATCTGTACATTTTCCTCAATGATGAGTTTGAGCATGTCTTATTTATCATGCTCATTTTCTTCTATCTATTTTTCTTGTGAATCCCCTGTAGATGGTAATTTAAGTTGCTTTATAAGTGTTGATATATCTGTATTCTTCTTCTTCGAGATTTCTTCCACTGCTTTGACATCACTTGGATCATAACCTAGTTTAATCACTAGGTCCTCCAATGATTTTATTTAGTTGTCCTTTGCTAATGAGGAGATTTTCCCCAGCTTTAATTCTGACTGAACATTGCTGAGTGATGTCCTTAACTTTGAAGCTCTCATAACTGTGCTATTCATGGTGGGGAAAAACGTTTCTCGAGACTGTCTATGCATATCCATTTGATCTACACGATGTATCTGCTTTTCATCAAATGAAAAAATAGTCTTCTTGTAATCTGAAGGGGACTTTTGGAATGGCAGTTGAGCTTGTGAAAATTCCATCTACCTTCCTCCATGCTCACTGTAAAATGTTGTTAATAGTCTATGTTAGGAAGTATATGTCTTCTTAAAAAACTGAGCATATGTGTCGACCTTGAGTGACTAATCCTTCTACTTGATTTTTAGAAATTTATTGAAGATGTTTGGCTCATATTTATTATCTACCAATTCAGTTGACTATACTAATTCTGAGGGATCTTATGAGGTCGAGGAGGATGGATTTGCAGAGAAAATATCCTCTAACCATGTTGATACCTGTGTACCAATCATGAAAATGATTTCCTTCCCTTCTTCCTGTTGAATGGTGATTGTTTTAGGGTTAGTATTTTTCCTTTTCTAATAAATAATGAATTCTTTGGCATTGATTTCTATAACTGGTGAAGACCTTTCTTCCCTTGGTCTTTTGTTCTACTTTTCTTGAGGCACTGGAGTTTGGAAGGTGGCTATTGACAGAGTCTTCTCCTCTGATTATTCTAGTGTGTGTTTCTCCCACTCATCTTGATTCATGAATTTTTTGTTTTGTGGTCTAGGGGTATGATTATAAGGTGTAGTTTTGTGTTCCACCCTTAAATTGGAAATGATACTGAAAGGGTCATAAGAAAAGGTAAAAGTTAGGTGGAAATTCATTTGTTTGAGGATTGAATCTACCTCATTCACTTTTGCTCTTCTATTACATATACAAGGTACCACTTGTGACTTTATTTTGAATTGTGATTTTCTTTTACCTGAAACAAAATGAACTTCATACATATTAATAATTTGTCTAATATATTATAGAGAAAATATCCTCATTGGAAAATATTTAGGAAGCTTATATAGGGGAAATTCACACCCATATACTCTTTTTTCTGCATAGTATTGGTATAGATACCAGTCTCGAGTTTTGGCCTGACCACTTAGGTGGAAAATCCTATTAATTTCTAGACTAATCCTTGGCTCAATCTAACTATTGAGAAGCCCTAGAGGTGTATGAATAAACCTACCTATGAAATCTGTAAAGCTAAAATCCAATGAATTTCTTCTCACCAATGAGGTCCACTCTAGTACTGACTGACTGACTCCTTGATCATCTTTCTTTTGCAATGCTATTGGAAATTTGTCGCCTTGCTAAAAAGGGAACATGCAAAATAACATAGATGGGTACTTGAACATTCCTTCGGTAGTGATCTTCATCAAATTTTCATGGATATTATTAGCCAAAAAGTGACTAAATTAAACATGAATGCTGGCTTATGTTCCTTAAAAAATATGGAAAAAGAAACCTAGAATGGGCTCATCCACCCATTGAATGTGTGTTCTTCCTTTGATTATTCTAGTGTGTGTTCCTCCCACTCATCTTGATTCATGAATTTTTTGATCTATGGTCTAGGGGTATGATTACAAGGTGTAGTTTTGTGTTCCACCCTTAAATTGGAAATGATACTGAAAGGGTCATAAGAAAAGGTAAAGTTAGGTGGAAATTCATTTGTTTGAGGATTGAGTCTACCTCATTCCCTTCTGTTCTGCTATTACATATACAAGGTACCACTTGTGACTTTATTTTGAATTGTGATTTTCTTTTACCTGAAACAAAATGAATTTCATACATATTAATAATTTGTCTAATATATTATAGAGAAAAGATCCTAATTGGAACATATTTGGGAAGCTTATATAGTTTCAATTCACACCCATATACTCTTAGTTCTGTGTAGTGTTGGTATAGATACCTGTCTCGAGTTTTGGCCTGATCACTTAGGTGGAAAATCATGTTAATTTCTGGACTAATCCTTGGCTCAATCTAACTGTTGAGAAGCCCTAGAGGTGTACGAATAAACCTGTCTATGAATCTGTAAAACTAAAATCCAATGAATTTCTTCTCACCAATGAGGTCCACTCTAGTACTGACTAACTGACTCCTTGATCATATTTCTTTTGCAATGCTATTGGAAATTTGTCACCTTGCTAAAAAAGGAACATATAAAATAACACAGATGGGTACTTGAACATGCCTTTGGTAGTGATCTTCATCAACTTTTCATGGATATTATCAGTCAAAAGTGACTAAAATTAAACATGAATGCTGGCTTATGTTCCTTAAAAAATATGGAAAAAAAAAAACTAGAATGGGCTCATCCACCCTTTGGTCTAACTAGTACCCTTGAAGACAAGACACTAAAGAGATGACCTGCTTTATTTTTTTTGGAACATAGAAGCTGGATAAATAGGGATTTTCTTGGGAATTTCAGCATCCTCTAGATGGAAAATATCAAATATTTGGGCTCTCTGAGGGAAGGTAATTTTATGATATAGATCCGTTAAGGTAGCTGCAGAAAACTGACTCAGAGAATCATTTTGAGGAATTAATAACATTTGGTTTATAGTTTCTAGTTAAACAGTGACCAAAATGTCTCCATTCTGGTCCACAATGGTTCTTTGAATTGGATTTTATTTGGCTTGACACCATATGATGAAATCAGGGAAATGGTGGACCTATGGAAACATGAACATTGGTAGTAGGGATTACCAGAGGTTAATGTTATCCCCCTTGTCCAAATATTTTTGCTTCAACCAAATGTGCAATTCAAACAAGTCAAATTCAAACTCAGTATCAACAATCTTGTAATACTAGTCATCCAGGGGGTATATGGTCAAACTCAGGGTAGCAAAGGACATAGGTTTTTCCTCATTTTTTTTGGGATTGGTAGATTTCCCCTTTCCCTTAGGTGCCATGTCTAAAAACTATGGGAAGAAAAAAGGGAATATAAATTTGATAAGAACACTACCTAGATGGGAAATTTTAGCGTTGAATTTGAGGAAATGACAGGCACTGGTGGTGGGCAAGAGATCTAATATGAAATATGAGTTACTATAAATAGAAAATGAAGTGTGTAGGAGAATCGCGTAAGTTTACCAAGGTTGATTTATAGCGATCTGTTTGGTGGTCGTTGCACGCACATCAGTTACAGAACTGGTGGATTAAGGCATAAATTATCAAACGGTTAATTGTAATGGGAGAGTGGAACATGATTATGATGTAATGGGTATTTTGTGTAGAAAATCCTATAGATTCATAAGCTAATTCAATTTTCTAAAGCAAGAGACAAGAATCTACTTCTGCTCTTTACAACGGAAGCCCATAAACATCGAGCAAACAATAATCAATAAAGGAAGATATTCAAAGGCAAATAACACAATAAATATCTGGGGAAAGCCACAACTTAAAACCCTACTATCTGTTTTGTACTAGTATGTAAAATCAAGGTGAAAGTACAATGCTTGTTCTCTCTAGAACAATCCCAGCACTCAGAAAGTTAAACCTCCAACTCATAAGAAATATCAAGGCCAAATATTAGCCTCTTCACAAGCTCTCCAAGTCTCTATTCCAATGCATAATTCCTATGGAGGATAGCTTGTGTTTTAAGGGAAATAAAGCCTCTAAAAACTGTGCAATCCCTCAAGGATCAATTCATGAATGCATGCACTATCATTGCAACTCAGAAATATCTAAAACAAATAGAAAATTATCCTTGCACTCTAGTCTCAACTGGGTCCTTCTCAAAATTGACATGCATGACTTTCTGATGAGTAAATATTCAGTTAACTAGAGTAGAACTCATGGAGTTCATTAGTGACACCATTGACTGTTAACTAAATATTAGTTCTCTAAATCGGTTTGAGAAGTAATTTAACTAAACTAACTCATGAAACTGAGTCCTCTATTTGACAACACACAATTAACTCATATTGGACTCCTAGAAAGTAGGGAGAACATAGACATGATGACAAAAAGACTACAAACTCGAATTTCCTAAGTTAATTAAATTTAATAAACTTAATTAACAAATTTTAAGTTGCTATGAGAATAGCATTCGAATTTAATTCACTTTTTAATTCAAGGAAAACATAAACTAGAATTTCTTGTTTCCATTTCTAAACATTTTGTTAGGCGAATGAGCGAGAGACAACTGGCACAATGATGGGAGTGAAGAGTAGGATATGGGAGTTGATTGGATGACTGTTGGTGGGGGCAGACGAGAGAAATTTGGTTTTCAGGGGGAGGGGGTAGTGGTATGTGGTTTTAGGTGGGTGGGTGGGTGGGTTGGGGGTGGGGGTGAAGGGGGGGTGAAGTCACTAGCATATGCCACATAGCATGCAGCCTGGGGATTGGATTACCGCTCTTCAGACCACCCCCCACTAATAACGACAAGATGGATTGGGGGGAGGCTGAAAACGATCCCCCGCTGTTGATCCTGGTGGGGTAGATCGGGATTGTTAAA
Source organism: Pinus tabuliformis (assembly GCA_031772625.1). NCBI lineage: Eukaryota > Viridiplantae > Streptophyta > Pinopsida > Pinales > Pinaceae > Pinus > Pinus tabuliformis. Next base: position 519,601,032 of record CM062820.1, on the reverse strand, counting down.
TCATGCACCCGATATATCACATGACGACAAAGTGTTTTTTTCTTTTTTGATTTTATAACATAACCCGATATTTAATACCCAACATAAATTATTAAATATTTCTTAATCGTGATTAAATAACACGATTAATTATCTAAACCTAATTACTTATGCTAAGCGTGATTAATCTATTCTAAAGGCACATCGTGATTTGCAAGCCTTGTATTTTATTTTTCCTATTGAACAAATTATATTTAAATACTTTATTGAACTTTAGCCCAGTTTAAATAGTTTGGCTAACTTTTCTCTAATCTAAGTAACCATTTCAACCAAGATTAAGCTAGATGGTTGATTTATTTCCCTAACCTAACCTATGGGACCCAATTTAATCATGATTAGCGATTACTATTAACTGAATCATTTATTTCTAAGTGGCGTTTAAACATGGTGCACCCTTATATTTAAACATTTCTAAATGAAGGTCTTCAATTCCTTTTTTGTGGCATTTGGACTTACTCACCTAGGGGGACATTTTTCATATATTTTTTCCTTTTGTCTTGTCTTTTATTTATTTATTTTTTCTTCTTTTTTTTATTTCCTTTTCTTTCATTTCTTATTTATTCTATTTTTTATGTCCCCTACAATTTATTTTCTTTTTATTTTTTCTATATATATTTTTTATTTTGGAAATAAATTTCAAACATGAAACATTAATTACATATTTGAGATATAAAATAATCAGGTAAAAACAATCCCTTTTATGAAATATAGGACCCTAATAGTGGCTCCAATGGGGATGGCATTCTCCTTGTGAGGTGCCAAGAACACCATAGATTCAATAGCCTTGGTTCATTGGGCATGCTGCAAAGATCTTGTAGCTAAACTATTTCAGCTATCTTTTATCCATATCTATGGTAACACCTTAGATAGAAGCTAAGAGCCTTTACTGCAGGCTTCAACTGGTGTTGATAGTCACCTGCACTTTTACAATATAAAATAAAACTGCTATTTTACAATGATGATTAATGAATTATCTTACTCTGATGGGAAATAATGTTTGAGATTCCTCTCATTTACTCATCGACATGGCAGCTCTTCTCCATTCAAATTGATTAACATAAATGCATTGTTGCTCCTGAAAGTTTCAATCTTAAAAGGCCCTTTTGATAAGTTGTCAAACTTGCCATGTTTCCCTTGTCCTCATTTCTAGAATCCCATTTCAAAACAAGATCACTGATTTGAAAATGATCTGCATTTGTCCATTTATGATAAATTTTCTTAATTTTTTTTTGAATAACTTGTGTTTTATGATATACTTCCTCTCTTGATTGTTGCAACTGAATGGTATGGTTGATCCTTCTTTGCATTTCATTGGTCTCCACCTAAGCTTCTTGCGGAAGTTTTAACACTGGAATTCCCAAAGAAGCTAGGAAAACAACATCTTACCCATACACTATCTGGAATGGTGGCATTCCAATAGAATTCTTGGAAGTAACTCTCTCTGCCCATAGTGCATTGATTAATTTTTTGTGCCATGACCTTTTGTTCTCAAACAATAATTTCTTAATAATGTTAACCAAACTCTTTTTTGAGGACTCAACTAACCCACTCCCTGAGGGTAATAAGAAGTAGAGTGCCCTAACCTGATTTTATATTTGTTATAGAAATATATCATGCTTTTGGACTTGAAAGCAACAACATTGTCTGTTATTATTTTATGAGGGCAACCAAACCTAGAAAATATATTTTGTTCTATAAATTGGACGATAACAAATTTAGTATCTTGCCTCGGTTGAATGGCTTCTATCCATTTAGTAAAATAGCTCATTGCAGACAAAATCCATTCATGTTGACCTGGCTAACTAGGGTGAATTTGACCTTATGAAGTCTAAACCCAATTGTTGAAAAGGGAATTATACTGAAATTGGTTTCAAAGGCACAAGTAGTAGCTTTCTTTTACCCTCGGATATTTGGAATTAATGACAAGAGATAACCTTATTATGTACATCAGAGAACAGGGTTGACTAGTAAAAACTGGTTGTAAGGATTTTATTGTCTATAGATTTCCAATATAGATGGCCACCACATTCTCCTTAATGAATTCCTCCAGGACCATGTATGATTCATCTTTCAACAAACACTTTGGTAACATTCCTCCATCATCTTTCCAATACAAATTATTGTCAATAATGTAGAATTTCAAAGATTTGATTTTAAGGAACCTTGCCTTCGTTTTAGTCAAACTAGGAGGATCATTTAAGTTTTGTAAAACAAAAATTATATCAGCATACCATGCTGATGTGCTGAAAAATTATGAGATTGGTGGAGTCGCGTGCTCTTCCTGTTCATCTAATTCTGCATAAAAATTGATGTCTAACACATTACATTTGGACTCTCCCATAAGTTTTGCTAACCCTTGACCCTTGATAAGCTTTGTTGGTTCGATTTCAATATCGTACTCCAGAATGGTGGCAATCCATTTTCCCCTTCTGCCATCTGGATCTTCTTGTTTGAGTATGTCCTTGACAACTACATTACGGACAAAAGAAATAATATGTGAGTGCAAAATATAAACACTAAAATCTTTGATTCCCTTAACCAATGCAAATTCATGTTTTTCCATGATGTTGTATTTCCGTCATGCATCTCCCAATGCTTTACTTAAAAAGGGAATTGGTTGTTCATGTCCTTGAACATTCTTTTGCAACAACACAACTACTATTGTATGATCAGATGCAAAAGAGAATACCATGAAATGTTAGTAAAATAAGGACCTATTAAAATAGGTGTAATAGTTAAATATTTATTAACCTTAGTGAAAGAATCCTTTGCATCATTATGAAATTTAATTTCAATATCCTTCTTCAACATGTTTGTTATTTCCTTTAGGATTTCAACCCAATTTCATATAAATATCCGAAGGAAGTTTATTTTTCCAATAAAGGATTGGACCTATTTCTTGTTCATATGGGCATATATCTTCAATATTGCATCCACTCTGCCAGGGTCAATTTTTATACCATCCTTTGAAATGGTGTGTCCTAGCATTTTCCCCTCTTCCATACCAAATAATGTTTTCTTAGGTTTAAGAGAGATATCAAATTTTCTACATTTTTCAAAATCTACCCTGAAATTGAGCAAATTTTCCTCATTTTTCTTTGAGGAGGCAGTGATATCATCTAAATAAATGACTTTAAACCTACCTAATTCAACTGCAAAGGAAAAATCCATTTCACTTTTGAATGTAGCCCCAACATTCATTAAACTAAAAGGCATTTTCACATACATGAAAGTCCCTAAGGGTGTTGTGAATGTTGTTTTCTCTTGGTCATCGAAATATACTAGAACTTGGTTATAACCAGGAAATCCATCTAATAAAGAAATTATTGCTAATCTAACTACCTTCTGTAGGATGTGGTCCATTTTGGGTAGAGCGTAGTTGTCTTCTAGAGAAGCTTTATTGAGATTTCTAAAATCAATGTGGAGTCAAATATCCCAAGTCTTTTTCCAAGTAGGAACTAAGTTTGATACCCATTTTGAAAACCATATCATTACAATGATTTCAAAATCATACAAATTTTTAACGTCTTTCTCAACTAGGGGTAAAAGTATTGGGTTGATCCTTCTAAGTTTCATTTAAAATATTTATGGTCCTATTTTATAGGAATTTTATGTTGTATAATATTGGTGTCATAGGAATTTAAATCCTCATAACTCAAGGAAAATACATATATAAATTTTTGAAAAGCTCTATATACTTCTGCTTTTTAGTTGAAGGCAAAGATTTGGATGATTTAACTCTTTTAGGCTTTTCCTTGGTTCCTATGTTACATTCCTCCACATTGGCTCCTGTGGGTTCTATTTTAGGTTTTTTAGCCACATCATTAAAATCAAATAATTCTTCCATGGGAGCTAACCCTCTAGGCACAACATTATCCTTTAATTGCAAAATTTCTAACTCTTATTGATCTTTATCTAATTCATTCAGTTCTACTTTATTCATTATCTTATGTACATTATTATCTACATCACAATCTATGTCTATATTGGAAGACTGGAATTCATCTTTTGACTACAAATTTTTTTCAACGTGTTCGTCATTACCAAAAACTTACCAGTATATGATGTTATAACACAAATTTCATTAAATTTGGAAGTTTTTAATGGATCTAGAACTTAGAACTTTAACTAGATTAAGTTTTTTCAAAATGAGGAATTAGAAAGTCACTTAGTTCACTAATTTTAACGTAGATATTCACCATTTTTTGTGTAAAAATTATCATGATAAACTTTATAAAAAAAATTATATAAACTTGCTAAAGCAAATCTTTCACATCTTAATCTTGGATTCCTTACATTATCTATTTTAATAGTTTTTATGGTTTATATTAAAAGATAATTTTTTTAAGGTTATTTTATGAAAATAATGATGTGTATTTTACTATAATTAACCCATTTAATTATAATCAGATATAATAAATATCATCTATGTGTTAAGCTACAATTATTACTAAGAGAGTGTTGGCACAATTTAAAAGTCTATCGCCTTTGCAACACTAATAATATGGTTGAAGATTAAAAAAATCTCATAGATCATCCAGTTTATACTCATATTGGAATTAAATTTCAAACTATTTGTGAAGCTACCAACCTTCTTGATTGTTTAACTAAACAAAATTATGATGATCTTGAAACACTTCTTTTAATACTTTTTGAGCATATTAACAATAAAATTCGAAATAACTTTTAGTAATATCTTTTTACCTTCTTATATACTATTTTTGGTCTTAGTGGATAATAATCATCATTATCACCATCATAATTACATACTATTATAGGAAGTTTGCACCATTTTAGAGTTGAGGAGAAAAAAAAAATAGTATCAAATTAAATGTTGAATGTGAGTAGTAGCATAATTTATTTTTATTTATTATTTGTACTTTTATGTTAATAAAAAAGTTGATTGAGGCTTGCTTAATGAATAATAGATTAATATGCTAGATACATATTAAGTATAAAGTTATTTAATGACAAATGATCTTAGTGATGTGTCCAATATATACCATTATTTAGAACTTTAACTAAATTAAGTTTTTTCAAAATGAGGAATTAGAAAGTCACTTAGTTCACTAATTTAATGTAGATATTCACCATTTTTTGTGTAAAATTATCATGATAAAATTTATAAAACAAATTTATATAAACTTGCAAAAGCAAATCTTTCACATCTTAATTTGGATTCCTTACATTAACTATTTTAATATTTTTTTATGGTTTATATTAGAAGATAAGTTTGTTAAGGTTATTTTATGAAAATAATGGTGTATGTTACTATTATTAACCCATTTAATTATAATCCGATATAGTACATATCATGTATGCGTTAAGTTATGATTATTACTAGAGTGTCAGCACAATTTAAGTCTATCACCTTTGCAACACTAGTAATATGGTTGAAGATTAAAAAACTCTCATAGATCATCCAGTTTATACTCATATTGGAATTAAATTTCAAAATATTTGTGACGCTACCAACTTTCTTGATTGTTTAACTAAACAAAATTACGATGATCTTGAAACACTTCTTTTAATGCATTTTGAGCATAACAATAAAATTCAAAATAACTTTTAGTAATATCTTTTTACCTTCTTATATACCTTATTTGGTCTTAGTGGATGATAATCATCATTATCACCATCATAATTACATACTTTTGTAGGAAGTTTGCACTATCTTAGAGTTGAGGAGAAAAAAAAAAATTAGGATCAAATTAAATGTTGAATGTGAGTAGCACATTGAGGCTTGCTTAAATAATAATATATTAATATATATCATAAAGTTATTTAATGACAAATGATCTTAGTAATGTGTCCAACATATACCATTATTTAGAACATTAACTAGATTAAATTTTTTCGAAATGAGGAATTAGAAAGTCACTTAGTTCACTAATTTTAATGTAGATATTCACCATTTTTTGTGTAAAAATTATCATGATAAAATTTATAAAACAAATTTATATAAACTTGCAAAAGCAAATCTTTCACACCTTAATGTGGATTCCTTACATTATCTATTTTTAATATTTTTATGGTTTATGTTAAAAGATAAGTTTGTTAAGGTTATTTTATGAAAATAATGATGTGTATGTTGCTATTATTAACCCACTTAATTATAATCTAATATATAGTAAAATATCATGTATGTGTTAAGTTATGATTATTACTAAAAGAGTGTTAGCACAATAAAAAGGCTATCACCTTTGCAACACTAGTAATATGGTTGAAGATTTAAAAACTGTCATAGATCATACAGTTTATACTCATATTGGAATTAAATTTCAAAATATTTGTGACGCTACCAACCTTCGAGATTGTTTAACTAAACAAAATTATGATGATCTTGAAACACTTCTTTAAATGTTTTTTTAGCATAACAATAAAATTCAAAATAACATTTAGTAATATCTTTTTACCTTCTTATATACCATATTTGGTCTTAGTGGATGATAATCATCATTATCACCATCAACATTACATACTATTGTAGGAAGTTTGCACCATTTAAGAGTTGAGGAGAAAATATTTTTTTAAGATCAAATTAAATGTTGAATGCAAGTAGTAGCATAATTTATTTTTATTTATTATTTGTACTTTTATGTTAAAAACTTGAGGCCTACTTAATGAATAATAGATTAATATGCAAGCTATATCTTAAGTATAAAGTTATTTAATGATAAATGATCATAGTAATGTGTCCAATATATACCATCATAGATCCATTTTAAGTGCAGATGTAGGGATCAAATTTCTTCACGTGCAAATATTTTCAATGAAAGATACAATGTGTTATTTTTCATTGTTGAAACTGTATTTTTGAATGCTAAATAGAGTAGATATACCACCAAATAAAAATTTTAACCATAATTTTTTTTTTTCTTATATATAGATATATATGAAGTTGATATTGACATAAATTAGTTAACATAAATCTTCAAATAGTTTCTCTATATCTCTAGCTGAATTTTTTTGAAAAGTATAAAATTTAAATATCTAATTCACACATTTTATATACTTCTAATTACTTTACAAAATATTCATTTCTTTTATTTTTCTATTTAGAACATAATTTTTATTTTTCCCCCCATATTGGGTTGTAAAATGAGTCTCTCATCTCAATTACTAATCATTTTAATGATCAAAATCAATCATGAATTAGAATAGTAACAAAGTAGTACAATTTGATTATTTTCAAATACAACAAGAAAGAGAGAAAATTGACTAAGTTATTTATTACAAATGTTTAGTTTTTATTCCTATAGTGTTTAAGGATATTATATTGAAAAGAACATATTAACATTCATCTAAAACTTAGATTCCTTACATTATTTCTATTATCATTAACATTTATATTTATGTATTAAATTTGACTCATGAATAATATTCAACTAAAACTTATATTCCTTACATTATTTCTATTATCATTAACATTTATATTTATGTATTAAATTTGACTCGTGAATAATAGATTTTGCAAAAAAAAACTTACCTATAAAGTTATTTAAGAATATACTAATATTGTTTTTCTTACTATTATTGACCATTTTAAATTGACACTAACTATTTTTCCTACGTTGAGTACAAATTAATTATACTAGTACAATATTGGCACACTTCAAAATCTATAAGAGGAAATATTTTATAATTCTAGTTGTGTTGTTCAATGATCAAAATATTTTTTTTATAAATTAGAGTGCAACAAAATAGTGAATTTGAATTATATCAATTATAATAAGGAAAATTAAGGAAAACTCACCTCAAACATTATATCTAGTGTCTAGCATTTATTCATTAAGTGTTTAAATGGTTTATATTAAATAGAATACTAATTAGGTACTCCATTGTTTTTTTAATAAACCAAGTTTAGAAGATGTTTTTAAGTGCATTATTGAATTTGATTATGCATATTTGATATGGTGAGAAGTCATGTTGGTCAAATAAATCCTTGAAAACTTAAATATTTTATGGCATTGTCATGTAATTTGTATAACACATGATTACATTGAAATATTAAATAATATAAAACTCCTCCAAAAAGAATATGAAGAGAATATTTGATATACAACAAATATGGAAAAGTGTGTATGAATGTATATTAATAGATCCTTCAAAAAAAATTACATTCATGTATCATATAAACCTACTCTTAAGATATTCGCTCAAGTAGATCAAGAATGGCTTCTACACCATATTTATTTATCTTGGTCTTCTTGCAATGTTCTTTCTTTGGCATCCATGCCCACATTATGGTATTAATTGGAATAGAGCCAAGTTCTGTGTCATCAGGATTTGGTACCCAATATTGCTCTAAAAATTTTCCATTATATTTCCCTGACATAGGCTTCCACTAGTCAACCTTTACATGAAGATTCTCACTTTCATTATCCCTAAAGATATTTGAGATGGATTTTGCCATCCAAATCATCTCTCCTGCATCCTCATTTCCTGATCTAACTAGCAACATCTTTCCTTTCTCAACATCAATCATCGGATTGAAAGTTGGTTTTGGCTTGTTGCATTTGGGTCCAACATGTATTGGTTCATCTATCACATTATCAAAATCTCCATCCATAATACTTGACATTACTTGGAGTGCATTACGATCAACATCAACAATGTGCCTTGTCCTGGGCCAGAAACCCTCAGAAGATGAATCACTTCCATCTATTATTCTATGATCATTATAGATTCCATCTAATGTATCAAGAACTTTTTCCCAATACACTACTTTATTTTTCCATTCCTCTGTAACAATTGGTGAATCCTCGTTCCCAATAGTGTCTTTCCACATTTTTATGTATGATGTTATCCCTTCCTTTAGTTCTTTTAAATAGACATCATTTTGTTTGTAAGTTAAGAAAGATGGCTTCCCTATGGGAATTATAGGTCGGCTTTCATCATCTATATTCCATAACTCAACTGGTTCTGACCACTCAATATCTGTAATTGATTCTTTGTACCTTAGTACTGGAACATCATTGAGTACAAGAAATTGGAAGTATTGGACATTAAGATGTCCATCTAGTGCATTTTTTCCCTCCTTGATGTATCCATTAAGGAAACTTTTGAAGTCATAGACCTTGTCAATAAGTGTAGGTGGAAACACTCGATTTTCTTCAATTGTGCGATATGTAACCATCATTTCAGGTAAAGAATAAATATCTTTACTTTTTAGGTTGGAAGACATTCTTCCGTAGGTTCCATCTATGTCTTCATGGGTGTGCCCCACATGCAAGAACCCAACCTCAATAGTGATGAAGACACCAGGTGCAGTTAAAAGCGATAGAAACATGAAAAGATAGCGATTCTTATTATCACTTGCTGCATTGTCCAACTGTAACAACAAATGTGGAGGAAGAGGTTTAAAATCAACATTTTGACTTTTTGAACTTCCATGAGATAGAAAATCATCCTTGTACCCTTGACATTTTGAGTAAATAGAGGTGTCAATTAATGCATTTGTAAGTGGGTTTCTTGAAATTCCACTTTCATAAAGTAGATCACCATACATATCCATTTGTGGGTCTTCAAGGTCCCTTAAGCACTTTGCAAGAGATGTAATAGTAAATTGTGATCCCATATGGACAAATGGTAAGGAGAAATGACCAAAACCTCCTGCCTTATGCCCATGTGTAAGCATACCTGTTAATGACAAACCTAAATTTGTTCCTACAATAGATTTTGATTTGACACGTAGCCTTGGGATTGAAGTCTTTGTTTTGTCCATTTTATCATGGATAATGCTCAAATACTCCTTTGGAAACCACTCTGACATAATTCTATGGGCATAGTAGCAATATCTTCCACACATAACAATCTTGTTATGTTTCTTCAACCCACCTCGTGCCTTTTCTTCCAACTCTTTTGTAGTTGCTGACTTCATTTGTGCTTTCAACACAATACATTCACTGCATTTACTGAAGTTGGTGTTCTTTGAAAATGCCACATCTCAAAACTTAGTATTCCAAATCTTGCTCATTGTTGACTGTGATATTGATGGGTAATTGAGCTTTTGAAGAGCCTCATTGATCTCTTTTAACAAAGAATTTTGTGTGTAAGTCGAAGGAAGCAATATTAAAGGAGCAGATGTTCCATCTTCTTCAACTTGACGTGTTTGGTTTGGTGAAAAATCTGAATTATCCATTACAATTTTGTGCAATATTTCTATGGCTGCCACTGTGTGAGTTCTTGCTTTGCATGTGTTGGTGTTACCATGAATAGCTTTGATCTGTCCATGTTGGAAATAATGCTGGTAGTTATAGAATGTTCTTTGAGGAATTGTATGTATCTTATACCATGCTTTCGTACAAATAATATTCCCATTAAATCTCATGCCCTTTACATTTCTAGCAATAGGTGGTAAGCCATGGCCATGGCCATGGCCCTTTGACATGACTGTGTTTGACATGAGTGAATTCAAGACAAATTCTCTAGTACCATTTTTATTTATTTGTCTCATATCCCTTCTAGCACCTGTAATGGCCTTCCTATCCACATGTTGAAGACAATCTTTTCTACAACATACATCTGCTGCCAAAACTCGAATTTCTTTCTCTTCATCTATTTTTGTTTGACATTTTGCAATTTTTTTTGTAGCCATAACTCGTTTAATCCTTTTATATGGCCTTGTTACATGCATATCAATTGAGTTTCTATCTTTTTCATTACAAAAGTACCCATCCCAATTGTTTAAGGGATTTGTGTCCTCTATAACATCCCATATCACCATTTCCTTGGGTGGCTCCTTGAACTTTTCCTTAACCCTTAATATCACACCTTTGTTGTCCACCAACTTATTTATTGGCCATCTAACCAAACATTGTATAGACTTATCCCCAATTCTACATATCTCACAATTTCCATCTATCTCTTCTAGAAAAACACCAAATCCATTTCACATAGTGTTTCACCCTCAACAATGTCATCCTTGCGGACATTAACTAGCATTCCTTTGGCAATGCACATGCTTGTTCCCATGCATTCATGTGTAAGAGAAACCTTTGTACATATGAATCTAACCCTATCTTGGGGAATATTTGTGGCATGATCATGACAGTGAGGCTCCAAATCTAATTCTGGCCAAATTTCATAAGATTCTAATGCACCCCCAAGTGTATGCTCAAATCATGTTGGATGTGGTAGAGGAGCATTATGTTTTAACACCTTCTCGATTTTAACCACTATGCATCCTTTATTTACCATCTTTCCATGCACTTTATGCCCAAGCTCTGTATTGAATATGGAGCCCTCGCCCACCTTCACTCCATGTTGCAGAAGATTTGCCTTGGCTCCAATAGAAAATGTGGAAGAAACATTTGCACCTATAAACGAATGTAAATAAGGTTAGTATTTACTCCAAAAAAACATTTATTATGCTATCAATAATATATAATACATGCTTCAATATTTTGATTTACCTATGTTGTGTCTCAAACCCATGATCTTCCATGGATGTATGTCCCCTTCATTAACATCCTCATCAATCAAATGTGGTTGAGTTACATCAATTATCAAATTGTAACATAACCAGCATTAACCCTTTCTCCAACATAATAAGTTCCAGACTCTGCAAATTCGACCCTTCCTAGCCCAATGACTTGATCATTAATAAGGAGATCAACATAGTCCCCTTTTGCCAAAATTATATTTTCCATTGTAGCTTGTATCAATTCTGTAACAACAATTAAATCGTAACTTGTAATTAAAAGGTTGAACCGTGTAAAGTGTGACTTTATATTTTCACAAAAACACACAACTTACGAAAAAGTAATATAGATGCAAAAATTAAAATAGTATGGTAGTAATATTGTATGTAATGAAACATTGTTTCCTCAAATGAGAGCTAACAATCAATATCATTCCTTCTACTACAAACACAAGCATATTGCTAGAAGCAACATTACATGGTCAAATAAATCTAGCACGTGCTAGATTTCCTTCTAGGACAAACAAGCACATTGTCAATAAGAATATTCTAAGGCGAAGGAAATCCACCACATGCTAAATTTCCTTCTAACGTAAATAGAAGCATATTACTCACAAAAACATTTCAAAGTAAAAGAAATCTTACACATTCTAAAGTTTATTCTAGCACAAACACAATGACATTGCCAAAAACAACATTGCAATGCGAAAGATAGCTAGCATACGCTTGATTTACTTCTAGCACAAACAAAAGCACATTGTCAACAATAACATTGCAGGGAAAACCAAATCCAACAACTTCTATCAAAAACACAATCACATTTCCAATAACAACGCGCAAGGTAAAATAAATTTAACGCGTGCTAGCTTTACATGTAGCATAAATACAAGCATACTACCAAAAACAACATTTCATGCCAGAAGAAATCTAGTGCATGCTATATTTCCTTCTAACACAAACAAAAACACATTACCAAGGTGAAGGAAATCTAACACGTGTTATATTTCCTTCTATAATAAACAACCAAATTGAAAACAACAATATTGCATAGCAAAAGAAATCTAGCACAACTTCTAGCCCAAACACAAGCACAACATTTCCAATAACATTGCCAAGGTGAAGGAAATCTAACACTTGCTAGATTTCCTTTTATCATAAACAACCAAATTGACAACAACAATATTGCAAAGAAAAAGAAATCTAGCATAGTTTCTAGCCCAAACACAAGCACGTTTCCAATAAAAATATTGCAAGGTGAAAGAAATTTAATGCATGTTAGCTTTACATGTGGCACAAATACAAGAAAACTACCAACAACAACATTGCATGCCAAAAGAAATCTATTGCGTGTTATGTTCCTTTTTAACACAAATCAAAAAAGTGTAATGGTGATTCTTTGTTGTGAAGACCCATATTAAAAGTGGTGTAATGCTAATAAGACCAATGCAGCTACTGCCAGGATACCAATGTAAAGTTTCATTGTTCAAAAGTTTAGGGCCTCGTTGGTAAAACCATGCATGTCATATTCAGTGACTATGGCATACTCTAAGGTAGATTCAGTAATAAATTTTGTGCATCAATAGAGTTTTGGCATTTTTTGGCTAAGTTAAGGCACCAACACCACAACTGTTATGAATCACCTAATCAAGTCTCAAGAGAGAGCCTCTTTTGTCTCATCGCTATATCAATCCATGAAATGGTGGAGAGCCTAACAACCTTCTCTTTTAATCACTCAAGCTAGACCAAATTGACAAGTTGTATTCCTACCTAACCAAACATTTTCCATGTTTTTGCTTCCTCATAAAAAGATAGCAGTCTAGGGGTTATCCTGATGCAAAATGTACCTCTCGACAGACTATGTTAACACCTTGTTTTAGGAGATTAACCCACTAGCCTTTGTTCTATAGTACAAATAAAATCGGTCACACTTTCATATTTTATTTGGATTTTATTTTAACCCATATGTAGTAGCATTGTGCTGACCAATACATTGGCTTTAAAAAGTAATGCAGTTCTAATAGTCAATATTGACATGGTTGGTCAATCTTTTTCTATGGAATAGATTTAAGATGACAGGAAAATTATAGAAGTATCGATAGTCATAGAAAATGAATTTGCGAGAGACTGGGAAGACCAAATCAAGTTCCCACATCCATTGGCCTGTTGAAAACATCCCAACATGAGGACTCAGATACATATCTTGGAAAGGAATCTTCAAATGGAACCCGATCCAAAAAAAAATAGACAAACGTAAAAGAAATCGATCAAGACCCAAGAACAGATACAAAAACTCATTATGGGTATTGATATATATTGGGATAATGTGGTAAAGATGAAGCATAAGGTATTGGTGGACCACTGGGAACACATTAGGATGTCTAGTGGACAAATGAAAGAATGGGTGCAGAATATTGGTTCTGTATTGTTGGAAATAGACCGAAGGTAAGCATGCTCCTCAATAGTTGGTTTGGATTCCACTTCATGACAGTGGAAGATGCAGATAAGATTGACTCAATCTCATGCGTGAAAGGTAGGGGATTTTTATGCTTGTAGAATTAGACGGTCATATTTAATCCTATTAAAGAAGATCCCCAGCGAAAATACATATGGGTTAAACTCCCTGGCCTTCCTTTGGAACTATGGACCAAGAAGGAAATCATGGAAATTGCCAACAAGATAGGAAAATTCTATTATGTCAATGAAGGGTGTGCTGGCCTTCTAGAAAAATGAGTAGCATGGTTTTTCATTGAACCAGATTCCATAGAAGGTCTCCCGGCTACCCTTGATATCTATTAGAGTACACAATCTATCATAAAACGAGTGGATTACTGGGGAACCCCTTTTAGATGTTTGGGATGCCATAATACCATACATCTAATAGCGAAATTCCTACATAGACTTTGTTGGGATGACATCAAAATGTATGGTAAGGCTATAGGCATAAATCAAAATCATACTTTTCCCAAGAAAGAACATGCCCCTTGGGAGCTGCCAAATGAAGTGTAGGTGCCTGCGCTAGAATAAGTTCCTATAAACAATAGTAGTAGAAAGGATAACAGTATGTCGACTCCAGGAATTAATACTCAAGAAATAGATTCCCAAGATAGGCCATATGGACGGGGAAACTCGGCGAATAATGAAGATAAAAATTTCACTCCGGAGGTTGGCCAAATTCGATATATTACAAAAGGAAATGAACCCAGTTGACATCCAAAATTGAGGCCTTATGCAACATATCCTTCTCAACATGATAATATACAAGCAAATACTTCCCCTGTCTTAATTGATGTTGATGTGGAAAATCTAAAAATGGATGAATCACTGGGCCTCGAATCGTTATCAGTTAAGAAGACCTTTTTCAGGAGACAAAGTCTTTTAATAATATGGATTTCCCTAGAAATGGATCAACTAAGAAGAAAAAGGATACTAAATACAAAAATATATCCTCATGTAATGGAGTTGGGTCAGAGCTCAACACTTACTTTTCTGAAACCAATGAAGCAACTCTCTATCCAAACATTGATCTAGGAACTTCTTATTACTAATACGAAGAAACAAAGACCTCATATTCACGGGTCCTTATAGAAGACTATCCCGTAGCAACCCAATCTAATTGAGGATCATGTCATTAAATATCAGAAGTTTTGGATCACTACAGTCTTGTCGAACACTGCATAATATAATTCAAACCAGAAAGCCTGCTTTGGTGTTGTTACAGAAAACAATGGTAGATAGGGGCAAAGTTCAGAATATCCTCTTGATTTTATGCCCAAATTGGGCGGTCTACACAACCAATCCACTAAGGAATTCTGGAGGTCTTTCCGCTATATGGAATCCCAAAATTTTCTCCCGTTTGGCTTATAAATCCTTCGTTGGCATCATTTTATCGGGATATTGTCGGGGTTATTTGACAAGATTTCGTATCCTTAATCTATATGCTCCATATGAAAATAGAAAATAATTCTAGAAGGTGGTAAAAATTCTATTGTAACTATTTTTAATGCTGCAACAAATGAAGTTTTGTCACATCCACTTTGCTTCTAGCCATCATCATTCATACCATGTCCAAGCAAGTTGAAGCAACTTATTCATTCTATATCAGCAATATACAGATAAGAAGTGTTTTAGACTACACTCTTGCTTTCATGAGTGTAGCCTTGGACATGGTGCGTGATAAATGGGATCCAACTCTAAAGAAAGGTTTCATCGACATTACTTCCTCAAGAGATTTCTATTGGATTTGTAGCAGCCTTCAATTTGTATTTTGTGGAGAGATGATTGAAGATTTAATAGGAAATCAACAACAATTTGGTGATTTAGTAGCTTGGGGAGGTTGTACAATAATATACTTGCTTTGTCAACAACTTCACTTTGACCTATTTGACTTTGTGTATACAAATATTAATGCTGTAGAAGTGGATAATGTAGTAATAACATATTTGACATCAAGAGAAACATCAAAACCAACGAATTATGGGTAGGATCTGGAAAATGCAAAGAAGTCGAGAACATTGAACGATCACGTCTTCTCAATGCTAAAAGCACATTCTTCCGCTAAAGATAGAATTGATGTGCAATCAAGCAAATTGATGTCACACATATATTCTTGGATGTCTGTTATGGAATATAATAATAAGGCATTAGGTGAACCAACAATAAAGCCGGAGATTCCTAAAGCCAAACTTAATGCAGATGAGCATCTGTTCTGTGACAACTGCAAGACATCAATTGTTGATTACCATCGGAAATGCCCATATTGTTCATATGATCTTTGTCTCAGTTGTTGTCGGGGCTTCGAGAAGGTTGTCAACCAGGTGGTGGTAAAGCAGAATTAGCCCAACAGCAGTCTACAGATAGAGGTTATTCTAGAGAGGGATTACCAAGAAATAAGCAAACAAAGGTGTCGGGCGGAAGATCAGGTTGGGAGCTTCACTCCCAGGTTACTAGCAATAGCACTGTAGACCCTACAGACAGATTACCAGATTGGAAGGCTAATAGTGATGGTAGCATTCCATGCCGAATATGGTGGCTGTGGTTGTCATTTATTAGAATTAAAACGCATTTATAGAATGAATATGATTGCAAAACTTGACAAAGAGGCAGAGGAAATGGCCAGCAGCTGCAAAGTCGCAGAGGGCTTGAAAATTTCTCACTCCTGTACCTCATGCTTCAAGTCTGATTCTTATGGGAAAAATGGATATTCTGAAAGGAATTTACGCCAAGCAGCTCATAGGAAGGACAACAGTGACAATTATTTGTACTGTCCAACTGTACAGGATACTAAAGAAGAAGGCCTTGAGCATTTCCAGAAACACTGGATTAGAGGTCAACCGGTCATTGTGCAGAATGTTCTTGAAGGCACTTCCAGTCTGAGCTGGGACCCATTGGTCATGTTGCGGCCTGTTCGAGAGACTATGAATGGCAAGTTTAATGAGGAGACAAAGATAAAGGCCATTGATTGCTTAAATTGGTGTGAAATTGAAATCAGCGTCAACCAATTTTTCAAAGGTTACGCAGATGGTCAAATGCATAAAAATGGTTGGCCTTTGATGTTGAAGCTGAAGGATTGGCCACCACGAAATTTCTTTGAAGAACGTTTACCACGCCATAGAGCTGAATTCATTAATGCATTGCCCTTTCATGAGTACACACATCCTGAATGTGGCCTTCTTAATCTGGCAGCAAAGCTTCCTGATAATTGCTTAAAGCCTGATATAGGACCCAGAACTTACATTGCTTATGGGACAAGTGAAGAACTTGGCCGAGGTGATTCTGTTACTAAGCTGCACTGTGATATGTATGATGTGGTAAATGTATTGACTCATACAGCTGAAGTCAAGTTCCCAGGGTGGCAGCAACTTAAGATAGATAAAATTCAAAGATCATTAAGAGCATTAGACTCGGAAGAACTTTATGAAGACTCAGATAGGATTGGAAATTCCTTTGGTGAAGAAGAGAGAGGAAAAACAACTAAAATTGAGGCATCATCATTTGATGTTTCTGTGTCTCAAAGCAACAGAAAAGTTTCTTCAAGTCAAACTATTGATGAATGCCTTAATGATAATGACATTGAATCTAGTTTGAGGGCAAAGTCTCTTGATCTCTGGTAAGATCCATATTACAGTTCCACATTTGATTGGCTGGATGGGGAGGATCAGTTTCTTCTGGGATTCCATGGTTGGTAGTTCTATCCACCATATTCACAGAGACAAAAATTATCTGGCAGATTCACTGTCTAAAACAGGTCTACAGGATGCTACTGGTTTTTGGTTTTTGCAGGTTCTATCTGAGGGAGTAAGCTATCATATCCAAGAGTTTATTTTGCCGGACTTCTAGTTTCATTTCTGTTTTCTTCACAGGTTTCCATGGACGGGTCTCTGATCTTTATGTAGCTGTTTCTTTTATCATCTTGTTTATGGATGGTGTACATGATGTTTCTGTACATCCATATGTTTCCTGTTTCTCTATGTGATCATGTTTTGTTTTGGAGATCTCCCAGAACACTATGTTTCAGTCAAATTTTCCTTAGCTATTCACTGGAATTCTCCCATGGTGATTTCATCTGGTTTTCTCTGCAAATGGGAGTGTATATGATGTAAATTTTGAACTTTATATCCCTCATATAATAATATTCAGCTTTTTCATTCTGAAAAGGTTAAGCATAGCACATCAAGCCCAATCATGTCACTTTCTTGGTGCTTTTTCTGCCTGTAGCCATTCAGGTTTACTTGATGAGAACTGACATTATTTTCAAGCATAAGTCAATATTATGGAATTTTCCCCAGAGCAATGCAATATGCCCTTGGTTAAACTTTACAGTCTAAGTGGGTGCATGAATGATGCCTATGGTGTTATTGAAAATCTATCTTTCACAAGTATTTACAGTTCCTTGCTTTACGCCTGTAGAATGCATGGAAATATTGAGAAATCAGACATGGAGATGATGTAGGTAGAGTCCAAAATTTTGGTTTGGCCAGCTATCATTATATTGTTTTATATATTATTAATTCTAAGCCTGATGAAAATTGTAATGTTGTTACATATAATTAACCCTAGTATATCTTTCAGGTATGCAAGATGACATAAAGATAACTGTGACAATAGCTGGAATATTTAAGAACAATTGGCTGGCATTAGAAAGGAGAATATCGAATTCTAATGTTGGCATGAAAGATGATGCAAACAGAAAGCTAATCCTAAAGGTTACAATTGAAATAATATTGAGGAAATCACTCAAATTTTAGGACTGGTAAATGGTGGCACTCTATTTAGAAAATATTTTTGGGAACAAAGGCCAAATTCTATTACACTAAATGAAAAATGTAGTGGGAGGTTTTAAATAACATATTGAAGAATAAAATTGAAATCTAGTGGTCGGATATTATGAGATTGAAAGCAAATTTTCCCAAAAAAGGCCCTACTTCCCTCCATATTTAGATATAAAAAATTCCTTTGTTTTTTGAGACAGAGAAATCCATAACTAAGTCTTTCTCTACAACAAATCCATAACCGTGTTGAAGGGAGAAGTCTCTACAACTGTCTTATGAGGAGGACCTATACGCTGTTAAAAGAGGTTATAACTTTGAGTTTTCTTCCAAGTCTGGGTACTTGTCTATGATTTATGGCACATATGCAAGCCTTGAAAGTTTGAGAATGCGCAAGAATAAACTCCTGGGATAAATACCCATTTGATTATAAGGACTTCTCCTACATTGATGTGAAAGTGTCAGCAAGGAAATTTGCAGATATCTTAACACAGAAACAAGCAATCACATTCCATTAAAATGCACTTAACTTTACATATGCCCAAAAGCAGAGGAAATAACTAAGCTGGAATCCGATCCAAGAAAATGCCCCATATTATCATCCTATGCTTAGTAATGCTTACAAGGAAATGGGTTGGGTATGTGTTTAAAGTCTGTACAATCAAAAAGAAAGAATCTAAAGGTAGCCCCAACAATCTGAACAGACAACAAGATATCAGTTTACCAAGTCAATTTAATAATGTAGCACATATGGACTCATCTTGATATTGCTGCCTTGAGTTTACTGGCTATTTCACTTGTCAAAGCGAAGGATAATCCCTTCGATTATGTGCATACAATGGGCCAGTATCTTGAGCACTGAGGAATCAGATGAACGCAGCTGATTTTATCTCTCTAGAGGTAGCACTGGGGTATTCTAGCTGTGTAAGTGTCATTTAATGAGGTTGCAACTTTTTACATATTACAAAAATACGTGAATAAATGGCAAGATCATAAACAACCACACAAACGGCAATTGTTTTCCATTGAGAAGAATCTATATACCCCTTTCAATGTCCTGCAAGGCAAGGACATGGATTGAAAAAAATATATATACTCTTCTCAAAATATTCCTAGTTCTCCAAGTTGCAACCGAGCCTCAAGAACTTAACAGTTGTGAAGCATTGAAACCCATATTCTTGTATTCTGGTTTTCGTCATATGATTAAGAAAATAAAAAACTATACAAACATATGTATCATATTGATAAAATCGGTATACCCCCATCAAGGTTTTGCAATGCAAGATCGGCTAGATTCACCCAGTTTTGGGTTACGGTGTAGATATCCGTATACTGCTCAGCCACAACCAGTATTTTTTCCTTCATCGTTGTCTTAGCAAGTGCAGAAGTGCCAAGAACAAAATTTTTATGATTTTTTGGAAGGTCAATAGTCACGGGTGTTTTAATATAATTTTAACCTTGAGATGACAGATTATGACGAAATCTGCAACGACTGGGAATCTGGTAGGGTATACGACGGGATGTAATGATTCTCGCTAGAGTGGGAGGAAGTTGATATGGTCCCTGTCGCTTCTACTTTCCTCGTTCTGCTATGATATCGCTTGTTGTGCGTCTTTTCTACTTTCCTCGTTCTGCTATGGTCCCTGTCTCTTCTACTTCCGTCTCTGCAATTCAAATGTCTGTGTGTGCGATCGCAAATCTTCCCCATCCGCAGACGAAATGGCTAACCTTCACTCTACTCTCCACAAAAGAGATCTAATTTGTCAAGGTTTTTTACCCAAAGGATCCATCACCCCTAATGATTCATAAAATATGCCCTAAGCATAATCATAACTTTACAAAAAACTGGGAGCGGAGGGTCCCCTTCTTAATCTCCACCAAAATCGGCACTAGGCGTACATGTGCCCCCTCTTGATCAATCATCTCCTCAAACCTTCGATTTGATGTGCAAACAAAAAAAGTAATTTAGGGGAAGTGGAGATGCCTTTGAATTCATCCGCCCATTTTCAGTTATGATGGGCATGTGAGCAATGTCAAAGATGATTGCAGGGCAGGAACTGATCAGGGAAAACTCTTTGATAACCAAAGAAAGTGGGATGGTACGCCTCGACAGAGAAATGCCCTCCAAATACTAATACTAATGAAAACTGTTGTGCCCTCCATACAATGGAAAAATGATTCAAAAGAAATTATTTTCGAGTTGAAGAGGTGACCCCAGGAACAAATTTTGTGCCCTCCATACAATCGAAAACCCCAGGAACAATTGTTGCGCCCTCCATACAATCGAAAAATGATTCAAAAGAAATTATATTCGAGTTGAGGAGGTGACCCCAGGAACAACTAAGGAGGTGCCTGAGGTGGATATAGAGGAGGCTACAGAGGAGGCAGGAATGGCACTGGAGAGGATCCAGAAGCTAAAACATACATGAAAATTTTGCATGCAGTTTCTACACCCTATCTTCAAGGAGCTATTTTTTAAGAAAACAAAGAGAAAGCTAAAACACATACCTGTTTTAGGCAAAAACTATGGAAGATCGGCCTCACAGAAAAAATAGCAGTAAATGCAGAGCTGGTAAACCTGTCTTGGCTATTGCTCCTCAAAGCACACTGATCTGTCTGCTCAAAAGTTTCCCAAATCGTTGAATACCAGATAACTTGCCAAATATCATATAATAATATAAGATAGCTGGTTCAGAAAATAAGCTTTCCCACTGGGTGTGAACCGTGACAGCGTTTTGCATGCAGTTTCTACACCCTATCCTCAAGGAGCTATTTTTTAAGAAAACAAAGAGAAAGCTAAAACACATACCTGTTTTAGGCAAAAACTATGGAAGATCGGCCTCACAGAAAAAATAGCAGTAAATGCAGAGCTGGTAAACCTGTCTTGGCTATTGCTCCTCAAAGCACACTGATCTGTCTGCTCAAAAGTTTCCCAAATCGTTGAATACCAGATAACTTGCCAAATATCATATAATAATATAAGATCGCTGGTTCAGAAAATAAGCTTTCCCACTGGGTGTGAACCGTGACAGCGACACCTTAATCAATCGTTGGAAGAGAATGTTCACGCCGTGGGACTTCGAGCCAAGGAGATAAGAACAGACAATTCGAGCCGAACCAAGCCCAGCCAAGGAGATAAGCGAAATTTTAAATTTTCCCACAAAATTTTAAATTTTCTCACAGAAATGTTTGAAAAGTCTACTTCATAATATTTTTTTAAAGGTTCATTATAAGCGAAATTTTAAATTTTCCCACAAAATTTTAAATTTTCTCACAGAAATGTTTGAAAAGTCTACTTCATAATATTTTTTTAAAGGTTCATTTGCCAGCAGTTCTATTAATTGAATTTTCCCACAAAATTTTGAATTTTCTCACAAAATTGTTTGAAAAGTCTTCATCATAATAATTTTTTAAATGTTCATTTGCCAGCAATGCTATTAATTTGCGCATTTATTTTATTAATACAAACCATATAATATTAACTAACCTTTGCATCTTATAAATTATATAAACACACATTTGCATTCTATAAACCATTCACCTTAGAGGCACCGGGAAGTGGTTTTGTACAATGTGCATAATTTATATTATTGCTAAACCTTAAAAACCATTCATAGGCCCTAGGATGATAACAGTGTTTCTTCTTAGATGATGTCCAAGGCCCAACAAAAGTCATCCTTGTTAGGCAAATCCTCACATTAACACCCATACAACATTTATATAGCTATGGTTTATAATGCTGGCAAATAGTGCTCCTCATCACCTAATTGTGCAAAAAGCCTCAGCTAACCTAGTCTAGGTTAGATGTCCTCGATATTAACATATTATCCTATATTATCCATTAGCTCATGGAGATAGAGGGTTCAAGGACTCTCACTTGATGGTTGGGGACTATAGTCCATTAAGAGGTCAAATGTCGGGCTAACTGTATTAAGGACACCTCAAGGTCAACCAACACTAATGAAATGTATTAGTTGTTTGTACATCGACCTATCAAAATGTCACAATATTGGGTAGTAGACATTAGTAAGTAGGACACTAGTCGCCAACAAGAAACCTTGATAACGATAGAGTAATGATGTGATGAGTGGATGTAGACCCAGGGATACCGCATGTCAATTGTGTGGCAGTTGATTTGACATGCTAACGTCTCATTATGATGTGGCACCAATGTGGGTCTAGATGACATGGCATACCAATGTGGCATGTTGACATGGCAATGGAAGGTTGACTTGGCACTGAGGTGTTGTATAGGTGGTAACCATATAGTGACGATGTGGATGTTGGGATTTTGGATGTTAAGATATCAACTAATTAGTATCAATGACACTCTCTAGCCTCTTCCTGAGGGCCCGGTGGCTTGATAGCTCGACCATTGGCCTTTCAAGATATTGGGTATTGAGAAATTAGGGCTTCAATCTACAAGCTCGTCTGTATGTTAGGTGTCGAGTATTGAGACAGTAAGTATGTATAGAGCATTAAGGAAAATCATGTGTTTCATGTGAATTTGGGCAAGCTTAGAAGTCAGGTTGCAAACTGCTACAAGTGTCCTTATTTTTCTACAAGAAACAGTGTAATGTGAAGGTGAATATGCTAAACATGATATTGGATGGCAATGATGCTAAGGAGAAATTGGAAAATTGAAAAGTGCACCTATCCAAGATGTAAACTTCATTATTAAAGATTTGTAAAGGAGTAGTTGGTTAGGTATTTCATCTTACCTGAATCTATCATTAGCTTTCCACATTCCATTAATAACTCGTTATGCTTTTTCCTGCCTCTTTTCTTTCCTGGAATTCTGGGAGCTAATCCCGATGTGTTTTCATGGTTTTCACACCTTCGTTGCCCTGCCTTTCACTTTTTCCTTGTTTGTCCAGCCCTATAGCCTGAGTTTTCCATAGGAACAGTTTTTGTACCCTATTAAATTCTTCTGGCGGTAAAGAGTCTACCCCACTCATGGTCCCCTGTTTCAAGAATCCTTCCAGATCTAGGTGTTCCCTGTCAAGAATCTCTTGCAGTTCATGATCTTCTGTTTCCATCTCACTTTGGGTCATTTCTTGGTCCATCTTCGGTTCTGCATCGCTCATCATAGTCTCTTTCTGTTTGATATTATCATGTGTTTGAGTTGTGTCTTCCTCTTTCTCCTTTTCCCCTGGGCTTCCTTCAATTACCTGATCTATCTGTGTTATCTCTTCTTCTTCTTCCAGAACTTGGAACCTATTCAGATTAGTCTATGGTCCTTCTATCTGCTACTGCTTTAGCCCCCTCTTGCCCCCTTTTCCTTTATGAACCACTTTGTGAAAGCCTTCAGTATCTTTCTTTGTGTTCGCCTTACTTTTGTTCTCTATTTTGCTAAGAGGGTAGTTTCTAAATAGGTGCCCATGCTCATGGAATTTTCAGCATCTGAAAGGAATATGTTCATAGTCAACTGTTTGCACCCATTCTTCATCCAAAACTTCTAAAATGACCTCATCCGAAGAGCTCCAAAGAGATCCATCTCCACGCATATTCTTGCGAAGGAAGTGTACTTACCCTTCTTGGTGGCTTCAGAAGTTTTGACAAAATGCCCTAACTTGTTTCCTATATCAGATAACGATTCTGTTTGCCAGTAATCAAGGGGTAATGAGTAGAGTCTTACTCAGACCGGGACAGAAGTGAATTTTTCTCTCTCAGGGACAAAGTTCATCATCCACAGTCGCATATAAAGGCCTGCTGCTGCATAGAAGTAGGGCCCTCCTTCAAACACTTTGTCTTTGTCCTCAATATTTGTGAAGACTACCGTAAAGAAACCCTTAGACCCAAGATGTAGGTCAATGCTTCCTTTTGGTTTCTAGTTATATTTAATCCATGACTGTAAAGCTTTTTCTGTGGGCCATATTGCCATGAATTTACAAATGATAGCATATGTCCTCATGTGGTCTCTATGCGCCTGCAGAGCAGGATCATTTAAAACTACTCTGGGAGTGACCTCAGCTTTGGGTTTACATGGCCCTTTTTGTGCGTTGTTATTCGCTCCTTGTTCCTTGTCTTCTTGCTCATTTTCCTTGTTGATGTTATTCTCCTTTGTCTTCTTTGAATCTTGTTCCTCTTCTATAATCCTTGTCCCCTCACCTAAAGGACCTATGACACTCTCTAATGGTTTCTTTCCTCGACTAGCCACTGCTTGCCTATAGGATGGAGTGGAGCTCCCTCCCCTGCGTGCTTCCATGGAAACTCCCGCGAACTCTTGCAAACACTAACACTTCCAGGAAATTCCACGCAATTTTCGACTAATCACTAAATTTAGAATGCATGGCAGATTAGTTTATTCTTTCCCAATTCTCAACATGCTACAAATCTAATAAATTTTATACTTAATATTAATTTAAAATTTAAATATAATCCTAGTGTATTATGTATGGCATAAGAAAATAATATGAAGTGTTATCAACCAATTTCCTTCCTTATATTTATTTGTAGTCATCATATGTTTTTTACCCTTTTGCATATATTGGGCCCTTCATTTTGAGCTTGTTGGAGCACGAACATTGGTTCAACACTAGGAATATGCCTCCTCCATTCATTCTTAGTGTATTGTTTGGCTTTGAGAGCGTCAAATTAGTCTTTTCTAACCAACATCCATACTTAGTGTATTGTTTGGCGTTCAAAGCATCAGATTAGTCATTTCTAACCAACATCCATACTTAGTGTATTGTTTGGCATTCAAAGCATCAGATTAGTCATTTCTAACCAACATCTATATATTTTTTCTAGAATATTTCATTCCCTGGAATTTTTTTGGTATTTTTTCTCAAAAATTATATAGTAGAAAAGTTCTCACATCACACATCAAACCAAAAGGATACAAAACAACACACACACTTCTATGTACAAGGTACAATCACAACTCAATCAAAACAATCATGTCAATGTGTGCCTATTTTGGACACAAGAAAAGGATTCTCGTACATGAACTCAGGGAGGAGTTGAGGTACCATATGGTGTGCCATGATGGGGCCATGCCATACAAATTTTAACTATGAGACTCCTAAAGATTGATGATAATAAGGAAAACCTAGAATCATAGTGTTATTAGGAATAACCAGAGGACATAAAAAGTGAGTGGTCTTGTGAGCTACTGTGGCTCCATGACAAGGACTATGAAGACATAAATGGGTGACAAGAAACTCACTGAATGATGGATGTGTGTTTGACAATTCACTGGAAAGTTCAACATTAGAAACCAAAAACGTTACTTGGTCCAAGGGTGACACTTCCAAGGATGGCTGAGAAAATGCCCCCTAGGTTAATTCGAGATTTAGTTTACCAATCTATACTTTTTCCCATTTGGGGAGACTAGAGGTATCAAGACGTATAATCTCCCTAGGATTGTCAATAGGTGAATCCATGACCTCCATGATGAATTTTTCCATAGGAAATTTGTCATTAGGGAGTCATGTTCAATAGGCAGAGTGACAACCCATGTGAAAATGATCCTAGTCATATTCCAAGGGATCTACCCCTCTAATAGTAGTCAATAAGGATTTGCGCTACATGAGGCAGGACTGAAAATCCTCTAAGGAAGACATGACACATGATGCTTCGACTAACTCTTCAATAATACTATAATTTTGGGAAGCCGCGCATCGGGAATGTTTGTTAACTTTTGGAATACACTGTTAGGTGGGTGATATAGCAGTTCCATAGGCTTATATGATCTGAGAGATCTAGTGGAAGCGAAAGGGGTGGTCAAGTCCTTAGAAGTAGAACTTGACTCAGGAGGGTCATATGATTTTTCTCTCGTGGTAAAATAAATGTGAGAATTAACATGAGGACCTATGCATTGTTATTAGGACCATATACCATTTCCCCACATTACCCATAGGAGGAGGTGGAGAATCTTGTACAACCATTTGCTGTTATGGCAACAATTTTGATGGATTTTACTCCTTGTTAACTAGATTTATTATTTCTTTGTGACTAAAGTTGAAAAGTGGAAATACAAAATATTTAATAAATGAGTAAATATTATTTCAAGGGTGTTTACCAAGCATATTGCTTGAGGTTGTATATGAGACAAGTATATATTGCTAGAAGAATAGAGATTGAAAGATAAAAAGTGTAGCAATAGGCATCAACATATAACATGAAAAATTTCAAACACTTTTCAATAGGAATTAACCACTAAAGGGAAATAAACATTTCCATACAACATACGTGGCAAAATATTTGCTTTGTAGGTGTTGTATTGAAGTGGCTTGGGAGCTTATACATGGACCATGAGCATTATCTTACACCTCTTTTAGGCCCTCAGGGACTAGTTTTCATCCTTGAAAAATGTTCAAGGGCCTAAGAAGCTAAACATACATAAAAATTTTGCCTGCAGTTTCTACACCCCATCTTCAAAGAGCTATTTTTTAAGAAAACAAACAGAAAGCTAAAACACATACCTGTTTTAGCAAAAACTATGGAAGATCGGCCTCACAGAAAAAATAATAGTAAATGCAGAGCTGGTAAACCTGTCTTGGCTATTACTCCTCAAAGCACACTGATCTGTCTGCTCAAAAGTTTCCCAAATCGTTGAATACCAAATATTTAGAGCCCAACTTGCCAAATATCATATAATAATATAAGCCAGCTGGTTCAGAAAATAAGCTTTCCTCCTGGCCGTGAACCCTGACAGTGACACCTTAATCAATCGTTGGAAGAGAATGTCCAGGCGATGACTTCGAGCCAAGGAGATAAGAACAGCCGATTCGAGCCAAGCCCAACCAAGGAGATAAGCGAAATTTTAAATTTTCCCACAAAATTTTAAATTTAAGTCTTCTTCATAATATTTTTTTAAAGGTTCATTTGCCAGCATTCATTAAATTGAATTTTCCCACAAAATTTTAAATTTTCCCATAAAATTTAAATTTTCTCACAAAAATGTTTGAAAATTCTTCATCATAATAATTTTTTAAATGTTTATTTGCCAACAGTTCTATTAATTTGTGCATTTATTTTATTAATATAACCATATAATATATTAACTAACCTTTGCATCCTAAAATTTTATAAACACTCATTTGCATCCTATAAACTATTCATCTTAGAGGCATTGGGAAGTGGTTTTGTACAATGTGCATGGTTTATATTATTGCTAAATCTTAAAAACCATTCGTAGGCCCTAGGATGATAATAGTGTTTCTTCTTAGATGATGTCCAAGGCCCTAACAAAAGTCATCCTTGTTGGAAAATCCTCACATTAAACCTATACCAACCATTTATATACTTATGGTTTATAATGATGGCAAATAGTGCTCCTCATCACCTAATTGTGCAAAAAGCCCCAACTAACCTAGTCTAGGTTAGATGTCCCTGATATTAACATATTATCCTACATTATCCATTAGCTCATGGAGATAGAGGGTTCACGACTCTCACTTGATGGTTGGGGACTATAGTCCATCAAAGAGGTCAAATATCGGGCTAACTGTGTTAAGGACACCTCAAGGTCAACCACACTAATGCAATGTATTAGTTGTTCGTACATCGACCTATCAAAATGTCACAATATTGGTAGTAGACATTAGTAAGTAGGACACTAGTCACCAACAAGAAACCTGATAACTAAAGAATAATGATGTGGTGAGTGGAATGTGGACCCGAGGATACCACATGTCAATTGTGTGGCAGTTGATTTGACATGCTAACGTCTCATATTATCAATGAGGGTCTAGATGACATGGCATACCAATGTGGCAAGTGATGTGGGATGTTGACAT